>RXPK01000297.1:1675703-2283381 GCA_004143645.1 Protaetia brevitarsis
CAATCCCGGACATCGTCGCTTATGTAGGGGGCTGAGCAGACAGAGAGAGATTGGAAAGGATTGGTGCGCTCGGCTTCGTGGTATTCAACGGTGCCCTCACCAACTTCGATACCAGTCCAACATACACATGTACAAACTTTCCATTATTATAAAGTTAGAACTAGCAAACTAACATACGTATAGCAATATACGTCAAACGGAATACTGAAAATACTTGTGTTTTATTATGAGAGAGAATTCATATTTTATGTATGTATAATTCTAATACTGAATTTATTATTAAAATTTAAATCTTAAAACAACTCCCTTCTCTTGTTCTCTCCCTGCGCATGGTCGCAATTAGAGTCCGAACATTGGTCCTTTCGAGCCGATTTGAGAGACACAGTGTGTAAAATAAATTAGAACCTATTATATCGTACGAGATCGACAAGCGTTCTTTCGATCAAAAGCATACTATCAAAATATAGTATAAGATATCACTATTTCATCAATTATTGAAGGACGGAGACGATCAATGCTTCTTTCGATGGAAAAATACTATCATACATAGTACATACTGTGTAAAGGTATTAACAAAGACGCACAAAATGGAACAGAAACTCTGCGTCAAGTGCACCGAACAGTAAATCCTCGCTTACAACAGGAAATTCTAGAGAAGAGAACTGAGCCGCACTTGAACGGACAATGCAATGCCCTATGAAAATCACTACTTATCACGATGAATTACAGTTCAGTCCATGAGACTAGACGCAATCCATAGAGAATATCTAGCGAGACACATCGAGAGAAGTATTTCGAATCGAAGCTCGTTTCAGAAAATATTTTAAAACAGTGTGACAAACAATGGCAAAATTCTTGAAACTCGTCGGACTGTAGTAAAATTGTCCACAATCACCCAATTCATGTGCAACGAAATGGCTCACCTCTTGACATTAGCTCCGTTATAGCCATAACACAGACAGATTCAGACCATTATAAAGTCATTATTAAAGTCATCCTGAAGGAGATGCATCGAAGCTTCTCATTTCTAGATATCAGCAGATAACTATGCAAATACATGGCAAAATTACAAGACACATGCAATACACAGTGATAGTGCAAAAGCATATCAATGACAAATTTTTGAGTTGCGCATGCGAAACAAAGAGGAATTTAATACCTACGCAATTATTAGATGGTTTCAAAGGCACAGATCTTAGACGCGCTAGAAGCATTTAAAGCGACCCATAGGCAAGGGATACATTTATATGCACATAATAACCAAAAGGCTAGAATCCCAGACATTCAAGAATGGACAAGCAAATAACAAGGCACAGACAGCCTGTCAAGGAATTGACAAATTTCTTAACACAAAATGCAACCTTAGAACAATGGGAAACCAATCAAGTGTGTGTAAGCAATAAATTCGGCTACGTTGCAACACACAAGACAAGCGAATGAATTCTGCACGGCAAATTCACCTGATTTACCAATGCAAATCATTTATCTGTGTAGACTAACAAGAGAAACTAAGAGAACGGCTAGCCTGAATTGCTAAACCAAATTCACATAGCAAATTGCCCTTTCAAAAGGATGCTGCTAAGCATGCGATAAGCGACACAATAATTATATCTTATTTTAAGTCTGATGGGCGTCGAAGCTCTTCACCCGACGGGAACCTGGACGTCTATCAACGGCCGCCGCAACGTGTAAACACTCACACGATGGCTTTCTACGGCCGTTATAAAATGTCAGCGATGTAAGAGGACGTAAGCACAACTGCAGAGTGTTGCTGATTTCTGGATCGCAATCGAATTTATAACCAACGAATGCTACAATTCTGCGTTTGCCGAGGAGATGCACGCAAATGGTTGTATTGAGCGGAATAAATAAAGCAGGAAAAAATACCATTCAGTGAATGTTATGTGAAATCGATATGCAATGGATTTCAGGGCATATCAACTGCTTGATTTACTTGGAAAATAGCCGAAAAGCTACATTAGTGATATTCCGAGCGAACACTTACAGTGCCTAAGAACGTGAGATTACGGATCCAGATTCAATATACAAAGGATATTGATATGTTATAGGAATAGAACTATTTTATCAATTGCTGTGCGTTGGACAAATAAGCTACACAGAGACGGACCGTTCTATAAGAAGCGCTTTTTTGATGGATTATTGCTGGAAAGCTCATGGTACCTGAGACATCACCAAACACGTCTACGATTTGCAATGCTCAACCTTGCAGTCATTAACAGCAATATAAGAAATTCTGGGAAATAGAAACCGTTCCGAGAGCAAGTTGCATTCGCAGGAGGAGGAGCAATTTGAATTTCATTTTGCGGAGACGTCAGAGAGAGAAAGTGACGGAGTTCGTAGTCCATCCCCTTCAAAGAAAATGTAAGCTCGTTGGAGGCTCGTATGAGCAAGCAGTAAAGAGATTTGATTCGCTAGAAAGAAGATTCCAGAAGAATGCTACGCTAAACAAAGAGTATGTTGGCTTCATGAATGAATATCTACAACTGGGGCATATGAGACTCGTAAATAACGCTGAAAAACGAACCTCATTTTACCTCCCACATCACGCGGTTATAAAAGAAAATATTCTCACCACGAAGGTTCGAGTTGTGTTTGATTGTTCCGCAAAAACAACGAGTGGAAGATCATTAAACGACACTTTGATGGTTGGGCTAAACTACAACAAGATCTGTTTGATATCATTTGCAGATTTCGATTGCATAAATAGTATTACGACAGATGTAGCCAAAATGTATCGACAAGTTCGTATGAACGAAAAGTCCATGGCATTTCAGAGAATTCTTTGGAGGAATTCTGAAGAAGAGAGAATTCAAACTTTTGAGCTGACAACGGTGACGTATGGAACAGCGTCGCCTCCTACTAGCTATACAAAGCTTTGCAACAAACAGCACTTACAGAGAAGATGCCTATGCATTAGGAACAAAATAATTCTCCAGAGACTTCTATGTAGATGACCTATTAACTGGGCAAGCACATGGCGGAAGCGAAAGAAATCATTAATCAAGTACCACTGTTCTAACAAAGGGAAGTTTGAACTGAGGAAATGGGCATCGAACAGCCTAGAACTCTTAAAAACATACCAGAGTCTTGTAGCAGCCATACTGTGTTGGAGTTGGGACAAAAGTGATGGCGTCAATACACTGGTTTCAATGGAATACCAGAAGCGACTCTTTGCAATATTCAGGCGATCAAGTTTGCAGGGAGAAAAGTATTACCAAGAGACATGTACTTTCGCATATATCCAAAATTTGATCCTTGGGCTTAATCATCCTTTTACTGTGAGAGCCAAAATCTTAATGCAAGAGATATGGAAATTAAACATAAACTGGGATGAATCTCTTCCGATGATGTCGAAGAAATGTGGTTGGAGTATGCTCAGAAATAATGAGATAGCTGAAGTAGAAATTCCCAGAATGTCTTTCCGTAGAGAATCCGTTGTACTTTGAGATACATGGTTTTGCGATGCAAGTGAGGAAGGCATATGGAGCTTGCGTATATATAAGAGCAGTAGACAAACAGTGGTGCCATATCTCTCATCTATTGTGCTCAAAATCGAGAGTCGCTTCTATCAAGCAAATCACACTACCACGTTTTGGAATTATGTGGCGCGTTGCTACTAGCACAACTTGTGAGCAGATTAATGCAAACATTAGCAATATCCATTCGGAGAGTGTATTACTGGACGGACTCTTCGATTGTTATATCTTGCTGAACTCATCAAAAGCACTAAAAACCTTCGTTGCGAACAGAATTGGGGAGATAAGAGAATTATCCAATGTTCTACAATGGCATCATGGTTGACACAAAACAAAACCCCGCTGATGTAGTATCCCGAGGAAGTTCTTTGCAAATGCTAAGGAACAATAAGTGTGGTGGCAAGGCCAAGTTTTCTACAAAGATTCCGCAGAGAAATGGCCAGCTTCCAAATTTGCTCCTGTAATGAACTGCCCGAAGTAAAAACCTTAATATGCACAACGAATATGACAGAGGAGTTCCAAATATTCGAACGATATTCAGACTTAAATAAGCTGAAAAGAGTAGTGGCATATTGCTTGAGATTTACAAGAAATATCAAAGCCCGAATTGCTAAAGAAGCGGAACATAGTAACAGTGGACATTTGACCACAGCGGAACTAGCCAAAGCACGCTCGTACTAAACCAGAGAAGTACAGAGGCATTATTTCAAAGAATATACACAGCTAAAGAAGGACAGGAATTACATCCTTCTTAGTAATATAATGTGTTTAAATCCTTTCTGGACGAAGATGGTTTAATAAGGGTGGGTGGTCGTTGCGAAACTCCAACCTTCCTTTCCATGGAAAACATCAAATACTTCTGCCAGCCAAGCATCCTTTCACAACCTTAATTATTAAGAGTGAGCACTCAAGCAATTACACGCTGGAACTCAACAAACAATGCAGCTATCCGAACCAAATACTGGCTCTATCGCTAAAGGGTTCTGTTAAGGCACATATACGAAAATGCGTAGCCTGTTTTAAAGCCAATCCTACTTCGGAAAATTATATAATGGGTGACCTTCCAGCCCATAGAGTGACACCAGCTAAGCCATTTCAAAATTTGGAGTTGATTATTTTGGCCCAGTATATATTCGGAAGTATGAAAAGAAGACACATTGTCACAAAAGCTTATGGTGCTGTGTTTGTATGTTTTGCAACCAAAGCACTGCATATAGAACTAGTTGGAAATCTATCAACAGAAGCATTCTTGGCGGCATTAAAGCGAATGGTCGCCAGAAGAGGCAAGATAGCGAATATTTATTCCGACAATGGTACGCAATTCGTAGGTGCAAACACGGAATTGAGGAAACTATTGAAAGCAATTACAGTCTCAAATCACCAAGGAAGAGATCCAAGCCTACTTAGCCAATAGTGAAATCAAATGGAATTTTATTCCTCCTCGATCACCCCATTTCGGAGGTCTTTGGGAAGCCGCTGTGAAGTCCGTCAAGCTGCACCTCAATCGAGTAATTGGAAAGACGACATTGACTTACGAAGAAATGCATACCCTTCTGGTCCAAATAGAAGGCATTCTTAATTCAAGACCCATTACTCCAATGTCTAACGACCCAAACGATTTGCAATTCCTTACTCCTTCACACCTTGTAATGGGATACAATCCAAGAAACAATTCCTGAACCTACTTTAACCCATCTTAAAGTAAATTCCCTCGCCGTTTGCAACACATTCAATTCATGCGAGACCACTTTTGGACGAGATGGCACCAAGAATATCTGAATCAACTTCAACACGGGACGAAGTGGAACGGAGGAATGGAAATGGACTAACTCCCGGCCAGTTGGTAGTCGTGAAGGATGACCAAGGTCCACCAAGCAAATGGTTAGTTGGAAGAATCAGCAGGGTGTTTCCAGGACATGATGGCGTCGTGCGAGCTGCTACGGTGTCAACCCTACAAGGAGAAATGAAGAGACCGCGGTAAAGTTGTGCGCGTTACCTATAGACAATCAGTAAGTGCGCGACAACAATATTTGTAATGACGTTTAAATTTTTTTTTTTTTGTGCGAGTCGTGTTAATCATCGTGTTTCAAAGACAGACAATTTGTTCGTTATTCGAAGTGTGTAGTGTTGAAGGCGGTTCCTTCAAGGGGGGCGGTTATGTTAAGAACATTCATACGCGAGCGTGCCGCGCCAAGTGCTTACGGCCGGAGAAGTATACCGTCGCCCGTTCACCGCCTCGCAATTGTGGTGCGCGCTTTCTACTACCGATGCCATCCGACAGCGCTCCACAGTCCGAGGATCATCGGAGCCGAAAGCCGTCAACGAAGCAGCCGCCGCGCTTGCGCCGAAACCGCCGATGCCTAGATCCGAGCCGCCGCCGTGAATCGACAAGCACGGGCTTCGCATACAGCGGGCTGGGACTCACGAACTGCAATCCCGGACATCGTCGCTTATATAGGGGGCTGAGCAAGAAGAGAAGTTGGAAAGGTATTCGGTGGCCGTTCGGCGCTTCGTGCGTATATTTCAACGGTTGCACTCAGCCAACTTCGGATACCAGGTCCAACACATATACACATGTATACAAACTTTGTCATATTATAAAGGTGGTAAACTAGCAAATACTAACATACGTATAGCAATATACGTCAAACGGAATACTGAAAATACTTTGGTGTTTATTATGGAGAGAATTATATTTTATGTTATGTATATATTGTAAATACTGAATTTATTGTTTGACAATAAACATCTTAAAACAACTCAGCCTCTTCTCTGTGTTCTCTCCCCGGCGCATCGGTCTACAAATTAGTAGTCCCGAACAATGATCTTATCACAATACGTTTCCTTTCAATATTGAATAATTTCAATTTTCTGTCTGACTTGCATAATTGAGAAGTATTTTTCACGTGTCTACCCCAATAAATTGTCTGTTTAGGGACGACGATGATGAATCTGCATGAATAAATGATAATTTAGATAATTACAGCGCTATAGACGGCGGTATAATACTTTGTGGGGTGGTGTACATACCTCACTGTTTAAGTCTGTTTTAACAACCTACATTTTTGCATTTAAATGAATATTTTGGGTAATTAACATTGCTTCTAACAAATAAATGGCTATGTATATAAAATGTTCAATAAATGTGCTTAATGGAAGTAGTCTTGTCTCTAATGTCTTGAGAAATGTCTTTAATTGAAAATAATTGAACAAAATTTCGGAACTCCTGGAAAAAATTAACTACAATTCGTTTTCCCACCACCTCTGTACCCCCTCTGCGCTAAACCAATTAGAAACAAGGACTAATTGCTCCTAGAAAGATTAAAATGACTCCTACAGCGGGCCCATCTTCTTAATCTCCTAAATTGGTTGTAAATATATCACCCCGTTAATTAATTTATTAACTGAGACGATGCTAATACGTTAAATTGTACTTGCTAAAACTCTTTTCCATTTTTTTGTTTTTTTTTTAATGATTAGAATTTTATCTTTTATGCTTTCGTAGCGTTTTTATTATTTTTTTAGTGATTTCGGAAAGATTGCACTAGTAAAGTTCAAAAGATCATTAAATATGAAAACATATACAACATCAATAAAAATAACTCACTTCATTTAGCTCTACCTTCTTTAATCATGCAGAAAGCTTTTAGTAAATCAAATACTTTGCTCTGTGTTATAGCAAATGAAATATGCTACCTATATGCGACTATAACAACCTGAAGGCGAAATTTTTCTCCTTAGTTTGGCAGTTAAGATGTAGGCGGTGTGTTCGCTCGTGTAAATTAGGAGCTGGTTTTGATTGGACGGCGGGACGTTGACTATACTATTAGTGCAGTTCGTAGATGGCGCTCAGAGCTGACCGAGGCGCTTTAAGCTTTTATAATTGCTCCTAGCGCGGAATTTTACCGAGTCGTCCGGATGCTGGAAGGAAATATAGTGCCTCATTATTAATATATTTTCCCGGAAAATGCATCGGGGACGATATTAGCAGTACCTATTTGTATGCGTGACGAATGAAAAGGAAAAATTTTATAATTTCGTTAATTCAAGCGAGATGTAGGGTTCATTAGATTTAAAAAATATAAATAAAGCTAAACTAACAACCTAAGAAAACACTAAAAAGATAAATAAAATAAAATTCTTTCTTAATTTTTGAAATTCTAAGGTTTGAAATAATCATTTATTGAATGTTGCTATTTTGTGGTTAAAGAAATGTAAATGGTGGGGGGTGGTAAATCCGAAGAAGGCAACCTATTGTGTCCCCATGTCCGTATTAGCCCTCCCACTCAGGTTGCACCCTATCATAAAAGTTCGCAATTTGGTTGAGAGTTAACCTACTGACTCTGGGTTCGTCCAACCGATGGACCTCAAAGTGGGTCTGCCTGTCCCCGTCCACGGCCGGGCAGTTGACAAGAAGGTGAGCAGAGGTTTCCTCCGCACTCCCACACTTCCTGCACAGGGAAGGGTTCACTAGCCCCATGAGGTACCTGTATTTATTTAGTGCGCAGTGCCTAGTTAAGATTCCTGTGAGTAATCTCAATCTGTCCCTGCTCATAAAGACTGCCTTATGGAGTCTTGCGCTGGCGAGTCCATTCAAAAAGGAGCAGTGCCTAGCAGCAAGTTGGGACCTGACTAACGTTTTAATGCTGTCATATGAGCTACCACCTGTCGGTTCTGGACCCACAAACGGCAGCTCGTTGGCGCTCCTTGTTAACTTGTCAGCTATTTCACTGCCTCTGATCGCAGAGTGACCTGGCGCCCATCTCAATGTAACATTTAGATGTTTCGCCAGCTGTTTAAGTTTTCTGTGGCATCTCAGTGCCACCTCAGGGTCAAATCTGACAGCCTGCAAAATTATGAGCGCAGCCTGGCTGTCGGAGATGATTTCTACCCTTCCATTCTTGCGTAAGCAGTTTGAGTGTCTGGAAAATGGAGAACATTTTGCTCTGTAAGCCCCTAGGGTTGCTTCAGACCACAACACCAACTGCAGCGGGGGAAGTCCAAGAATGCTCTCCATAGCAGCCGTGGGTGTCGAGGACATGGCTCCCGTGATGTCCAAACAGGCAATCTTTTGGATTTACTAAGCGCACTTATAGCATAGCCTAGATTTGCTTGATGCTACCAGACTAGCGAGACGTAAGTTATAGAGGGTACTATAACTTTCGCGTACAGTAAGTGTATCATTGCAAGTTTTAGCCCCCACATCTTACCGAACAAACCTCTACAGGCTCAGATGTTCCTAATGGCTTTGTTCGTCACATGTTCTAGGTGTGATTTGTACAACAATTTGGGGTCCAAGACAACACCCAGATATTAAATATCGATTGATACGAGTATTTTAGAGCCGAATATAGTGGGACACTGGAGTTTGGGAAGCTTCCTCTTCCATGTGAACGGAACCATAGTCGTTTTGCTAGAGTAAAGTTTTTCAAAAATATAACTAATGCTAAACTAATAACATAAAAAAAACTAAAAACATATATTTTGTGGTTAAAGAAATGTGAATGGTGATGGGTTGTTACGAAGTAATCTGTTATTTTGTAACAGCTAACTACTTCCTGTGGCAGTTTTCTCATGTACTGAACAGTAATGATCATGGAAATAGAGAATTAGACAGCGAAAGTGCTTTAAAAGTCTTACCCTCTTACGGAGAAATGGATGTCGGAAAAAAGTAACATCTGTTCAGGCAACCAACAGAACCATAAAATTATTTTAATTGTTTAATGTCAAAGGTTAGTATTAAAACATGACTAAAAACATGTGCACGAATTTGATTTTCTTTTTTTATTAATAATTCCGAAAGTAGTAATAAGGTTGTTGGAGATATAATTTGCATTAAATTGTAGGCTGTGCAACTCTTTTGTAGATATCAACCAGTAAACCAAATTCAAATTTCAATATTTAAAAAAGGGCTAATCAGGGTTTAGCAAATATTTTAAATTGGAGTTATATATAATAATAATAATAAATTAGAAAAAGCATACATTTAAATTAGGAGAGGGCAGAATTTATTGTAAAGAATTTGTTAAATATCTTACCCATCTGTTAGGGTCACGTGGGGTTTAAACGGTAACGCGGCGGGTGCTATTTACAGGGACGCTATAGAATTGGCAATGTTGTATGCGGGAGCGATATGGGCAGGCGCGCGTTATTTCGGGTATTTTGCTAGTAGATTTACGTTTGAGGGAACTCAAATTTCGGACGCGAATAATATAGGGTTTGAGGGTTTTATTATGGCAACGGGAGTTAGATTAGAATCGGGCGATTTAGAAAGACGGGTAGATACAGGGGGGCGAATTCATCCCGCGGAATTAAAAAGTATTACTTATAATAAATTTATAGGCACTTTTGGAGAGGGTTTAGAAATTTTTACGGATGAGTCGAAGGGTGAGTGTGGTACAGGGGCGGCTTTTGTTGTTTATAATAGGGGTATTGAAATACATAATCAAAAGTTTAAATTAGGGGATCATTGCAATATTTTTCGGACAGAATTAGTTGCAATAAATCAGGCAGTAGTTTATATTAGGTGCGAATGGGAATTTAATAAAATAATAATAATAATAATGATCGTTTATTTCCCAGAAAGAATTTATGAAATAATGTCAAAATTGAGAAAATAATTATAACTTAAAAACTAACCAAATAACCATTGCTAATAAACGAATGTATTATTAAAATATTTATACGGGAATTGAGAATTATAACAGATAGCTTATCTGTATTAGAGGGGGGGTTAGGGAATTTAAAAAATCATACGGATTTGTTATTAGATGCTTGGGATATGTTGCGTGAGGGGGATATACAACTTGTTTGGACTGAGGCTCACGCAGGTTCAATCGTTAAAGAGAGAGAGGATTAATTAGCGAAAGAGGCGGTGTCTAGGGGAGATTATTAAATTTGGGCTAATTTCGGCTAGCGTAGTTAAAAAAGCGTTTAGGGATAAACTTGATAAGATTGGCAGAGTGGTTGGGATATTATCTTAATGGGAGGTTTGGACTAGGAAATTTATCGGTAGCGTTACACGTTTTGCGGAAATCAGGATTAATTTATTGTATCAGGTGGTAGAATTAATAATAGGTCACGGTAATTTTAAACCATATTTATGTAGATTTGGGAGGGTTAATGATTCGCATTGTGAATGCGGTGGGGTAGATACAGCGGAGCATGTCTTATTTGAATGTCCACTCACCGATGTGCGGCGTTCGCGTATGAAAGCATTAGCTAGGGGGTTAAATTGAGTCGGTCGAATGGTGGGAAATTTTTAGTGCGATTCTACATCACATGGTGTAAAAATATACAGGGCGTTTCATTTGAAAAATCTTTTAGTACTAAGAAGTTATTCCAAATCAACCCTAGGTTATGGGAAATCCTGTATAATCTCGTTTACTTTTTATTTCTTGGTTAACTAGTAGACGACTCACATACTCCACAAGTATTTACTGCATAGCTATTATACACATTTAATGCATCATATTTTTTTGAGCTTTTTTTCACAAAAACGAAAATAACTCTGAAACGGTAACTGATAGGTAGGTAATGTTTTATAAATTTGGCTTTAAAATGCCTAGTAGTACCTAAAAATGCACAAAAAATATAGGTTTCTGTTTATAATATCAAAGTTGGCCATGACTTTCGATGTAATCGAAAGTGCGACATTAGGTGAAGTTATTTTTTCTAAATAGATTATAAATACCTCGATATTTCGTTTTAATTTAAAACATCTTCAGGAGGTACTAGAAATATACAAGTTAAAATGAAACAATATAGAAAATCACAATAAGTAATTGCTTACAAAGTTATAGGTTGTAATGGCAGATGACAAAATGACAAATAGTTAAATAGTAACAAAATAGTACATATATATGTACTATCAACTCATAATTTGTTGAGGACACATCAAAGCGAAGACATTACATAACAACTTGCAATTTCCCACAGTAATATACTCTACCACGTCATCATCTTAGGTATTTTGCTATTTGATAAGTGTCTAATTAGGAATTAACCGTTCAAACGATCCACATGTTGATGCCTCTTCATCTAGTACCTCTACGCTAGGAAATCTATCATGCAGGTGTCTGTACATAATACCATCGTCGTCCTTGCCTTTCCCATTCAAGTCGCGTGTGTTTGTTCGGCGTTCGATGGCGCTCATTAATAGACAGATGGATCCGCGCCACAAACTTCAGGAACCCGCTTATAGATTGCAACAGTATGAGTATCCCGGTTTGTTGATTTTATGGTTCGCTCGATTTCCCAATCTAATTGGGGATGGGTATTGTAATTACGGAATTCGCGCCTGCACGTTCGTCATACCAACATAAATATAAAATAACGACGTAACTCTACCGCTTATGTGACCTACATTTTTGGTGCCGTTGGTAGCGGCGCTGTTTTCTGACGACTAACCCCTAAATTACTGCTAGTATTTATTGGGTAATATTTCAACGATTAGCGGGTGTTTTGGTTTTATTGGAACAAATAAAATAAAGGTAGTATTTATTTATTACACAAAAAACTAAAGTTATTGGTTTGTTATTTTATAAAGTAATAAATAATAATATATTTTGCATAAATTTAACAAGAAAATCTTTCAGATTGTTAGTGATTGATTTAAATGAAACTTAGCACTTTTGTAGAATGTATTATAAAAATAAAATCTTGTAAACTGCCTTTCTGTTTGTGTTGCAGTTCAAATTTAGGGGATCAAATTTACCATTTAAATTTCGACTATTTTTAATTTCTTTTCTTTTGATCAAGAAATAGGCATTTACATTAGAGTGGCGTACAACGTGTTTGGTTAATTAATAATAATAATAATAATCTTTATATATCTCATAAAACATTGTTACATAATTTGAAATACTCATCTAAAGAGTATAAAAACTCTTGGAGAAGGAATGTTTTGATTCTACATTTAAAACATGACTTACTATTTATGGATTTGATATCTTAAGGTAGAGCGTTGAACATTTTTAAACCTAAAATTTGTGGTGACTTTTTAACTAATTCAGAATGAAACTGTGGTATATGAAAATCAGACTTCAATCTAGTATTATAGTGAACGAGATATTACATAAAAAAAATCATTTTTGTTTCTGTATACTAAAATTAATGTATATAAATATTGCTGACAATGGTAAAATGTTTTACTTCTTAAAATAGGGTCTACAATTCCTGGACGCGGTCTATTTCATTATTCTGTGAAGAAATATGACTATTAAATACCGGTTTATTATGTATATTATAAAAAATCATGTATTAGTTTTTTTTCTGTATTGAGAAATAAAGAACATTGAGAAAACCGTTTGTGCATTTCATTTAATAGTAAATTAGCATTATTTTCACTTACTTTGAAATATGTTGACACCCGAGTGAACTGGTATTATCAGCATACATTACTAAATTAAAATCTCTGAGATAATAAGTTATATCATTAATATAATATATATATATCAGAAAACAGGTCCCAAACCACTACCTTGAGGAATAAACCTGTTTAACCAGTATGCTCATTGATTTTACAAAATTGAGTTTACCGCATACTTATGTTTAATATTAGTAAATTGAGACCTTCCTTTTAAATAACTTTCAAACCATTTCGTGATAACCCCACGTATACCACAATACCCAAGTTTAGTTAATAAAATATTATGATCTACACCAGGGGTCGCCAAACTACGGCCCGCGGGCCAAATCCGGCCCGCTGCGTATTTCAATCCGGCCCGCGCAAGCTGTAAGTACCAAGCGGTTAATTCAGCTATTGCCGATAATTTTTCTCACCCACAATAAAGGTTTACGAAAATTATTGTACCGCGGTACTATTCTCGACTATATCCGAACTGATGTCGCGGTAAATAAGTCCGATTAAATTCTATTTACTATAACGAGAATTCGCATACGTTCGTACTATCGCAAAAATCTAGTGGTTTTTGTTAGTTCTTGATGAGTCAACAGTCATTATTGATACTGCCCAAGTATTTTTGTTTTGTGCAAAGCTTTCAATAAGTCATTGCATAATTCATCAAACACCTCTGCCTATTTTGCATTATTGAACCAGTTGTGGCAGTGGTTAACTTTATTGGCTCTCGGCGAGTTAACCATCGCCAGTTCGATGGTGCAATAATGGAAAAGTTTTATTGAGATTTTTGGAACTCAGAGAAATTATTAATATTTTTTTTAAATGAGAAAGAATTTCTACAATCGTTCCGTCCATTAATAGTAATTATTGCTTCTGTTTCTTAAACCCTCTCAACTGAACTTTTGTCCCTTCAAATTATTTTAAATAAAAATATACTAACATTCGTTGAAGTATTACAAAAGAATATGTCGCAATTCATTTCTTGTGATCTAGATTGGGTTAGAATTCCTAAAAATGGATCCTATTTTACTTCAAAATTTTCTGGTCAGATGTTTTCAAGGTGTCCAAATCTTCAGAAGTAGCAGGTATTGAACTACTGAGATGTGTTTTCAAATGCCCTAAAATGGTAGAATCTTATTTTTCTTAGCTTTCTTCATAACACTACTGTAGGTGTGTCTTTTTTGTCTTTTTTATGAATAATTTTTTGGTTTATTGCGTAGTACTTGATTGTTTTATCAATCGTTTATTCCAGCATCTTGTTTTCCTGTTTATTCGAATGTTACTCTTAAATATTTAAATTTCTCATTTACTCTATTTTAGTATCATTTATTTCAATTTTAGTTTCAACATTCTAGTTTTGGAGGATTTTAGCTTTTTCTATGTTTATTGTCATGCCCTCTTCTTCCATATTTCCTTTCCATATGTTCAAATTTTCTTTGTTTTTCACTGTCTGTTATTATTACCACATCGTCTGCAAAGATTCCATTATGTAGCTATTTCAATCCTTTGCAAATTCTTATATCACACAAACACTTTATTAACTTTTTGTTCGCACTTTGCCTCATTTTGCATAATGCGAACCAGATGAAGATAAACTTTTAATATTTAATATTTACTGTTTGGTTTTATATATTGCCTACTTTTCTAGGTGCTAACATACAGAAATCAATGATTATTATAATATTTACTAGCAATAATAATTGAAGATACGAGTGGATGAAGGTGCTATGTCGCATTTTAAAAACTGCCTTTTTCGCATGAATCAAGGTGTTTTGTACCCATCTTTCACATAGTACCATCGAAAATTCAAGAAATTCAAGAACACTCGAGTCTTGTGAATGTATGAAGGGGTTATGTTACACCACTTTTGAGAAAAATTACATAAAAAACTTAATTTCTGAAAAAGTTTGATTTTGTAACATAACACCTTCATCCACTCGTGTCTTCAATTTATTGTAATGTTATTTATAATCCACCAGGTAAAAATTATTTGACCATTAGGAAAAGCTAATAAATAATAGGAATAATTTAAAATAAAACCACTGAAGCTTCTAGGGAATGTTGCAGAAAAATATAAGAATATACAGGGTGTTTTTGAAAAAAAAAATAAGTTTTGTAACTTTAAGATTCTTTGACAAGTCAGTAATTTTTAAAAACCCTGTATGATACGACGGAAACTTTTTGGTACATTGTTTTCGGTTCAATAAAACAGAGAGGAACACTTAATAAAAAATATACACGTTAGAGTTTACAACCTGGCCCGCTGAACTTAATTTTCGTTGCAATTTGGCCCTATCTTAAAAAAGTTTGCCGACCCCTGATCTACACCATCGAAGGCACGGGGCTAAGGTCACAGAAAATTGTAATAGGAAATTCTTTCATTATAAGTTTGTAGAAGAAGTCTATTGCCGTTAACGTTGAATGATCAACCTGATAACAATGTTGATTTTTAGATCAAATATCGTTTTTTATTTAGATGCTCAAGTAGTCTGCTCAACATGACGTATTCAAAAACTTGAGGAAATTGTTAGTGGACGATAATTACGTATACTTTAAGTTTTTTTTTGGTTTCATTATATACTCTGATATATTTTTTAATAAATCAGATGGTACACTATTCGGACCTTCAGTAGATTTATTTTCCTAAATAATTCATGTACAGAAGTTATTAAATAATTCAGCAATTTCTTTAAGATCACTTACTGTATTGCCATCATCTTTTAGTACTATATTTTTAGGTCCATGCGAAGTGTCTGAGAGTTCATGTATAATATTCCAGGCAGTTTTGACAGAATTTGAAGCTTTATCAATTTTATTTGTAAAATAATTACGTTTTGACTCTTTCAAACAGTCTATCGTGTTTACGCTTCTCATCTAAGTACAATTCTTTGAGAGCAGGGTAACTCTTTTGCAGTACATAGAAATCCCTAATATAATTTCAAGAACGCTCTACCCCCTTAGTAACCCATTTAGATTTCGAATTACCCTGATCTACAACTTTTTTTATTGATAGAAAACAATATCAAAACATTCCATAAAGACGTAATGAAAATGAATTCGCGCGATTACTTACTTTCTAATTAACTGCTTAGATTGTTCTCCATACTTGTTACATAGCTTCTGAAGTTATTTGATTGTTCCAACGAGCAATGAATTTCCGAAGCATTGCGATGCGGTGTCGTTAGTAACGGCGGTTGTCAGTTGTTCGAACGTAAATATCGCGTTAATTCGCTTGACTACTCTAACGAAGTAGTGTCAGTGCGTAAGTATGTACGCGTTCTTAACTTTGTTAAAGGCATCAGTTAAAATAAATCAGTGATCAATCAAATCAATAAGAAATAGTTGATTTTGTGTTTTAATTTCTCAAAATAACAGCAAGACAAAAAAAATGTATACAGGAAAAATATGGGCAAGTAATAT
This sequence comes from Protaetia brevitarsis, assembly GCA_004143645.1. NCBI lineage: Eukaryota > Metazoa > Arthropoda > Insecta > Coleoptera > Scarabaeidae > Protaetia > Protaetia brevitarsis. The sequence goes on from RXPK01000297.1 coordinate 1,691,982, forward strand.
AGATTTAACCATAACATACACCAACAATAAATAAGGGAGTTAGAAGTAAAATCATTTAAGTGCATCATTTATAGTTTTTATGAGCTAGTTAGGTATAAAGTTAATTAAATTCGCGTGTATAATATTACTACCAGTTTACTTTTAATTCTGACTCCCTCATATATAGTTATAATAAAATCGTCGTAAAGTCGGTTTATTTTACAAGTATAATATTAAATATATACAAGAACAATATAAGTACAGAGATTTAGGTTTGAATTTTAACATTAACCAACCATCAACAAAAGTTAATGTATATGGAAACACAAAATGAAAGTAATCAACGCGTGAATTACACAGGTACTATTGTAAATGTACCAAAAAATAAGTATATATTTCAATGAATTACCGACTCGAAATGTGGATTTTCGATGTTTGTGGCGAATCGTAATAATAATAATAATAATAATAATAATAATAATAAACCTTAATATTAATATACCTTAAACCATCATCATTTTTGAGAGAGGATGACAGAAGCGACCAGGTTTTGGAGATGGGAGATGTGGAGAGATTTTGGAGAAGCATATATGAAAAAGACCAGCACTTGAATGAGACGACAGCATTTGAATTGCTTTACAAGTTATTGCAGATCGACCATACACCACCAATATACCGCGCAGAGAGTCTCGGCTACCGATATAGTGAATGCCCTCAATAGCAAGCCCAATTACTCAGCGCCAGGCCCAGACAACATCAATAACTTTTGGTGGAAGAAGCTCTCAGCTGTCTATGAGCAGCTTGCCAATGCGTTCAATAGAGTTTTATACGAAAACGAAACACCAGAAGATTGGCTATGCGAAGGACGCACGATCCTAATCTATAAAAAGGGAGACCCTCGACAGCCCAGCAACTATAGATCAATAACTTGCCTAAATACGATCTACAAGATCTTCACATCAATAATGTTGCATAGAATAGCGCAGGCCACAGAGCCCCTTTGGATCCATCGACGAACAAGGGGATCGCGCAGGGGTATGGCCGGTGTGCAGGAGAATGTGCTAATCGATTCATGCATAACGAAAGACGCAACTACTTACAAGCGCAACCTGTCCATGGCATGGATCGACTTTCAGAAGGCGTTCGACTCCACGTCCCACGACCTCATCCTCAGGCTTTTGCGAGAAGTGAATGTACCACCAGAAATCACAGGTGCACTGGCCAAAATTCTCCCTAAATGGAAGACCCGCGTTTTACTCACTAAGGGAAGAACTTTAACTTTGAGCGCGCCAATCAGTATCAGGACAGGTGTGTTCCAGGGCGATTCCTTGAGCCCTTACCTCTTCTGTTTGTCGTTACTTCCCCTCACGATCGCATTGCGTAATCACTCTGGATACATGGCAGGACCGCCAAATAATCGATCATTCCGAGTTACACATCTATTGTATGTAGACGACTTGAAGATATACGCGGGAAGCCAGGCGGAGTTGCAGTCCATGATTGGAACAGTACGAAAAGTTGCCGACTGCGTAGGGATGAAAATAGGCACAGATAAGTGTGCGACGTTCCACCTAAAACGAGGAAAGCCAGCAGAAGAAGGAGATGACATAGACCTTATTGATGGAACAGCTATCAAATACCTGGCCCCGGGAGAAGACTACACGTACCTAGGCATCCCTCAGCGCAGTATGAACAACGTCGAAAAGGTGAAAACATCTGTAAAAGAACAATATTTTAAAAGACTCAAACAGATATGGAATAGTCACCTGAACGCTAAAAATAAAGTCAGCGCCACGAACATCTTGGCCCTGCCAATCATAGCTCACACATTTACCTGCTTCAAATGGAACGTTGATGAGATTCTCCAGATCGACAGACAAACACGGTCCACAATGACGGCCGCCAGAAGCCTGCATCCCCGGTCATCTGTATCCAGAATATATCTACCGCGAGCGAAGGGCGGGAGAGACTTTTGAGTGTAGAGACATGCACTGCAGACGAATCATTGCAGTTGCCTGCAAAGTATACAACACCAAAGACCCCCTATTGAGACTTGTCAGGACTCACGAACTCACTGGGAAGGCTGCGTTTCTATTCCATTGCGCAGAAAGATCATCGGAGAAACATGGCCTAAAATTAAAATTCACGAGAACACCTAACACAGTTTCAACAACGTTATATAACATGCGCCCCCGTGAATTAAACGTAGCTGTTCGGGAGTCGATTGAAAAGAATCACATGCACCAACACATGAGCAAACCCATGCATAGCCTCTATTATAAACTGATCGATGACCTTCAACTATCATCAAAACTCACCTTCGGCTTCCTTGGATCTCCTGGCTTGTATTCCGAAACCGAGGGATACATCATTGCATGCCAGGATGGAGTCTACCCAACTCTAGCGTACCGAAGAGAGGTGATGGGCCTCCCAATCCCGGACACGAGATGCAGAGCGTGCGGCAAGTCCCCAGAGACACTCATGCACCTTCTGAGCGCATGCGGGAGATATGCTCCCACCCTATATATTGCTCGCCATGACAGTGCCCTGAAAGTATTATATTATCATATTAGATATATCAATGGAATAGATAACAACTTACAGATGCCATATGCAGCCGCCGAAGTACCGCCAGTTCTCGAAAATGAACGAATAAAAATATATTGGAATTTTCCCTTCTCCACATCCACCCAAATTAGCGCAAACAAGCCGGACATGGTAGTGCTGTGCCGCGAGTCGAAAACGATCCGAGTGGTTGAGATGTCATGCCCTGGTGACAACAATATAATTAGCAAAGAGCTAGAAAAAATCGAAAAGTACAGGGACCTACTCTTTCAATTAAAATTAACTTATCCTGGATTCCGTATCACGTTCGCCCCCCTCATCATTGGTGCGCTCGGTGGAATAAGCTGTAATTTTAACAAACACTTAAAGAATACTGGAATACCGACATCGGACACACAGAAAGTTACCTACAGCATGCAGAAGTACGTCATCCTGGGATCTCTCCGCATCCTGCGTGCCCACGAGATGAACCATCCACAACCCGAAGGTTGAGCCCACACTTACCCATCTGTCGGAAGCGGACGTATGTGTGGTGCATATTGGGGGAGACTGTATTCGCGAGCTGCAGCCTCCGCGCGTTTATATATATATAAAAAAAAATAATAATAAATAATAATAATAATAATGTAAATATATTTGCAATTATACCATTACAGACTTTGTCAAAAATTTTATCGCTTGCATGTATAAAATACAGATAGTCAAAGAAATAATATATAACATAAATAAATAAATATAAAAGGAGACAAACAGAACATGCATAGTATATGTACGTATTGCTGTGGCCTGGCACCCCGGTTTTTGTAAATTCAGTGATCATATTTTATTACGATCTGTTTTTCTCAATGTTTTGAGAAAATGATCTCAGAATTTAATTGTTTATTTTTAAATAAGATTTAGTTAATGAATTGATTGGTTATTTATTTATTTAAATGTTCAGTTGTTTAAATTGTTTTCACTCTTTAATATATTGTTATTTGTTCATGTTAGCTCATGTCCTTTCTTGTAGTTGTTTTCTATGATCATTGTGCGTTAGGTGCAGCGCACGCAACCTTGTAGCGGGAGTTCTTTGACGAGATGCCGAGTAAGTACATGTAAATTTATATTGTTAGCTGCCATTTTGGTATTTCATTTTGATTTTAAGTTTTGTTGCGTTAATTTTGAATTTATCTCATCCATCAAAGAACTCATTTTATAATAATTGGTATTATGTTTTTGTGTACACAAATTAGATATAAGATCTTTTATTATTTTATGTGCAGGAAGATATATTTAAGTTTAAAGAGTTAATTTTTCGTTTTTCTTATATTTTGCTGTTTTGTAATTATTTTTAATCACCTCGGGTAAGGTGAATAGAAGTATTATGCTTGTAATTAAGTTTTTCTATTTTTAGTTCACTTGCTTTCTCCACGTTTAATTTAGTTTGCATTAATTTTTGAAACCACGTGGATTTTTGTTGTAATAGGGATTATCTTCCTGAACTGTTTTTCTTTTTGTTTGTTGAAGGATTTGCATTGTTCTTTTGTTGACATTAGAGTCTAATGCAGGTTTTGATTTCGACCAGGACCTTTTGTCCGAGGTTTAATTTTTCCTGCGTAATTGTAATTAACATTTTTTTTTTTTAAATAAAATTTCTGATTATTAACGTCATTCAAAGTTTCTGTTCTTTTATTTTTGATTCAACCCTTTCAATTTTTGGAGTATTTAAAGAAAGTCCTGCGTTTATTTGTTCTTTTGCGCCCTTTTATTTTTATCCGCTGAGCTAGTCAATTTAATTTTTCATTTTTGTAATTTTCATTTTGCATTTTCCTTTGTACCTTCAGTACACAGCAGTATGTAAGTATGAATAAAACATATAAATAAATAAGTAACGTGAGGATAAAAATGTGTATAGATAAAACTTGTATAAATAAAAAATATGTGTTTAAAAGAAAATTAGAATTAGGTTTGCAGAAACTCCTGAGTTGAGTAACACTCTCTTTCCATTAATATTTTTTCATTTGCTTAACGAAGTTATTATATTATAGTTGTTTTAAATGTATTGGCAGACTGTTGTATAACTTTGTCCCTCAGTAGATTATCGATCTTTGGGTACAAGCGAGTCTGTGAAAAGGTGGCCTTATGTTATTTCTTTGTCTGGTAAGATGGTTATGGCAGCGACCATTTGTAAGAAATAATTCTCTACTATTGTGAATATATGATACTGCTTGTAGAATATACACAGACGGTAAGGTAAGTATGGGCTGTTGTTTAAAATGAGATCTGCAACTCTCACTGTAATTTAGGTTGTACAAAATTCTAATAGCCTTCTTTTAGAGCATAAATATTCTATCCGCTTCCGTCGATGTTCCCCAGACAAGTAGACCATATGATAAAAGAGAGTGAAAATAAGAAAAATGTACTGCCTTTGCAGCCACATGAGTTGCCGTATGTTTCACTCTTTTAATGGCATATAAGGCTGCTGACAGTCTGCTGCATAGCTTATCCACGTGGTGATGCCATTTTAAATTGCTATCAATAGTGATGTCTAGAAATTTCACGTTTGGTTTATTTTTAAATTAAAGCTAAAAAGTAAAGCTACGTCTTGCCGCACACCTAGGAGTGGTTACGAGCTATAGCTGAACGAGGAGCGGAAGCTTACGCCGTGCACCCTGTCAAGTATGGCCTGTAATCAAGCGGAAAACGTAAGACTGTGTAAAAATTAGATATAGTTATGTTGTTTCTTCATGTAAGTAAAAAAAAGTGCAGGTATTTTTGCAACATTTAAGGACTTTGCTAATGTTATTTTTGTGTATACAACTCAAAAGTAAAATTATCAATCTCTCTTTTTAAATGGCCCTGACGATGCCAACTACTAATCAAACGATACTGCGGTACTACCGACAGCACCTGTGCGCAGTTATACGTACGGGTAATACACATCGTCATATAAATGCTCGTCGAAAACGTATAAGTATGTATGTTACTCACTTATAACTTGCACGATGCCGTACTTACTCAGGCAAGTCTCTAGATCTCTAGAATGTACGATGTATTTAATCCTCCGTAGACATACATGGGTCTGTGATGTTCGGCCGTTTTGTACCATATTTACAATTAGACTTGTTTAAAAAATCTGAAAAAAATTAGGAGAGTAGTTTGAGATCTAGAAAGACATAATGCATTGCGTTATGAATAAAAAATTATTTTTATTATTGTTATCTCAACGCAAAGCAATATGAAACACGAGAAATGCACGAATTTTTAAAAACGGCTGGACACCACAGACCCATGTGTGTCTACGGGGGGTTACTTCAATTGAATTAATTTTTGTACAAACATTGTGATTTGAAGCAATATCCGAAATTAATGTCATCAGTTGCTAGTTATAAAATGTCCATTATATTTTTAACTCAATCGAATTGACCGGTCAACCGGTTATCCGGTTGAAACGCACAGCACTAGTGGAAACCATATGTACTAAAGTAATGATTAATCAAATCAGGGGTCAGGAGAGGGCATCGGAAACCTCTATTGAAATTCTGAAAAATGACAACAATATTGTTGCAGGAGCTCAGGCTGCAGCAACGAAGAAAGTGAAGAAGGATCAAATGTACATGCTATTAACCATTAACGTGGCCCCGTTCCAGATCCTTGGCATGAACCAGTACCGGATATTTTTCAAGCTCATATTAACTGCATGGTCCAGAATTGATAGCCAAGTTAAGTGCGATCTAAGTGAACCTTCAACATGGCAAGGCGACTTTAGTAATACTTGCTGTGGCGATGAAGAATTTCGATCTCGCATTCATGCAGAGGCATAGTTGAGGGATGTGATGGGCATCGGATTTGGTCTACAGTAGTACCTACGAAAATCCACAAATACTGCTTTTAACGAACTTATATCAGCTTTGAACGCAGTCAAAATAGATTAAGAAGAAAAAGATGTATCGAGGGAGTTAACTATCAGATCAGCATATCTCCATTTTGACCTACCACCAATCAGGGAAGTGCAAGACATCGTGATGAGCATCAGATCGAACGGATTGCGCAAGTCATCATCGGCTATGATGCTGAATTGACAGCAGAAGAAGAGCAGAGAATTAAAACTATGGCGGAGACAATACTCATGTTGGATAGAAAAATGATGATTACTTATCCATCTCCGGTATGATGGACAAAGATGCGGCAGCAAACTGCTGTAACTGAACTCACCAAGATAGAGAACCCGTATGAGATCAGATCACATAATTTCGACATATTCTTTCCGTAATGCGGAAGGTTGCGATGTGGTCTATACGATTTCGCCGGCGCTGTCAGATTTATTTGACAATTAACGAAAGAAATACCGTGTTAGCCGTTATTTATCTGATACAAAAATAGCATATTTTTTTATGGTTATTACTTCCTTAATGCTAACTTAGAATTGGGTATGTTTTTTTTCTAATTTGCAAATAACCACCGTTTTCAACGGCAAAATTTCCCATCTGCTTGCTATTAAGTGGTTAATAATTTCGCAAATGCCAACATTTCGCGGAAGGTTAAGAAATCCTCAAGCCATCGTTGCAATGCTCGCGTAAACTCTTTCGACAACGCAATTAAAGTTGAATTTGATCTTGTCTTTCGCTCCGCGATATCTAATTACTGACTTAACGACCTCTCAGTATCGAGGCGCGCTTTCGTTATGGGGACAGATGGGTTCGGGGAGGTTTAGAGAAACAGATGAGCAGCATTATGGCTCTCAAGACTATTCCGCACCCGATTTTCGTCTCTTACTAACGGTTATTGCTTTCGTCCATTATTTGGAGCGGCTAATCACGTCGCGTGCTTCTAATGCCAGTTACCTAGTCTCTAATTAGCGGTGGTAACTCGATTGAAGGGAAACAAATCTGTATGCCTTCGAGAATGCCACGTTTCGCTTGCTTCATATACTATTCCGTTTATTACTTTCCCTAAGTTCCTATGCGTTTTTGTTTCTTATAAAACATATTTATATTTTTGAATATATTCATTTATCTAATTTATTTTAATTCAGGTACGTCGCAGGGGAGCAACTACGCATAGGTGATGAATTAATAAAATGCTCTTTTATTATTTTTATTTTTGACATTATGACCATTTGAGTTAAACCCTCACGTTCTATAAAGAACTTTTAGCTTGAATCTGTTTAGTTGAACTAATGTTTCAACTTTGTCTAATTAACAATGAAAATAGTTCCTTTAATATTCCTGCAATCCCTGCCTCCGTGGGGGACACGGCTGTATCTCTATTTCTATTTTAAAGTGGCGCACGCTTTCTTATTCTCTTCTTTCCTACGCTATAATTAATTTTTGACGATTACGGTATATAGGTATATGTACTTGTGTAACTACCGGCACCCGAATATTCCACGTTTATAGTTCTGACATTGTGCTATGTTGTCATGCACAACTCGAAATTATATTCACCGGTCTTGAAATTACCTATAAATATTCACGTACGACCCGAATTAGCGCGTGCAATATTTAAATATTTCGTCCTATTGTTCGCTTTCTGCTAGTTTAGAGATGCTGTCTCGCCGTTAATAAATTAAGGGGGCTAGTTTTAACGGTGAACCGGGCGCTGGTCCGGGTTATATTATCGTAAATAATGTACGAACGCACTAATAGGCAGCATGAGGACGTATGTGTATTCTACATGCATACAATTAATGAGTACGCAGTGTATGGAATTGAATATGTACCCTGGCCTGTGTGAAAAGGGTATAAGAGGCGACCCGCACTACACAATAGAAACGTAAATTACGTATATAAAGGGGAAAATTATTAATTAATAGCTAAGTGTACGTGCAGACACTTATAATTACTTACAATTATAAATATGACACATACTTAAACATCTTTTCAAAAAATTTGCTGGATGGTGGCTTTACTAAATATGTATCAGTATGGATTTGTGATATTTGTGAGTAGTGATGGGTTGCTACGGAGCAAACTGCTATTTTGTAATATCAAATTCAATTTAATATCAAAAGAAGCTGCTACTTTTTGTAGCAGTTTCGTGATATAGCAAACAAGTGCGAATGTTGTGAAACATACATGTATATTCGTACCAAATATATATATAGCAGTGAAGCATAAAACTGCTTCTTTACGTTAGCAGCTACAACCTGCTTCTGTAAATGGCTGCGTTCAGGGAGTTACGGTGCTGGAAGTGATAACCGCTAGCGCTGTGACCGGCGCTTGGAACTCCCTGAACGGTATACAGAACAGCTTTTGCTAGCGCATGCCCTTTGCTTACTTGTTCGATACGTTTGGTAGCGGCGTTTTCAGAATTAAGCTATGATGATTTTTAAGTTTAGACAAAAATATCTTGTTACACATATAAAGGGATAAAAAATTGTACACAGCAATTATATTAATCGCAAAACTATGGGAAATAATAGCAACTTCTGTCATTAAAACTTAAAATAAGTTTATTTTGTATAAAGTAACTTATATTTTAAAAAGAACACTAATATCCTCGTTCACTCTTATATTCTTTGTAATTATTAATCCAGGTGTGTTGTGAGCATATATGATAGATAAATATAACTTCATCGGTAAATATTCAAATAAACTCCAGCAAAAAAGGATTAATCGTGAATTTTTGTATGTCTTTGTAAACTATTGATATATCGTCTATATCGTTCATTTGTAATTTCACTATGTTCATAAAATAAAATGATTTTTGACTTGAGCGATCTACAAAACCGCAGTTTATGCATTTATAATACTTATGTTAACTTATCTGCGACTTATATAGTTTCCATTTCACTTTATCCATCATCACTTTAATCAAAAAACAATAAAAAGCTAGTATTACCACAATTACTTGACGATTTCATGTAGTTCACACGCTCTACAAATTCATATTGAATGTTCATATTGAATCTCTACTTTCCACTGGATAATCTAGCGGTCGCCATATTTTCCAGCGAAAATTACTGTTAACTGAAACTGCGGCGATTCATACTCATCCCTGCTTCTCTCACACACGGGTAATCGGTTTGGCAACGCTGCTGCAGTTCTTTTCTATAGTCATATCCCTAATGTCTTGTTCGGCCAAAATGTACGATGTCCCATTCTGTCTCACAAGTTTGGCGATAAAGGCGGCGACAGTTCTGTACTTTAATGCTTCGCGTGCACAGGCCCGTGTCCTATCGCAAACTACTTCTTTGACTACAGCTTTATTTTTCATTTTAGGAAAAATGTTTTTATAAAAACTCAAAAACGTATTGATAAAACGTTTAACGCTTAGAAAGGGGCTTTTGCCGTAAAATATTCAGCGACAACGTTATCAATTTCGTACCGCATGGTGGCATGGGCCTGAATTTCTTGCACTGGATTCTGATCATAACGACCAATTTGACAACATTAGTGGCAGAGAAAGAGGCAAAAAACTCACCATGTTTGCATTTGTAACATACAGAGAATTGAACGATTTGATAGAAAGATTTAGTGACATCACTAAATTACAGAGAGTTGTAGCATTTATGCTAAGATTTGGGCATAACTCTAAACCCAAGTGCGTTCCAAAGTGGAAAAGGGAATTATCATACGAACAGCTGAACCACTCGACAACTATATTGGTAAAATAGTTCAAGAAAACTCCTTTTCATCAGAGATAAACCTACAAAGGCATGCAAAACGCTTACGAAAATGCATCAAGATATTATCTTTGGACTCGTTTATTGATAATAGTGGTTTATTAAAAGTTGGCGGAAGATTGAAGAGTTCCCAAGAATCTTACGATGCTAAACATCAATTACACTAGTTTACAGCCATTTTGCAAACTGGATACGGCTATTGTTTGATTATCTTCTTTGGGCCGCTAAACTCAAAAATTGCATTTTTTGTGGATAATTTTTCGAGCTATGAATTTTTAAATTTTCAAACTAGCTCCAAGCAAAAATGAACATTGCAAATTCATTGTATCCTCTAGAAAGAGTGGATATCGTGCAAATATACCCAGGTTATTATTTTTTAAGTAAAGTTTCTAGTTCTACGAAAAGAACAAGGTATTTGCGAAGAAATTCCAAATACCTTGTTATTATCCTAATACAAGTACAATAACTATATGGAAAAAAAAAATACAAACTGGCTATATTTCTACGATTTCTACATTTTCTTGGAGGTAGAGTATTTTCATATTGGGCACAAAAACAACTTATTTTTTTCATAATGTGGTTGATTGCGATTAAACTGCTGACTGATTGCAAAATATTTCGATTATCTTGAATTTGATACCTTTTACTATTAGATCGATCGTTTCTAACTCGAGATATGGTCTACGTAAGCAAACTACCCCCGAGGAAATCAACAAGCAATTCATAAATTCATATCTCGAAAACGTATCCACAGAATAAAAAAAAAATAATGTGACTTTCGAGTTCAGCGGGCCAAAATACCTAAGAAAAATATAGTGGCACCTCATTTGCAATTTTTTTTTTTAATTTGTAAACTAGTGTTATTGTTACCATCCAACTATGATTTGACTCATAAGATTATTCAGTATTAGTACCGAGTTGCTTTCAATAATTTAATAATTTAACAGGAAACCTTGTTGAGCTTTATTGAAGATAATTCTGCACAGTAAAAAGATTACACAGTAGTATTCCTGGTAATTGTCGACCAGGAAAACTACTGTAATTTTACAGATGAGAGTGAAAATTTCAGTATAACTGTAAATTTACAATATCGCGTCATCATGTTTCCCCCACTCACCCTTAATGTGTCACAGTATGGTCGCGGTAAATTTAAGGATCATTTCTGATATATTTAAACGCTGTCAGAAATTTACATCAACGTTTTTGATTTTTACATTAATTGTTTGCTTATTTACTGAGAAACTATAAAGCTTCAGTAATTTTCCCGCAAAAATTGTCCTTACAGTAATAATAATGTAAAATAAAGCAGGATTATTACTGCATTATTACAGAAACTTTTACTGTGTGTTGGCAATTTTCTTTTATTCTTATGAACTATTTGTTTATCATTGTATTTCTTGAATTCTATGACCTTTTCTTTCAGTATTGATTTTGTTGGACTTATACAAGTCAAACCAAGTATGCTTAAAACTAATAAGTATATAAAATCTTATTTTTTGTTGCTATATTTTCTCACTAAGATAATTCACCTGGAAGTGGTGGTAGATTTAAGTGCGAGTCTTTCTTAAACGTATTAAAACGCTTAACGCTAGAAGGGGTTTTCGGCTTCGCGAAGCGGTTAAGGATCCTGAGGTACGAGATTTCTTACTAAAGAACCAAATATGGTTATTTATCTTTGCTACATTTCCGCAGTTTAGTGGCATCTGGAACCCAATAATAAATCGGTGAAAACTCATATATCAAAGATTGTCGGTAACGCGCATTTAACGTTTAATCAACTTTATACCATACTGTGTCAAATAGAATGTGTGTTGAACTCCTGACCTTTAACTCCCATCTGTCCCGATCCCAACGATTTTTCCATGTTAACACCTGGTCAGTTCCTGATTGCAGACTCCATGATGGCATTACCTGCAAGAGACGTCGATGAAGCCGCTTGAAGCTATATCAGCGAATGCAAACAATCACCAGGCTATTTTTGAAGCGTTGAAGAAGCGAATATCCTACGAAGTGAAAGGTTGGCAGTCGTGACTCTATCCGTGTAGGAGTACCTATTGGTGTTGGTAAGCGATGACAACTTACGTGTATCTCATTAGAGGAACGGAAGAATTGTAGAAGTCCAGCCTGGGGAGCACGGTGTTACTAGAGTGGTTACTGTGAAAACACCTATCGGAACCTTTCGTAGAAGTGTGACCAAAATGTGTATGTTACTAGTGGAAACTGAATGGATTATTGCTGGATTATCAACTTAGACATATATTCCGTATTTCGTTTATGTTGAAATACTATGCTTTCAGAAAAAGTTTCAACCCATGTGACTTGCTTTAAATATACAACCAATCTTGCAATGTGGTACAAGCTAACAAAAAATTTCCTGATTTAAAAAATGCGACAAAAGAGTATGTAAGTGTTACTTATTAAAATGAATGGTACGTACACCAGCGACACTTTCTAATTGTACGACCTACAGCATAAAATAGAGCCTAAATGTGTAGCATGGGTAGTAGATGACTTATGCATTCACTGCTGTCTTCGAAATATGTAAACACAGATGTGCGGTCTCGGTGTTTTTTTGTAGTAAATCTACTTTAAATGTAAGGAAGAATGCAGTAAATAAACATAGAAAAACATTGATCTTATAAAATAGAGAGAATTAAATACATCAAAGGCGCATACTTATGCCTGCCGACTTACCTCGGTTAGCACAATTCGAATTTTTTCAATTACTTACCTTAAATATAATATTGTATACAAACAGATGTTTTGTTTTCTTTACACATCCCTACAGCTTTACCAAATATGTTTGTGTTTTTAATCCAATTGATTCATAATAGCTGTCTGTGTTCGCAGAGGAATCACAAACTAGTCAGAGCCAATCATATACTGTGAAATCAGTCAGAAAACTGCTTCGGATTTCTTTGAGCCAATCGAATCGCGTCTGACTAGTTTGTGATTCCTCTGCGAACACAGCTAATGATTGTTTTCATAACTATTTTTAATTCGCCGCGGCTCCTTTTTTCGATATTAACATAATGAAGAATTAATATTTATATAAACTAATCATTAATTATTAATTTATACCTGCATTTTGTATTTATAGCTATCACTACTGTTCAATTTACCACTAATTCAAATTTTGTATTTCTTTTGAAAAAATATTGTGAGACTTTTGAGGTAAAATCTTTGAAATAGGGAATTTATAATCGAAATATTATTTTGTCTTGTTATTATAATATTAATGGAAACACACCACTACTATAACTAATAAAAAATATTTCTGACGAGTGTAGAGCTTTTCGTTCTAATATCTGATGTAAAAACCATGGTTTTGAATGCATCCTCGCCATATCTCCTTTATTATTTAATGTTAAAGAAGGAAGCCGGAGCGAATTAAAAAAAATGATATGAATTATCAGACATTAATTATATTAAAAAATATAAGCATATTTGGGTAACGCTGCAGGGAAAACAAAACATGCATTTCTGTCAATAACGAAATTACTACAAATTTCTCTGCATTTAATCAATTAATTAGCGCAACACCCACTTCACGAAAAATGGAAGTAGTAATAATCCTTATTACTATATTGTTTAATATCTTTCATAGGGGCTGTCGCAATTTAGTTAATGTGTTCAGTAATATTGAAAAAAGTGTTTCATTCATAACGGAGATATGCTTTACTGATTTCAGTATAGCTAAATACTTTGTGTACTAAATGTCTTCATGCGATCCATTTTGATAGTTTCATTATTATTTGCATACGTATAAAATGAATAAAAGTAATAAACCCATTGATATTTATTGTATAATTAACATGCCTTTGGTTTAGTTCCTAGTCGTAGTTCAACTGTAAAATGAAAATACCTTTTAAAATCATTTAATAACACTACAGCTATTCGAAATACAAACATCAAATAAATTTATTTCTACGCAAAGATAACAAATACATAAGAGATGCATTCAACTTCGCACATTAATAAATCCAGTCTAAGCTTTTTTAAAATAACCGACAGAGAGACCGCACATCTGTGTTTACATATTTCGAAGCGGCCAGTTACTGCATAAATCCGTCTACTATCCACGCTAAAGATATGGGCTCTATTTTACCCTGTAGGTCGTACAATTAGAAAGTGTCGCTAGTGTACATACCAGACCTAGGAATATTTAATTTGTTACCAACTTAATATTTATGCAACCAAAGTTGCATCTCAAAAAAGTGGTCACGCGGGTTGAATCTATTTCTGAAAGTTCCGTACGCTATTTCAAGGCGGGCGCGGGCGGCATGGTAGATTTCTAGATGTTTAAGTACCAGCAGTTCCCGACACTTTGCCTATTTTTAAATTACTAAACACTAAGCAATAAAACAGATTATTTCATTTATGCGTTCACCTCAATATATTGAAAGAAAAATAAAATATTATTTAATAAAATCGATCAGTAACCAACATTTTACACTTAATAGTATTATTGTCAGATAAATTTAAACTTATTTTACTATAAATTCAACAAGTACGCAGTCGTATATCTTAAATAGAATTTATTTTAAAACATCGTATTTGTAAAAGTTCTCTTTCTCTCGTTTATAAATAAACCGCGTAGATAAAAATGTAAAATAAGGCATTTCAGTGTGACGGAAAAAATAATTGGGGGCTTGATTTCAAGTCAATAGGTTTTTTGGATCTTATAGAGCGGGGGTTAGTCGGCTATAAGAGTTTAAAATCGGTGTGGAAGGTTATATCATAGTATAAACCTATGCAATAGTTTCACTTATTGTCGGCGCCTTTGTCTATCAAGTTAAGGAATTACGCGATGGCGCTTTGGCGGGTTGAAGTATGAAAATAGTATATAGGTTGTTACGGTTTTTTGCTTCGCTTACCTCGAATTAGTTCTCCGCTAGCCTTTTCGACAGGCTTTTGTAACCCTATTTTCTTCTATTTCCATCCTTTCACCTTCAGAGATGCTCCTACGTCTTGTAATTTCACAACGTAAACATTATCGTTTAATTTTTGGCTTTCAAATTGTGTTTTCTTTCCCCTGTTAGAACGGCCTAGCTAGAATTTGAATCTTTTATTCTCATTTACTTACAGATAGTTTCTTATACTTAAAACGGTTTCAGATTTTCGTTTAAATTCCTTCAATTCCAGTGTTAAGCCAGATTTTTGTTGACGTTTTCTTTTTGGGGTTAAGTTTGTTTGTTTTGGACATGCCGGTATTATCGGTTCCATGTATAGATTTGTTCGATTGATCGTTGTTTCATTTAGATCTGTTTAACTGTGTTTACACCTTTTCGACGTTAGAGGGCACCTCCATGTCTTTATTCTTGTTTTAATTATCTGTCTTCTGATTGGTTGCGCGACGTACTGATATCTTCCGCTTCCTGTTCCGTCTTGGTTGTTGTCTAGACGCGCTCTTACGAGTAAACCTTCCTATCTTTGGGAATTTTGGATATTTTCACACATCTGTGGATTTTATTGGAAGGTTGCTTGAAATAATCATTGGCCGTATCTTCGCTTGTGTTTGAAGTGGAATTTTCGTGATTATTACGGTGGATGAGCCCGATATTTTGGGATATAATTTGAGAACCACGCGTCTGCAACGCCGTTTCTGTATTTTGCTTCTTCTCTTCGTTGAAAAACCTCGAAACCTATTTAACGAGGTCTTTTTAATCCCCCTTCATTTTACTCTGGAATCTTCCCCTCGTTTTGTGTGAGATTTTGAACACCCACGTGCGGCTGAGGACTTCTGCAATCTTTTAAGCCTTCGGAGAACCTACCTCCTTTGAAAATTCAGTGGACCATCTGTTTCGGATGCTGTGAGCCAGTCCTAGAGGCTACAATTTGTCTGTCCCCATCGGAGAGGATCTCTACGCCTCGCTAACAGCTGATCGAGGGCAAAAGCTAAGTTGCACGTTCTTTTTCTGTAATCTCTTTCGCGTTTAAAATGTTAATAATAGAAAGCAACCCCCATTTATTTTTTTGCGTTTTCAATCACGAACCTGTAAACTTCACATGTTATATCTTGGATCGGAGGGTGCTACTTGCTGCTAACTTAGTAGAACAATACGAATTCATTTAATTCATTCAATTAATATTTAATTATCTTTTCATTTACTTAGCTTTTCATTTATTTATTAAATTCAATATAACCTTTTAAACTCCAACCGATTGAATATCGGATTGCCATACACTGGGTGATTTATTCACCACCCATGTAGTTAATTCATATTTAGTTTTATTTTTGCTTTTATTTGTAACTGTAATAACGTTCTTTTGAATTTTAATTAGTCTATATTGTAAGTATTATTTGTGACTTTATGTGAACTGATTGCGTTGGCCAAAGCGTTCGGGGTTCGTGTCCTAGCGTAGGACTGTTTGTTTGCATCATGTTGATAACGTTTAATGATACAGAGTACAACAATATTTGTTTATTTTAATTATATGTCAAGTTTAACAACAACTATATTTTCTTTTAAATTTTATGTCAAATACCACCATATTTTCTCTTGAATTTATATGTTAAATTTACTAATAAAATTTTAACTGTTTTGTCAGTAACTCCATCCTTTTATTTTTTGTTGTATGAGTTTTGCAAACCGCTTTACCCCTCGATTTTCATTTACACCGTGGATTCCTGCTTATCTTGGGGGCATGACAGGGTAAGTAATCTAAGCAGGTGGCGCCGAAATTTTATCCATCTTGGGTTTGTGTTACTATCAACCCACTCCCTCGTCGACGAGCCGGCTGCCCCCTGCATGATTGCCGAATATCATCCCACTTATTCGAAGGTTTGTAAAGCGGAAGTGCATCACCTTTTCTGTTTTTATTCTGATTTCTTGCCTCGCGATTTTTCTCGGTACTCTACCGTCGCTTTCGGTGCCGGAAATTTAGGTAACAAGGTTTACTGGAACGGAATGACAATTGACAGAAAATCGCACAACATTAATGTTACCAATAACGTTGCTAAGAACAGAATAACAGAATAGAACGGTTTTGTAGGTTAGATTTTTGTTTGTAAACAAATTCAAATAATTTTAGTTACAATTTCACCCACCTATGCGACACTGCGAAGTTCCCTGGTGAAACCATGTTTCCGACGATGTAAAACTATTGCTTAGATATACAGGGTGTTTCAGACCACTCGTCCACTATCTTTTTCTTGCGATCTATTGCAGCTAGACTAATGCGACAAAAAAATTAATAACAAAACCCCACCTAAAGAATCATGCGAAAATATTTTTAACTCCCGGAAATGTTCCATTATATCTGAAGTGGATAGAAATTCTCTTATTTTAAATGAAATCATGTTTTTTCTTACCTCAATGAATTCTACAGATTATTTGAATACAATTTTCACTAATGTTCTCTATCCCTAAATTCAACTGTTTCTGAGGTATTTACTATTTTGTCAAAATTTTGACGTTTGCATCTCTTTCGAAAACGTACTATATTTTGCAAACCATTAAAGATAATGATGTCAGTTTACTAGTATCCAAGAAAAATGATTGTCTGTACCAAATTCTGTCAAAAGAACCACTAAATTTTATACAGAGTGTTCATAAATCGATTGTCAATTCGTATGCATTTAACTTTAGAAGATTCAGATTTTTCAAATGTAACATTATATTCCTAATTATACCACTCAATGCAGAAATAAATTCTCAGTCGATAGGTATAAAGGATCCATATACCTATTCCTAGTCGTTTTCAAGATATCAACCATTATTTATTCCCCCTATAAAAATTTTAGTACATTTCTTGCAGTGGGCTGTGAAAGTTTCACAGTTATCAAAGCAATAGTGTTGTCATGTCAGTTTCAAATGCAGAAGTGTTAAACTTGTCTTTGCTAGTTTTCCTATTATAGTCGAATTTTCATTATTAATGGTTCTTTGTTGTTGTTTGCCTTATTGTTACGCATTATTTTGTTATTTTTTGTTGTTCAAGTATAATGAATTATTTTTTTTAATATTGTATTCTCAAATGCAGAAGCATTCACAAGGAAGCACAAACAGGAAATATGCGCAAAAATCACAACAAGGGCAGGCAAATTGTTTGGCATGTTAGAAATGAGAGAATAGAAGATGTTTTGGGGGCAGTTGTAGTTAATCTTCAAACAAGCACTCGCAATACAGCACGATAGGGCATTAGCTATGTGAGCGTATGGCGAGTTCTTAATGACCACAAAATGCACCCGTACCATCTGGCTTCGTCAAAAATTACTTGACGGTGACTTCCAGGTCAAGGTCCGTTTTTGTCGACGAGCACAAACGAAATTCATTGCGGATCTTCGATTTTTTTGAAAGAGTATTCTGGGCAGACAAAGCAACATTTAAAAATAATGGTGAATGAAGTAAATCATCATAATTTATATTATTGGTCACACGAAAATCCACACTGGATGCAAGAACTTGACAATCAAAATGTGTGGACCATAAACACGTGGTGCGGTATCCTTGGTGACCAAATAATTGGACCCCACTTCTTTCAAGAAATGGTAAACGGGAACGTGTACATCAATTTTTTAACAAATGAATTGTCAGTGATCCTCGAAAACGTGCCGTTAAAAACAAGAAGAGATATGTGGTTTCGATATGATGGTTGACCTGCACATTTTGTTGTAAATGTGAGAGAAAAATTAAGTGAAATGTTTCCAAATAAATAGATTGGGAGAGGATCCGAAATTTCATGGCTAGCTAGATCACCAGACCTGGCATGTTTAGATTATTATTATTTTTGGGGAAGGGTGAAAGATAGAGGATTGTTTATCAAAATGGTCCGCAAAGTGGGAAAAAAACTGAAGATAAGAATAAAGCAAACGCGTAGATCCATAAGCAGAAAATAGCTAGTTCGGGTTCATAAAAACTTTGAGGGCAGAATAGAGCGATGCATAGAAAAAGATGGCAGACATTTTGAATAATTTATTTTTATTTAGTTATTTTGCATTAAGTTCAAAATTTTTTTTATGATTATTGTAATCTCTATTTTTTTAATGTAATAAGTACCTTTTATTTGGCATCTCTAAATTATTAAGTATCATCTATTCCCTTCTACATAAGCAATGAATGTAAAATATCTTTTATAATACTCCTATCAACCACAACATTATAACAATGGGTCAACAGTGGGAAAATTAGATCTTAATAATGAAGTAAAGTAACATTGCTTTGATGATTGTCAAATTTGCTTGTCATTTTCATAACCCAATAATGTTTGATATCTTGGAAAGGACTAGAAATAGGTATATGCATCCTTTACACGTATCGACTGAGAATTTATTTCTGCATTGAAAGGTATAATTAGGAATATAATGTTACATTTGAAAAAAATGAATTTTCTAAAGTTAAATGTATCCGAACTGACAATCGATTTATGAACACTCTGTATAAAATTTAGTGGTTCTTTTGACGGAATTTGATACGGACAATCATTTTTCTTGGATACTAGTAAAATGACATCATTATATTTAATGATTTGCAAAATATGGTACGTTTTTGAAAGAGATGCCAACGTCAAAATTTTGACAAAATCGTAAATATCTCAAAAACAGTTGAATTTAGGGATAGAGAACAGTAGTGAAAATTGTATTCAAATAATCTGTAGAATTCATTGAGGTAAGAAAAAACATATGATTCCATTTAAAATAAGAAAATTGCTATCCACTTCCGGTATAATGGAACGTTTTTGGAAGTTAAAAATATTTTCACGTAATTCTTTAGGTGGGGTTTTGTTGTTAAATTTTATGTCGCATTAGTCTAGCTGCAATAGATCGCGAGAAAAAAATAGTGGACGAGTGGTATGAAACACCCTGTATATATATACTGTTGTGTAAGTGATATTCACATGTAATGGTTGGTAGTACCACAACAATGTAGACATGTAGACTAGTGTAGACTAGTGATGGGGCAATCGGATCCAAAAAGGATTCAATAAGCGTAAACGGATATGTAGTCACTACGCTAAGAAAAATCGGAACTTTTTCTTAACGATTCCGATTCTTTCGCTAAACGATTCAAATATCGGTTCATACAGATACCGATTCTTTTTAGTCGATAAGCAAAAAAGAATCGTTAAGCAAAATGTAGTCGATAAGAAAAAGAATCGTTAAGCAAAATGTAGCCGATAAGGAAAAGTATTCGTTAAGCATCACATAGTCGAGCCGATGTATGTATATGTAGACAGCGAGGCCGAGGCGAGCATATTTGCGGCATATTTCTTTTGATTTTTTTGCGATTTCTTATAAGCTAGCTGCATAATATTTGTATAGAATTATCTTAATACACACGCATACGTTATTTTAGTGGAATTAGAATTACATTATCATTGGTTTAATATGATTTAGGTAAATTTTAGTGGGTGGTGCATTTGCGTAATAAATACAAGTACTTTTTTTAGTTTAGTTACGAAATACATAATAAAATAATCGAAGTAATATTACTGTATGCTAATAAAATTTTCTGTTTAGTCTGTTAAAGAAAGTAGCATAAAAATGAAAAAAAAAACTGAGATTTGGGAATTTCTGTTTTCTGCTTCATAAATAAGGATAAAGGATGGCTTAATCAGGTTGATAAACTACACATTTATTATGAAAAGCAATTAGTGGAGTCCTGTATTTACAAACCCAGTTCTTTTTTAAGACATTTGCCTTTTTTCATTGAAATTACACCGCTTTGGATAATATTTAATCGTGTTCAAGCAATTAAATGTATATTGTATATGTAAACGTTGTATTAGGAATATTGGTATGCTGTAAAATATAATGTCAAATGAATATTATCCAGCGGCGGCCGGTGCATGACTCATTGAGGACGCCATGACATGATCGAAGTTTGTCGTATAGTATCGCGTGGAAGATACTGTGTTGTTACCAAGGTAGTTACGAAGTTATACGAAGAAATTAGATTTACTGCATAGTCTCCTCGATGACGCATGCACCAGCCGCGCCTGATATTATCCAAGGTATTAATGCATTGAATAAATATATCATACTGACAAAACCTTTTATTTAAATTTATATAATCAATACAAAACCAAGCGGTAGATATATCTATGAATTTTAAAATACTAGAACTAAATGTGTACATTAAGAAAAATCTAAAAAAAAAACCACTTATAAATTGCAGGTGCCCAAGTTACAATTTAAAAATATTATTGTATCAACATTCTTCGGTGATAGCCGATTTCTCCTTCCGTTGGCAATTTGACCAGCTTTCGAAAAAATCCTCTCCGAAGGCACTGACGTTGCTGGTATTGCCAAATATTTTTTTGTAATACGTACAACTCCGCATTAATATTGATGTTCCTTCCAGAAATCCTGCGGGTTTTTTGTTCGATTTAAATGTGGTATTCCCAGGTATTTGCTATATACTTGTTCGCATGAAGTAGTAGAATTATTTTTGATAATTCCAATACCTGGAATCATAATACTCCCCATACTGAATTTTTACTGCCGCTTGGTTGCATTGCCTCATCCTCGGATATAAATGTTGTTTCCGGTTTTACATCAATTTCATCCTTGACCCACTGTTCAACTTCATGATCGTTATCAAATGGTAATTTTTTAAACCGAGGATCAAGAAAGGTAGCGATTGCCGCAATTTTATTTTCTTTTACGCCTGAGAGTCGCTGTTCTAGGCTAATCAAAATTCTAGTTTGCAACAATATCCCCAAAGCAGTTTCAGGTAATTGATTCTTTATAACATGAACAACACTTTGGATTATAGGAATTACGATAGATAAAGTAGAATAGTTTTCACCTGAAAGTTCTTCAGAAGCTTGCTTAAGGGGATTTAAAAGAACAGAACAGTCAGCCAATACCTTCCATTCTGCTTCATCCACTTCTTCTGGCGGTCGAGGAAGAGCACTAATTGTTTGCAACAAAATGGTTTTCAATTCTAGCAACCGATCTATCATAATTACAGTGGAATTCCACCTTGTAGGAACATCTTGTTTTAGAGTAAGTTGTGGCAAATGTTGCTGATCTTGTAATTCCCGTAACTTGTCAGTTGCAAACACGCTGTGTTTGAAATGTGTCACAATATTGCGGCACTTTTTTATAATATCAAGTAAATCTGGATTGTCATTTATAGATTCCTTTACAATAAGATTTAAAATATGTGCTACGCACGGAAAGTGGACCATTTGTAGATGTTGTTTTACCGCGCATTTGATGTTGGATCCACTGTCTGTGACTATAGCTGTAATTTTGTTAGTTATATCCCATTCGTTAAAAATATCTTTTAAGCATGCAGATAAATTTCTTCCGGTATGTTGTGCTGCAATTTGTGTTGTTGTTAAAACTACATTGTGTATCTTATTCATATAGAGAAAATGCCCAGTAACGGTAATAAATGATTTATTATCTTCCGAAGTCCAAATATCGGTTGTTACAGATATATGATTTATTTTTGTCACTAAAAATTTAACTTTGCTATGAACCTTTGCATACAAATCGGGCAACATTCTATTACTTAAAATCTTTCTGCTTGGTAAAGAATATTTCGGCTGCATTTTATTACAAAAGTTTTTAAAACCTTTGTTCTCTACCAAAGAAAGTGGTTGAAAATCTAATACCAACATTTCTAAAAGACTATCGTCCAAAGCTTTTTGGTGTTTCTCTGATAGAGTAATTGCCCTTGAGATCTTTTGTGATGGTTCCAGAGACGTATTAGAAACAGCTGGTGAGTGTTCCGACGTTGAGGTGCTAGGCATTTCGTTCGGATGTTTCCGCAAAATATGTAAACTCATATTACTTGTACCACCAGTGTATTTTAATTTTTTATTGCACAACAGGCAGATTACGTTTTCTTCCTGCTTTTCGAAAAATTCCCACATGGTAGATCGTCTTTTTCGAGTACTCATTATTACCACTAATTACCAACTTTGTTTGATTGCTCTAGCCACAATACAGAAACTTCTCTCAATAACTAACAATTTTATACTGGTATAAATTCAGCAAACGCCGATTTGTCAGTCCCTTATATACTATACTAATTTTTTTTAAAGAAAAAATAAACAAAAAAGTGTTCATATTCGTAATTTCCTATAATAATATAAATAAACAAAAACGCCGAACAAAACACCGAAGTCTTTACTATAAAAGAGTATATACATAATGCGAAACCTTGTTTTTTGTTAAAACTCACGCGGATATAATACACAGGTAATTTGAAATTTCTATGTCTTATCAGCAGGGCAAACTAAAATATATTTTTTAATGGGAAAGCCGCAATTAAAATACAAGTACAATATTGATATTTTCTATATGCTTTTTTAAAAGCCGGTATGTAGTAACTATAGTAAGTTACTATAAACCGCAAAAAATCGTTATCGCACACGTGCATGAAAACAAAATAAACATCTCGTTGTATTCGACAGACGACAGAGTTCAAATTTACGGAATTATTCAGAATATACATATGTAGGTAAATTTATTCACATTATATACACATACCTTATATATACAGGTGGGCCACCACATTCGCGTCGGTTTATATACGAAAAGTGGTAACATATTTTCAATTCTTTTTTTGTTAAGGGTTATACAGGTTCAAAAGGATCACATTTCAAAATTATTTTGATAGTACAGGCTAAATAAAGTCAAGTTGGTGTTATGTTTCTTATGCCTAACTCAACTCGTTTACGAGATAATTAACTATTCTTCAAAATGTAGACCAACATTTAAGAGGCATGCCTGTCATGCATATTTAAGCTAGATATTTTAAACTGTATTTATTTTTTAATTAAAGCATTAGACTTGATAATAAAATAAAAATAATGCAAAAATATACAGGGTGAACAAAAACATACTTTTAATTTTCACTATCGTTAAAGGCAAGTAACTTTGTGTATAATGAATAATAGCGACACTTTTGTCTAAGTCTACTTTTGAAAAAAGAATGGATAGGAATTAATATTTGAAATAGAAAATTCTAAATACTAAGAAACTACAAGAGATAGGTATAGGAACATTAATACAATCTTAAAGACCGTTAAAATTAGAATCTAAATCAGGTAATAAATAGAGGGTGTTCCATTTACAATAAGAAAGTTACTTGCCTTTAAAGACAGAGAAATTAAAGTTATCTTCTGTTCACCTGTATATTTTTTTGCATTACTTTTATTTTATTATCAAGTCTAATGCTTTAGTTAAAAAATAAATACAGTTTTAAATATCTAGCTTAAATATGCATGACAGGCATGCCTCCTAAATTTTGATCTACATTTTGAAGAATAGTTAATCATCTCGTAAAAGAGTTGAGTTAGGCATAAGAAACATAACACCAACTTGTCTTTATTTAGTCTATACTATCAAAATATGTCATAATAAATGGTGTTTTTTTACAACTTTGGTGTGTAACTTTTCTTTGAGTCAACCCTGTATACTTCAAAATAATTTTGAAATGTAGTCCTTCTGAACCTGTATAACCTTAACAAAAACAATTTGAAAATATGTCACCACTTTTCGTATATAAACCGACGCGAATGTGGTGGCCCACTTGTATATAAGAAACAACAAAAGTCAGTTTATTAGCATACAGTAATATTACTTCGATTATTTTATTATGTATTTCGTAACTAAACAAAAAAAAGTACTTGTATTTATTATGCAAATGCACCACCACTAAAATTTACCTAAATCATATTAAACCAACGATAATGTAATTCTAGTTCCACTAAAATAACGTATGCGTGTGTATTAAGATAATTCTATACAAATATTATGCAGCTAGCTTATAAGAAATCGCAAAAAAATCAAAAGAAATATGCCGCAAATATGCTCGCCTCGGCCTCGCTGTCTACATATACATACATCGGCTCGACTATGTGATGCTTAACGAATACTTTTCCTTATCGGCTACATTTTCTTAACGATTCTTTTTCTTATCGACTACATTTTGCTTAACGATTCTTTTTTGCTTATCGACTAAAAAGAATCGTATCTGTATGAACCGATATTTAATCGTTTAGCAAAAGAATCGGAATCGTTAAGAAAAGTTCCGATTTTTTTAGCGAGTGACTACATATCCGTTTACGCTTATTGAATCCTTTTTGGATCCGATTGCCCCATCACTAGTGTAGACCAGACACAAAAGGCTAGAATAAATATTATACACTTTCAGTGTGCGTTATTGTAACGACACACAACATGGTGACAGCGGTAAAGTGTAAAGAAAACTCGTTTGTTGTTTACACAAAAGAAGAAACTCAATTAACAAGTTAAACGGATCGCTAGGCATAACCTCCAAAAGGAAAACGTTACGCGGAAGAAAGAAAGGCGGGAAGATGACAGACGTACCTCCTCAAAACAAAAATCAAACTGTTTTAAATGTTAATCCTCCAGAACCTTTCACTTTTCGAAACCAGAACTATGGGTCAATGGCGAAAAAGATTCGAAAGATACATCTCAGTGTCTGGAATGGCAAACAACCCAGAGAACAACAGAATTGATATATTGATTTATCTAATGGGCGAGAAAGCAGAAGAAATTCTTGTACAATTTGCAGAAAAGCCAACAACTCTTGAAAGTACTCTGAATAAATTCGAACTATATTTTAAACCCCAAAAGAATGTTATATTTGAGCGGTTCAAATTTAATTCTCGCAATCAGAAATCGGGGGAAAGTATAGATCAATTTATCACTGATTTGCACTCACTAGCGGAAACCTGTGAATTTGGAAATTTAAAAGATGAACTTATCAGAGATCGGATAGTGGTAGGAATGAGCGACACAAAGACCTCGGAAGCAATGCAACTTAAAAGCAATCTACAGCTAAAAGATGCGATCACCACAGCTAGGCAAGCTGAAATCCAACAGAGGCAGAATAAAATCATCCGGCAATCAGAAACTATCAACACATTAAAACACCCGAAACATAGTCAACGTAATAAATCTCAAGCGCCTGCTGGAAAATCGAATGCACAAACTAATGATAAGCCAAAGACAAGTAATTCATGCAGCTATTGTGGGAACAAGTTCCATGAGAGAAACGAATGTCCAGCGAAGAATGTTAATTGTCGAGGTTGTGGTATAAAGGGTCACTTTCAGAAGATGTGTAGGAAGAAGAAAAGTGTTAATAGTGTAAGTGTAGCTCCTAATGATGATGAATTTTTTATAGGACACATGAGTTGTGGAAAGTCTACTTCCTGGACAATAGACATTTTAATATTAGAATTTAAGAAAACTTTAACCTTCCTGGTGGACACAGGGGCTGACGTAAATTGTATACCATTAAATTTAGTACCTCCTAACTTATTAAATAACATTCAAAACACCAATAAGGTAATAAATGGCCCTGATGGTAACTCTCTTGAGGTAAGTGGTACATTAGCAGTTACACTTGTTCATAATAACCGAAATATTTAATAGATAGCTTTGTTATCAAAAATCTCACTTCTCCAATTTTGAGTAGAGAAACTATTAGTCATTTAAAACTCATTAAGTTATCCAAGCACGTAAATGAAGGAGATAGTGTTAACAATGTTACGGTGGAATTTCCAAAGTTATTTAATGAAATTGGAGAGTTTAAAGGGGAAGTGTCTATCAAACTCAAAGAGGGGGCCACTCCATTTGCTCAAACTGCTCCTCGACCAGTTCCTATTCCTTTAATGCGCATAACTCGAAAAAAATCAAGCGCCTGTTAAAATTAGATATAATAGAACCTATGGATGAGTAACAGAGTGGGTAGCACCTATTGTAGTTGTTTCCGAAAGGGAGGAGATAAGGTTGTGCGTTGACTACACTCAATTAAACAAATCAGTAATAAGACCTTACTTTCCGATCCCGAAAATCGAAAATACTCTTTCACAATTAACAGGGGCAAAATATTTTTCCAAAATAGACGCCAGTAAAGGATTTTACCAAATTAAACTTGAAAAAAACAGTCAGCATCTTACATGCTTTATTTGTCCGTTCGGTAGATTCATATTCAAAAGATTGCCATTTGGGATATCTTGTGCTCCGGAATACTTTGTGAGTAAATTTTCTAAAATATTGGCAGGAATACCCAATGTAGTTTTCCATATAGACGATATTTAATATACGCGCCAACTAAGACGAACATGATAAAAATTAAAGATTGTTCTATCTAAATTACAAGATGAAGGTATTACTATTAATAAATCTAAAAGCGTTTTCGGAGTAAGTAAAATTAACTATTTAGGTCACATATTAGCCGACAAAGGAATTTCTGTTGATCCAGCACGCGTAGAAGCAATCAAAGAATTTCGGAAACCCGAAAATAAGACGGAATTGTTAAGATTTCTAGGCATGATAAATTTCATAGCCAGATTTATTCAAAATCGTTCCCAAATTCTTGAACCTTTATATTCCTTATTAAAGAGCAATACTAAATTTTTATGGACAAAATTACAAGAAAACTCATTCAACAAGATCAAAAATATGTTGTTAACTACCCCACTGTTGGCGTATTACAACCCTGAAAAAAGTATTGTCATAAGTTCAGATGCATCAAATTGCGGCATTGGTGCATGTCTCTTTCAAGAAGATTCTCTAGGTAATAGAGAAGCTGTAGCATATATATCAAGAACACTGACTCCGACTGAACGTCACTATGCGCAAATTGAGCGAGAGGCATTAGGACTGACATGGGCTGCGGAGAAGTGGTCGGACTTCATAACTGGTATTCAAGTTACTTTAGAAACGGACCACAAACCACTCTTACAAATATTACAAACAAAAAATTTAGACAATCTAACTCCTAGGTTACAAAGGTTCCGCATCCGGTTAATGCGTTATGATTACATTGTAAAATTTGTTCCGGGGAAAACCCTAGTAGTCGCAGACTCGTTGTCTCGTAACCCTTTAAATAACAAAGAAAATCGGGACGAATTAGAAGATGAAGTTCAGGCTTATGTAAATTTTGTCATAACTAATGCGCCGGTAAAAGATACTTACCTTCAAAAAATTATTTTAGCTCAAAAAGGAGATTCCATATGCCAGAAACTCAGAGAATATACCCGACAGGAATGGCCTGACCGTAGAGAACTTTCTAGTGACATGTCAAAATATTATCAATATCGTTATGAACTTTCCATTTCTAACGATTTACTATTGAAGAATAACAGAATAGTTATACCACCTTCGCTACAAAAAGAAGTTCTTGATCTCATTCATTCAAGTCACCAAGGTATTGTAAAATGCAGACGACGCGCGTTCACATCGGTGTGGTGGTTGGGACTAAGCACTCAGCTAGCAAACTTAATAAGAAATTGTCCAAATTGTATAGAAGAAAGGATAAATTTAAGAGAAACTTTCATCAAAGAACCAATGCCATCACGTCCGATGGAGAAAATTGCTGTCGACTTATATAAATGCTATGGGAAATGGTATATGATTGTAACAGATTATTTTTCAGATTTTTCGAAATTTTGAACTTTATTCTATGACGGAAACAGTCATCATTGAAAAGGTAAAAGAAATGTTCGCTCGATATGGAATTTGTGAGGAACTTAGATCAGATAATGGCCACAATTTCAATTCAATTTACCGAATTTAGTAAGAAATATAACTTTAAACATGTGACAAGTTCTCCTTATTTTAGTCAGTCAAACGGAGCTGCTGAAGCAGCAGTTAAAACAGCAAAAAGTATCCTAAAAAAGAACAAGAACAGAAACATAGATTTAGCGCTATTAAATTACAGAGCAACACCTTTAGAAAATGGATATTCTCCAGGAGAATTAATGATGGGTCGTAAATTAAAGACATTACTGCCCCAATTACCAGAAAATTTAAATTTAAGAATATCGGACACAGACATCAAAAAGATACTTAATTATGAGGATGACCGTAAAGAAAAGCAACGTCATTATTATGATAAAAGACACAGGTCAAAAGACTTGTCAGATTTAAAAGTAGGGGATAAAGTGTGGATCTTAGATATCCGAAAGTATGGGAAAATAGTTAGAGAAGAGAGTAGCCCTCGATCTTACGTTGTTGAGACCGATTCAGGGATATACAGACGTAACAGATGGCATTTAATTCCAGCTCCCTATATCCAAGACCACGATATCCAAAACCTTCCACCAATTGTGCCTTCACAGAATCCTCCTGAACCTGAACAGGTATCAAACCCCGATCAGAGTCATGAAGTACCAAAACAAAGAGAAAATATAAGTGAACCTGAAACGATATGCACGCGAATTGAATAAACAAATTGTAACTGTTAATCCGTCCATTACTATCGATAAAGTACCAAGGCCGTCAAGAGATAAACAGCCACCTGTTTGGTTAAAAGATTATGTAGTTTAAGTTAGTTTATGTAATTTCTTTATATATCTTGTAAGTGTATGTAATATTGTAACTTAAAAAGAGGGATGTTGTGTAAGTGATATTCACATGTAATGGTTGGTAGTACCACAACAATGTAGACATGTAGACTAGTGTAGACCAGACACAAAAGGCTAGAATAAATATTATACACTTCACGTGTGCGTTATTTGTAAGAACACAACATATACTACGGTAATACTGCTGAGTGAATATATTGAATAAGTCATTCATTTACACTTATTGGCTTTTAGTGAAACTACTATCAAGTTTCCGTGGTGTAGTGGTTATCACATCCGCCTAACACGCGGAAGGTCCCCGGTTCGATCCCGGGCGGAAACACTTTTTTTCATTATTAATGTTTTACTTATTCTTCCTTATTTTAACTTTGGTATCCATTTTTCTATTTACACTTTATTAATTAATAACTTAAATTCTTAATATAGTGTTATGGTTAATAGATTAACGGTTTGAAGGTGTATTCAAACCGCAGCGCAGTTATCTCTTGTAGCGCCTAGCACGATATATTTAATTAGTCGTGTACGCCCTACTGGCGTTAAATGTTACCTGGTAGAATTCACCCATACGGAAGACAGAAAGAAAGTTTCGAATTTTCGAAAGAGAAACTTTTCGCTTAATCGAACATCGTTATTCCTTACTTACACTTACATATTTAACAAAAGAAAATCAAAGAAGGGACGCTGCGACCACCTTTTCGCGAAGCAAAACTTTTAACAGGTTTAAGAGTTTACTCAGGTCGGAGCCCTAAGGTAAACTTTTTCATCTGCGAAGTTCGGGAATTGAGAATTAGCGATTTTTTTCCTTTTGTTCGGTGAGTGGGATATTTGCACGCACATTAATAACCTTTAAGCTTATACGGAAGTCGAAATTTCCTATTCGGTATCAATGAGGGATCGTATGGACAAACAATAACTGAGTCGAGTTTTGCGGTTCAATATTTATACAATCAGCCGCAAAATAAGGGTATTTCATATTTTCTCTTCGTAAATTAAGTGGTACCTACCTACCTATTTGAATATATATATGGAATCGCTGTATTGATGTAAAATTTCAATGTTTTTAATAATAATAATTCATGCCTTGGCATCTCTCAACAGCAGTTTTTGAGAAAAATAAATATCTTCGTATGCTATCGTGTAATATAACATACTATGAGATTCAAAATGATTGTTTGTAAAGAAAAAACTGTTTTCCGGAAAAATGAATTCTTGACATTTAGCGACATTGGCGTTGGTTGTGGTAATATCTCGATTTTTAGTCTTATAATTTTTTTCAAACCGTTTATATGTATTATCATATATATATATTCATCAACAATAGTATTCTGAATACTGTAGAGAAATAAGGGAATTTATCTGTGGTAATTAGCTCAACAAACAGGTAAAAAATCAATATTAACATTAAGTGAATAGTTTATTACATTTTTAATTTTATAGGCTTATCATACACTTCAGCGCAACGAGCTGTCAAAAGAAAGTTACATTTTCATCCCTATAAAGTTTCTACGGTACAGGAATTATTACCATTAGATCAGCGATAGGCGATTGGAATATTGTCATGGTTTATACAATTTAGGGGCGGTGCTTGCTAACAAATCATTTTTTCTCGGATGAAGCCTGGTTTTATCTAACAAGCTATATCAATTCACAAAACTATTGTATCTGGTCTGCAGAAAATCCACATGAATTTCGAGAAACGCAATTGCATTCCGTAAAAGATGGAGTTTGGTTAGCTATGTCCAGGCAACGAATAATAGGGCCAATTTTCTTCGAGTAACTGAGACAGCCCAACGTTACTAACAGATGTTGGAATTGCCGAGTTACAAGAAAATGAGCTTGAAGCAGGTTATTTTCAGCGCGATAATGCTCTAGCACAGTGGTTCTTAAACTTATTTAGACACTGTACTCCTTTTTACCCACAAAACACTTTAGGTTCCCCTTCTCCGTTACCGGTACTAAGTAAACTATAATTAAAATATTAAACAAATCTTAAAGCCTTCTATGTAGCATAGAAGTATAGTTGTTTTGTTTTGTAAAAGTACAATCGGTTTTGGTTGTATTCAAACGAATTTATTATATTAAACAATAGCAATACAATCACTACAATGGTTCGATTGTTAGTTCTAATAATTTTCCCTCCTCTTTTTTTTCTGGAACTAGTCAGCAGGTTTACCAACCCTATTTTAAATTATAACTTACAACATCTCTAAACAATAGTGTTAACCTTTGAAAGTGAATTACGCATCATGTTTAAATAAAAACAAAGAGATATTGTTTACAAACATTTTTATTACATTAAAAACAAACACACACAAAATTTAAAGAACAAAAAGCGCTTACTTTCAAAGAGATTAGTGAGAAGGGTGAGCTTGTTTCCCTTTGCACAGTTTATCAAAATTGGGTTTTAACTTGGTTAAATACAATCTTAAATCATCTTCAACATTTAATTTGTTTCTAGATTATTTTAAGATAGGTTAACTTGAGAAACCCTTTTCACATAAATAAGTGGCGGAAAACCCAACAAGAAATTTAACAGCAGTGCTTGACAGTTCTTTGTATTCCTTCCCAATACCGATCCAGAAATCTAACAATGTAGTACCAGCAGTCAAATATTTGTTTTTCAACGTGGGATCACATGATACTTCAATGAGGTGTTCCTTTTGAAAGATAGTCAAGTTAGTGTCCATAGCATCAGCATTAAAGGGTCACGTATCCAGTTATACTGTTTCTCCAAGGTGGAAAGTACTCTCTTATGCGGATCTTCAATGCATTCAAATGCTGGCCCATTTGAGTCTTGAGTTCAGTGAAATCAGATATGTTTTTCTCATTATCTTGCAAAAATGTAAGTAATCTTTCAATCGGCTCGCAGTTGTTATTTTCTATTTGTTCTCCCGAGAATGATCTTTTTACCATTGCATCAGTTTCTTTTCTATATTAAAAATACCAGAAATACTGCCTTGCATGGATAAATTCCAGATGTTGAGTTTTCCAAAAATCACTTAAATAAGCCAACTTCAAAAGCCAATCAAAATCAATAAGTACAGAAGACAGATGGGATTTGTGTTCGGTAAAAAAAATATGTAATTCTTTGTGGAGTTCAAATACACGGGACAAAACATTTCTCCGAGAAAGCCATCGTACCTCAGTATGTAGCAATAAGTTCTCATGGAGGCTCCCCATATCCTGGCATAGAATTTTAAAGTAACGAGATTTTAGGGGCCTAGTTTTATGAAGTTCACAATTTTCACACTCTGATCAAGGACATCTTTAAGTTCATCAGGGAGGTGCTTAGCCACCAAAGCCTCTCGGTGAAGGACACAATGAGTGAACTTACACTCAGTTGAAACTGTTTTAATATGGCCTACCAGCCCTGTGATGTGACCGCTCATAGCCTTAGCACCATCCATACACACTGACACACAGTTTTTCCACTCGGGCTGGTTTTCGGAAAAAAAAGAATCTAACAAATTGAAAATATCTTCACCTTTTGTCGATGTTTTAAGTGTCTTACAAAATAAAATATCTTCAAATATTTCATCTTGAAAAATGCCACGTACAAAAACGATCAGTTGGGCTAGGCCAGCGACATCCGTGGTTTCATCGAGTTGTATACCAAAGCAAGGACTAGCTCGAATTGCTCCAACAAGTTGTTCTTTTGTGTCATACGCCATATCTCTAATTCTCCTTGAAACTGTATCATTTGATAATGGAATTGCTGTAATTCTTTTTGCCTCGTTCTCTCCAAACATACAAGAAACAATTTCTGCTGCGGCAGGGAGGATTAGGTTTTCGCCAATAGTATGGTTTTTACCAGACTTCGCAATTAAATGACTAACTTTGTAAGAAGTTTTTAGAGCACTTTCATTTTGTTCTGCACCAGAAAAGTGTTTTATCGTGTTTTTCCTACTTTTCGACGTTCAAAGTACCGTAACTCCTTTTTGACTAAGTTCTCATGTTTGCTTTCAAAATGGCGTTTTAAAGGAGAAGGTTTCATAGAATTGTTTGATAAAATTCCTGAACAAACAACGCATTGTGGATTAGGCTCGTCTGAGCTTCCAGTCCAAGTAAAACCTAATTTTAAGTACAACTCGTCATATTTTCTCTTTTTACTTTTATATTCATTTGCCAGTTTTTCGGGTTTTTTTATTTTTCCCTTGAGCTGCTCATTCGTAACAAGACGTTCAGGTCTACTTTCATTTTGTGAAGTTGATGGCCCCAGAATTTTGATGCAGATCTTCATGAGGCCTTTTCTTTAGGAGCCATTTATCCATTGTTAATTTTTATTGTAAAATTCACTTACGTGGTACCTGACTCAGTTTTCAAACAGATGTCCGTAAACGTGTTTCAACAGGATTGAGTGTCCGCAGAATAACAACACACCACAAAAATAACACAATACTGAGAGCGAGCTTGAATAACAGGCAATGCTACTGCAGTGCAGTGACACGAGTGATTGGCCGGCCACACAGCCCCACCCTGATGACTAAGCCCTTAGTGGTGCGCGCACGTCAACGTGTCCATACGTGTCCCGGGTTGTTTTATTTTATTGTTGGCCGGCCGCGTACCCCCTAAGAATGATTTATTATTCAACAAATTTTGTCGTTATTTATTATAAAATCTTTTTCATTGATTTGATGAACTCATTCGTTAGAGCAATTTTAATGTATTACTTCATGTGAACAATGATTTTATTTATTGTTTCAGCACCCATTTTTGGTTCAGTGTACAGTTTCTGCAATTTTGTAAAGAAAGATTTTTAGAGTTGTGATTAAAATGGTACCTATTATATAAATTCAATTTAAATCTTATATCTAAATAAATTCGTAAAAAAACATTCAACCTTTTTTCTTTGTTAGAAGGTACCATTCTACTGTTATAGGCAACATTGCGACCCATCACACTCCCCGCGCCTCTAAACCCAAGCTATTAATTGATTTTACCTATCTGGGTCAGTTGAAACAATGTATGATGTTTAATTGTCTCTCTAATTTTCTTACATAGATATTAAAGTTGACAGTTTGTAAAATCTAACAATATATAAACATACAAACAATTCATTTTACTCGAGAATAATTAACCTGTCACATGTGCACAAAACTAATAATTACATCCATTTTGTGAATCATTCACATATTTCATACAACAATAACTTCGTGCATATTTGTTTGAAATTATACATTTGCCTATATTAGGCATCGTGATGCCTTTCATAAGTTATTTACATACGCTAATGGAAGCATCCCATTTGCTCATATTAAACGTAAATAGCAGACATTTGTTGATACCTATAGAAACGTTATAGGTAGTTACCTAATGTACATACATACATTAAACCCCTATAAATGGTTGTTATTCCATTTATGTATGTATGTTTGCATGGGTAATTATGTATATATGTAGCAGAGCCCAGCATATTTACAGTTACAATATGTTGCGATTGTGATATGCTAATTATATTTCACACAATCTTGACAATATTTATATATAATATGAGCCGTTTCAAGTGGAAGGACCCTTGATTTATATTTTACATTAAAATAAAGCCCCGAAATTATAACAGATATTAAAAAAACTTCTTTAACATAATTTGCAGTAGATTACATGCCATTAAAGACGACGTAACCTATTCTCGCAAAAATGTAATAATGGAGGACGGATGGACTAAAAAGATTTTTACTATATTTTCAGGCAAAATATTAGAATTTTTAGAATTACAAACAAAAAAATACAAGAACATAATTGAAAAAACTTAAAAAACCCACAAACAAAAAATAGTAAAATTAAAAGAACGTCAAAGACAAATCCTCGACCAAGAAAGCATGTTACCAAAAGTCCAACCTAGTTGGTTACAAAATATGACAAATATAAAAATACCAGATAATGTACAATTAATCCTTAGTTTAGGTCCAAAATACAGTTTCTATAAAGAAGAAATACCTATAGTAGACATAATAGCTAGTATTGAAACAAACATAAAAATTTTGAACCAACAATTCTGAATGAAATAAGATGTAAATTAGTACACATCATAACAAACTTTAGAAACAGGCATGAAAACAGTCAATTACATAAAATGGAAAAGCATTCCCTTTATTCGGCAATTTTGGAAACAATTACGCTGACATATACAGGTGAGTCTTTTATCTTCAGACAACGAAATATCTCTAAAACACTGCATCAAATCAAAAAATAAGATTTGTTATAATGTAGGGGGCTCACTGAATGGTGCCGAATTCGATCCCCCATCTCACCTCCCAGAGTGGGAGGGGAACAACTTTGAAATCTTAAATGGGAACCCCCATTTTGTATTGCAGATTCGGATTCTACGCCCTCAAGTGTGTAGTTTTTGTTTGAAACTTTTTTTCGATTCGTAACAGATTGCGCTGTAATTTCAAAAAACATGATTGTGAACGTCTAGAAAAAATACACAAAAAAGAGAAGCACGCAAATAAGATTTTGTGTTTTTTTTAATTTTAACATCGTACTAAAACTACAATTTTACGCAGCACGGGAAATAATACATCATTTGAAACCATCGTCTTGTATATGTATCAAAGGTCTACGTACCTTTTCGAAGGTTCATGTTTTAATAAATCTTGATATTGATTAGATTATCTAGGCATTTGTACGAAATTAATTATTTAAAATATTGTTCTACTTGAAATATACGTTGAAGTCCTAAATGGTCTATGTGCAAAAAAGTCACACAATGTCAAATGTAAATCTACATATACTGCATGTTAACTATTTAGTTCTTCGTCTTGTGCGCCAATTTTGTACATAGTATGCGCAACTTTCTGAGAATATAGTTGCAGAAGAATCAAGGGCATTTTATTAAAAAATATATAAAATGCGAACGAATTAATTTAGTATTATACATTATACAGGTTTAGTTATTTTAAACGACACTGTTGAAAATTTTAACACTTTTTTGACTAATTTAATAGTCAGGAGAGGTCCACACTCTTTTCGTGTTATTTTGTCGAGAACTATAGAAGTTTAAATTTGACGAGCAAAGATAGCTAAGTATTGTCTATTGCTAAGGGGTTATTTTGTCCAACTGACACGTGGAATTATAAAATACTTCTAGTCACATTTTATTTGATCTAGACTAGACAAATTTACTAGCTGTTTAACTAAATGAATGCGATCTATTGGGTGTTTTAACACCATTTTCTAAACACAACGTCTTTTTAATATGCAACTCCTATTTCTTAGTGCTATGATATTCTCTCTTTAAGACGTTTTCTCAATCATAAATATGCAAAACCACTCATTCACAAGTTTTGGTTTCAACTAAACGTACCAATTTTAAAATGATTTTTTGAGAACCATTATAAAATTAAGTGAATGTTTATGCTATTTGATTCAAGTCTAAACTAATTGCGTAAATAGATGTTCCCAATACATCTTTGAGATATTGAAATTTTGTATGCCCACTGGAATTAACGTTTAATAACACGAGGTTACACTTTGCAAGTCAGTCACATTTGGTGGTTTGTTTGGATATGTTAATACGGAGAATCAAACACGAAAACAGATACACCTGCAATGCAGGTGGTGCGTATAATGCAATATTGTATTAGAATAGGTGGGGTTTCTATATTTCTATCCGAGGGAAAATTTCTGATTGGTTAACGCTTCTGAATGTCTAGAAATATAGTAGTAGTAGTAATTTCTGTTCTATTAAATACGCGTAGTCAACTCGTCTGGCAAAGTTTGGAACAATCAACACTAAAATATTTGACTAGCGCAAAATTAACGCCAACACCGTAATATTTTCAACAGTGTATATTATTCTTTTTAATAATAATAATTATTATTATTAATTCTTTGATTTTGTTATACACCATCGTTTTCTATGTGAAGATGCTTTTTTTATGAGAAATAAAACAAAAAGAAATTATTCAAAAAATGGGGAGATGGGGTAGACCGTCCTCCATTATTAGATTTTTGCGAAAATAGGTTACGTCATCTTTGGGGGCATGTGATTTACTGCAAATTATGTTAAAGAATTGTTTAATATCTGTTATAATTTCGGAGATATTCCAAAAAATTGAAAAATCGCGCAAACTTTGGAGCGGGCTGTACCCCTAAATCGGGCGTTTTCGCAAAAAAAAAATTGCGTTGTGCTTATGGTACTCTTTCAGTCTGTAAAGTTTCATGGAAATCGGAATTTGACACCTGCCGGTGTTCCCTTGTTACGGCTGCGAACGCTTATTTGTCTATTTCGACAGACGCGGCGTGTGTTATTTCGGGTGAATTATCAGTAGATTTACGTTTGAGGGAATGTAAATTTCGTAGGAACGCGTATAAAATAGGGTTTGAGGGTTTAATAACGGCAATAGGAATTAAATTACAACCGAGCGATTTACAAAGACGAGTAGATATAGCGAGGTGAATTAATCCCGCGGAATTAAAAAGTATTACCTATAACATTTTATTTTTTACAATTTATAGGCACTTTTGCAGAGGGTTTAGAAATTTTTGCGGGTGATGAGTCGTAGAGTCAGGGTGGTACAGGGGCGGCTTTTGTTGTTTATAATAGGGCTGTTAAAATGTATAATCAAAAGTTTGAATTAGGGTATCACTACAATAATTTCTGACTGACTTGTTATTATTATCAAACTTTGGTGACTGCTCTCCCACTTAACTCCTATATACGTGCTGAAGCCTGAAGAAAAATATGTGTAAGTATACAAATAAAGAAGAATTACAATTGTACTTAATTCATAGGTACAGATAAAGTGCGAATAGCGCATAACTAGTAAACGAGGCAACAAATTCCTATTGACTCTCAAATTAAAAACTATATAACCCTTTTCTGAAGCTGAACCTAGCAAGAATCATGAACTGCTCAGTTAATTCATTGTAATACCGAATATTTTGTGATGATACAACTTGATTTGTTGTAAAAGTAGTAGTAGTTTATCACTAAATAAAGTTTTATTTAAAAAATATCTTAAGAGGCTTCATTGTGTTGCTTGCATATCGTCTAATGTTTTCTATCTTGACATATTATTTAATTATAAGCACTCTTGGATGGATATTTCATTATAAATTATATATTCTTTGGCAAAGATCTTTGATAAAAGATATTTCACTATGAACTTCATTCATTCATTCATTCATTCATTAAGTTAGAGTGGACTCCTATAGTCCAAGCACTTGAGCTAGGTGCTCATTGTACCGTCCATATTGAATATCCTACTTTCACTCGAGCAGTTTGGTGTTCTCTATAAAGCTCAGTATCTTGCCCAATGAGAACCCCTTGAGAACCTTCGAGGGCTCCAATCGATCTCTCCCGAAATATTTCTGCCTGAGTACCTTCAATTCCTCACATGTGCAGATTACATGTAAACTGGTTTCCTCTTGTAATTCGTATATCCTGCGAACTGTGGGTTCGCTTACTCGGCCTGTGTTGTATACATGCTTTTTCAGGGGGCAGTTTCCAGTTACTAGCCCAGTAATGGTTTTAGCTTCTTTCTTGCTGCGCCTAAGTAGGTTATCAGAGAATCTAGCATCCCCATCTCCTATTAGCGCTTTAGTATGGAGTTGACCTTTAGTCGACCTCCATTTCTTTGTACTTTCTTTATCTAACCAGGTCCAGGTTTCCCTTCCTGCAGAGTCCTTAGTCATCCCTCTGGACCTATGAAGTGTCTTTTGGAGTCCTCCTTGACTAGTTGGTCGAACTTTTATAAGATGTCTTTTACATACGATCTGTTATGATAGTTTGCTGCTTCATACAATATTTTATAAAAGATTTTTGACATGACTATATAACCTACAAAATTTAAACTATTTTATATTTATGCTTTCGTATATATTTCTGATCTACGGTTCAATTTTCAATTTGCAAAATAACTTAGCAATGTGGAAACTTTATTAATACAATTTTGCAACATATTCTACTCCGCTTGTTTATAAAATATCTAGTTCGAATAATTATGAAAATGACCAGGATTTGGTATGCATTTTCGCAAATTTATGCAAAAATCGCTGTTTCTTCGAAGTATATAATATAGTAATTTAGGTCAACTTCCTTAGCATTCGCAAATACTCATTAAAATTATCATATTTCACGAAATTTTACATCTAGCTTATAAGATGAGCTACTCAATATAGTGTTTTACAGCTACTCTTTCGCAGTTAGAACCTGGAATTTTCGACAAATACGTTGTCGGTCTCATCTAGCGGAGAATTGTTAAGACTACCTATTTAGTTTCTCTTCTGGAAACTTCTTGTCATAATAATTGTAAAACTGTTAGTATCAATGCTATTCCACACGAGCAACTGTTTTCCCCCTCGATACACCACACAATCACCTATCATAATAATAATAAAACTGAGGACATTCGAATATGAAATAAATTGTAATAAAATAAGATGTAGTAGCGGTAATCATATGCTATCGAAACGTTTTAATGCGCAGGGGATCTAATTAAAAAATATTAATGAGAAAAAAATGATTTACGAATGCCGTGAACTAGCGTCGTCAAAGTTGCTACGAACACGTCAAATATATCACTATCATTCGGTTTTCGGTTGTTATTGCCATTAGTATCGTGTGTCCACGATATGATCCACGGATGGAGTACATGTACACACAAAGAAATACGGGGTTGGATCTAATACCGATTTCTCACAGTCTAGTAGTTCCCTCGCGTCCAAATGCACCAGTAGTTAAAAGTAACGAAGTTGTTTAAGTTAATAGTAATACCCGTGCCTCGGAGTTAAATTACACTTTTGCGTAGTTAAAGTTTCACTCTTACAATGTAAAGTTACTTCTAGAGTTATCAGTATTCCATTGCGGTGTGAGATTGATATCCCAAAGGAGTTCAAATTGTTTGATTTTGGAATTGCCTTTAACAGGATGCAGTATCATAAGCACTCCGTTGCAGATTTAAGATTACCCTTATTTTGTGTTAGCAAGACTCCATTACATAGTTCGATAAACTCCTTCATGGGGTTATCTGCACGCCGTTACGGTGTAACGTTAACTCCGTGTCACAGTTAAATGTTAATGTTACTGCGAAGTTAAATGAACTCGGCTTCGGTGTTAACCAAATTCCGCTACGGAATTAATATCACTTTTTTGTGTAACCCAAAAAGATTGATAAAATGATTTTATAAACTGAAAATTTTGAATGTTTAAAATTGAAGAGGAAAAGTAGAGTATAAGAACAAAGTTTATACTAAAAACATAAACATGTATTTCAATACTTAAAAAGCAATACAAATTTAAACAAGTTCATACTTAGTTATTATGTAAAAATCATTTTGATTATTAAAAGGGTTGTGACATTCATACGGTAGTACATGATATAAATTATCAAAACATAATACAAACTCATCAGAAGAATTTTCAGTTTTGAAAGAATTCGAAATATATTATAATTTCCCAAGATTTACACATACAATAATTTTTTGATGATTTCTGATTAAATATATGCTTTATTTGAGCAAATGTTGGAAAACTTATATCATCACCTATGTTAGTTACAATAAAGAATGCATATTTATATTGAATATTATTAATATATAGCCATTCAAAAATATAACGTCAGACATATTGCAATCGATACCACAAAGCCATTTTTGAACAGATACATTTTCACCAATTTTTTTTTTGTGGTCCTAAGAGAACAGTGTTACCAATAATTCTATTTTGCCATACCAATGTATTTGCTGCCTCATGCTAAGGGTTTTGCAAATATTTCTAAAACATCCATTGTTACCTGTAATCTTTTTAAAGACTGAATGTTTGCCTTAGAACCTCATCGACCATAAATGTATGAGCGGCGCCATCTTGGATATAATGGTTAGGTAATGAATCATAAAATGATGTTTTGGAGTCAAGTTATCATTAAATTGTCCTATATACTGTTTCTTCAAACTAAATTTTGAAGTTTATGTGTCATGCGTTGACATATGCAAATAATGCAATAAAAATTGCCCGCATGCGCATTCAATGGATTTAGATCAGCTGGGCGCAATTTTACTTGTATTGCACGTACAATACACGGAATAGAGCATGCGCTATTTTTATTGCACGCAAGAAAAAATTGCGAACTGTAAGGCGGCCTTAACAGTAAGAGAACACTTACCTGGTTTGTTAGTAATATTAACATCTATATTTGCGTCTGTTATTTTTATCCACGTTTTTAAGTTTTGGTACTTTACTCTTACAAATAAGGTGTTTTCCATCATTTTTGCATAAGGGAAGGCTACGTATTGCTGTGACATGTATCCCCGGTTGTTTGAACTCTATGCTGTTAATTTTCCAAGATCAAGTTTTGGCTTTGCCGCGCGCAAATTCTCACATATGTTAAATTTTTACTTTTTTCTTTGAATTTAGTAGTTTTGTTGGATGTATACTTAATTGTTCAGTTAGTTAGTTTATTTTTCTTTGATTATATGTTTAGCATTAGTTTATTTTGTTTATGTCCTTCTTATAAGGCGTTTTCTTTGATTGTTGCGGCCGACGCAGAGCGCGCTGTCGGTTCTTTGTATATACGCGGTGCGTGAGGCCCCGTTAAGGGCTCAGAGTCTGAATAGTGGCACGAGTGAGTACATGTAAATTTTGAGCTCATTCATTTTCCCCATTTTACGATTTTTCATTTGTTAAGATTTGTTTCGGTTTATTTTAATTTTTGATCATTATTCAGACGTCTCCTCTTCTTAATTGTGCACAATTTATGTAAGGTTTTTTATTTATATTCGTTTTAGAAGTAATCGCGTTTAGAGTTTAAATTTTCCGTTTTTTTTTTATCAATTTAATTTTATTTTATCACCTCGGGGTAGGTAAAGTGAAGCTGTGAGCTTGTTTTATATTTAATTTTTAATTTTGGTTGTTTCTTTACGTGATTTGAATTAAATTTTTAGTTTGCTTTGAATTTTTGAAACCACGTGGATTTTTTTTGTGGTATTGAAAGTCCTTCTAGAACGAATTCACCATTTTGTTTGCTGAAGGATTTGAATTGTCCTTCTTAATTTTAGATTCACGCAGGGTTTGTTTTAATCCAGGACCTTCAGTCCATGTTTTTTTTACCCCTGTTAATTGTTAATTAAATGTTTTTTTTTTCTTTTTCAATAAAAGTTTATGATTTTAAATATCACCTTAAATAGTTCTTTTATTTTTAAATCTGCCATTTCAATTTTTGGGATTTAAAGAAAGTAAATTTTGTAAAAGCCCACAATTAATTTTTAAAAATTTACTCTGAGATTTAAGAATCTCTGGCGCCCTTTTAAATTCATTTTTGCTGAGCTAGCTAAATTAATTTTGTAATTTTTAATTTCTCTTTACTTATATGCTTGGACCATCAGTTCACAGCAGTATGTACACACTTATGTATGTTGTACCTTACACTGATTGCCGCAAATGCACGCAAGGCCCAAGGAAACGCATTCTGTCCCTTCCCAGCTCAAAACATTTGGAAAGTACCGAGCACCCCTCAGTTTTACGTAGTACAACTTATCCGTTTCTAACACGTTTAACGAATTAATTTTCATCTTACTAACAACCTTACAAAAATAAAATCTCAATAATGATATATTAATTCGCATTTTGGTGTTACATGGTGGCTAACACTCCCTACTATTGCTAAATAGTTTATCAACACTAAATGTAATTACTTTTTTTTTCGGTTGATGTCTGTGATTATTATCCGAGAGCGATGTTAAACAAACAGCAATACCGTCGAAAGATATTGTATTTCTCTTTTTTGGAGTTGGGAATCTCTAAATTAAGTGTTGGAAATGCTTCCGAAAGTGTGTCAAATATTTCTTTTTAGTGTTGTCTTAACAATTTTTTGGTGACAATTTAACTGTTTTCAGGAAAGCTATAACTTCGTTTAATTTAACTCCGTAAAATTTTTATGTGTGTATCTTCGTGTAAAACATCACTCCTGTACTTTGCATGACTTGACGGATTTCGTACTCATTTACGGAAAAGACGAGATAAAACACAAATGAGATTAATTAAAAATGCGCATTGTAAAGTGTTTTAAAGCTTCCACATCTACATTTATCTCAGCGTAACTAAGCACAATTCATAATATTTTATTTAATTAAATAAACCCACAGGAATGTGTGGTATTTATTAAAAACACGTTTTGGATGTAACAAAAACAAAAGGAAAATATTTATCTTTTTTACAGCGATTAAAGTTGTATATCGGGAGAAACTCCAACATATTTTCAAAATAGTAAAAACAATAGATACTTACTTTTTAGAATGCTCTTGAGAAATAAGGAAAGGTTATGTTTATTTACAAAAAGAGAAAGTATGCAATGCTTTAGGTTATTATCTACAAAAGCAAAGAGCAGCACAAAACATTTCTGAGGTAGTTGTTAGGAGAAACTTTTTTAGGGTTGGTAATAAAAGAAAATTTAATAAAAAGACATAATTTTTTTAACGATTACTAAATTATATTAAATATAAGTTTAAATTGTTAAGAAAAAGATTTTTTTTGCCAATTTGTCGATAAAAGTTTATAGTTTTTAGATAAAGAATATAATGTACTTGATAAATTAAACATTTAATATGCTCATTCTACACGGCGTTTTCAAATGAGAAATATAGTGCGCTTTTTAATACTCTTTGAGGGCTAGTTTTTTGAGTTGGGTTTAAGGTGCCAACTTCATTTCTTGTTGTGTAAATATCTATGCACTTGTAACTTACATATTTTTTTAAGTTCTTTCAGTGA
This sequence comes from Protaetia brevitarsis, assembly GCA_004143645.1. Taxonomy (NCBI): domain Eukaryota; kingdom Metazoa; phylum Arthropoda; class Insecta; order Coleoptera; family Scarabaeidae; genus Protaetia; species Protaetia brevitarsis. Next base: position 1,736,141 of record RXPK01000297.1, read on the forward strand.
AGTAGAACATAGAAATAAAAATAAAATCTCTTTGGGTGATCTAAGTAATAGTATAGGGTCATTGATTACTTTGGGGTTAAAATAATTATTCATCGAGTTTCAGGATTATTTATATAATAATAACTTTGAACTGCGTGTACGGAATTAAGTATTACTCTATTGTTACAATATTCCTTTTTATACTTCGATGCTATAACTACGAACGCTGAAGTATATGTGTACATGCAAATAATCCTGAAATTGATTAATGAATAGTTATTTTAGCCCTACAATAATCAGTAACAAATTGCATCTACTAAGATCATTCAAAAAGATTTTATTTTTTATTTACATGTTCTACCATACAGAAAATAACTGGAAAAAATATATAGTAAACCTATATAAACGTATACAGTCTGAGAATAACAAAAAGCCAAATTAACACCATAAACGAAATTAAAAAAAAAAAACACCTCAAACGGGGAAAATAATGATAACTTTGAACTAAGTGAACGGAAATAGCCTATGATTTTTTATAGAATACCAGTATTTACTTATATTCTTTTTTTGAGCGTGATAGTTTAAGTATATCCCGAGAAAAAAAATATTCGATTTCTCCATCTTATGTTAATATCTCGAATCGGGTGGCATCGATTGAGCTAAGTTTCGTATTTACAGAATATGTGACACTAGTACTCATTTGGTTTAATTTCAACTCTATAGTTTTAGGGGCACTTTTTAATGGTTTATCGGAGTAGAACCCAGTGGTCGCTAGTAACAGTATTGAATGGTGTGGCCAATCGCTGGGCGACTCTGCCTCCCCTTCCCATCATCCATTTTATCAATTTTTTTTAAAGTTTTGAATCAGTTCAGCTCAGCTTGCAGTAATTTATTACCTCATTTATTGCTAACTAAAATAATACCGGACACAGAAATATTAATGTAGACTTTAGAAGCCCTTTTAAGGAGATAATTACACGAGAAAGTTAAAAAATAAATGCTATTTCACGATTTACTTACGCACAAGTTAAACCACATAAACAAGTTTAAATGGCCACAGTAGCTAGATCAACTAGGTATATTAGTGACGCGTTTGGGAATCCAAACGCTATAACACGGTAGATGCTTGACTCGAATGTTAAATTCGTCAAGGCTGGTCAGATGACGTCATTGCGGAGCATATAAAAAACAACTCATGCATCTATGGTAAATATACGGTTAATAGTAAAATGTTATAATCCAAATTTGTTCACAACTATTAATTAATTTATTGAAACGCAGTTTTGCTTTAGAAAAAATACTCCAAACTGTGGTACTGGTAATGCTGTGAACTTCTCCTAGACCCCTCACCACAAACTGCACTAAATGATAGCTTTGCTATCGAAACGATAGCAAAGCTATCATCATCAGCAGTGTATCTGCTGATGATGATATAGTTACGTGTACGTCCAGTTTAGTGCAGTTTGTGGTGAGGGGTCTAGGAGAAGTCTACAACTTTAGAAAGCCTGTTTAGGTTGATGTACTAGCGCTGGCGTTTATTTCTATAATTTTAGCGAATTTCTGGATTTTACAAACCTACCTTTGTGACACAATTTTTGCTCCACAATGACGCATTTCTATATGCGCGTAAGTATACCGTGTTTAGAATCATCAGTATCATCACTAACTACCGCGTGACTCGATCAACCAAATCAACCAATCTCCTCTTCCGCCACCTCCCCGGGAAGATCCACAAAGCGTCTGAAACCGGAGCCAATTGGAAGTATAAATAAATACGACACGTGTTTCGTCGTATCAAATGATGGGAATACTAACGTTCTTTCTGTACTTAAATGTGTATACGTGTGTTTATCGGTATTTTTACAGAAAATAAAAGCTTTGTAATGATTAATTTGTGATTTGCAATGGTAGGGCCATGGCTCGGTAGCTCTAAACAAGGAGCCAACACTAGTAGAGCTTCTAAAGTTTAGAAAAAAAAAAGTGTAAGTAGATTGTTTGACCCAAAATACGTTCAAAAAGTACTGTTTTACGGTGTATAAGTAAAATATAACTACAATAACTATGTTGTTAATTATTCGTTCCACAATATATGTATTATTAGGTGACAACATCTTGTGCGACAAAGAAAGAGGGATGTGAGCGATAGGAACGCGTCTGAGTGCCTTTCCTTAATGTAAACAAACTAGAGACATATAGGTTCAAGGGTAAAAGTTAGTTGGTAAAGAACCACAGTTCGTAGAATATCTCGAATAATTGTATTTGTAAAGTGCTTCGTATTATTATTAATAAAGAATTTATACGTTGAGTTTAACAGTATATAAAAAAAAACTGTTTCCGCCCGGGATTGAACCGGGGACCTTCCGCGTGTGAGGCGGACGTGATAACCACTACACTACGAAAACTTGATACCCTGATTGCTTGTTTTCAGTTTCCTACTATTTGTAGGTTGTCCAAATTTATGTTTCGGAGTATAGGGTTATATAGTGGTGGTGCAAGTATGGTATTGGACACTATCTGTATTGTTTGCTATTAGTAGTATCATCGATAGTACCGACAGTCGACTCCGTGTAAGATATAGAGATTTGGTATTTTGAATAATGATTTTTGTAAAGCGCAATCCATAAAAAAAAACAATTTTGTTACCATTGTATAGCTAGATTGAGCAAACATTGTGAATTAAAACGAAACTGTATTATCTGTTATTTTAATGCAACTATTTTTGTTGTTTTAAGTAGCAAAATTATGTTAAGCCAAACGCGGAATTGTTTTTCAATTAATAACTTTAGTTTGTTGAAGTAAACTAAAGAGAGAGAGGCATTTATTTTGCTTTGGAAAGGATATAATTCATGTATCATGGCATTATGTTTTTGCGCGCAGTTACTAGTACCTCGAGAACCGAATGTAACTATTACCTATATGTAACTGCAGTAACTGCTTCGTCAAAAGTAACGAAATGACGAAAATAATTAATTCAATGAGAGTACCGAAAGGAAAGAGACTAAATAGGGTCGAGCCCTTCAACAAATTACCTAAAAAAAATACTTTAATATACTTTATTAGCGTATGACACGATGCCAGATGCGTATAATAATTCAACATTTAATTTGCTGCGCAAATCAGCACAAGCCGAACTGTCTACGACATTCAGGAACCGTGGCTTTGATATTTGTTCCGACATAAGGGGAAACCACCACTGGACATTCCTCAACACTTTTGTAGTAAATTAGTAAACTAATGTACTAACAGTGTATTGAAAAATACATTTTAAGCTGCGAATTCAGGTTTTAAATGAATATCCTACGAAACGCATTTTTATGCTATTGTTTGTATGTGCCTTTTTTAATAAGAAAAAAGAACAGTTTGAGTATTTGCTACGATACTAAGAAAAAAGATTATTTTCCATAAAGAAATAGATGCCACTGGAAAAAATTATTTCATATAAATAAAATTCATTTGAATGAAATATAGGAACTGTTTGGTGTTACTGCTTTTTACAATTTTTTTCTGAATATCATATCAAATACCATTTTGGTATAGGATAATATTTCATAGAAACTCAGTACAATTACTAAAAAACCCATTCGGTTGGCTCAACCAAATTTTAGTTGTATTGACTAAAATCTTTGTTTAAATATGGGCAAACAAAAATATTGTTGGGCGAAGCAAATAATGTTGTTAACAAAATTCGATTGTTTTAACAATATCTGTAATAGAATTAAACAAATAAAATATTTTGCTCAAATAAAAAGTTTTATTGGGGCAAATGTGGGTATATGTAAATTGCCTCCCGAGATAAAGAGCTACTACTAACAATTGTTAAATTGCCTCCCTTCCCGTTGATAAGTAATAAAATAATAATGCCTGGAGCTTACGACTAAAAAGGTTTGGGAGGCAGTTTACCTATTTATGAGATCAATTAAATCCGATCCTTTTTCCTACTACCTGTGAGGAGGCAATTTACATACACCTATGTATGTAATACTTAAAATAATTAATTATTTCATTGAAATAATGAGATATCTATGTTTAGTTCAAATAAAATTTTGTAAAATTGATCAAATGGAATATTTACTTCAACCAATAAATTTTATTGACTCAAATAGAAATACAACTACCGAAGAACAAAACATTTTGTTCAAATAATTAGATTTATTTGCTTATTTGAAAGTATATATTTTAGTTGTTTTTTTTTATTTATCGAACAATACTTTTGCTTTTAAGTAAAATATATACTGTGCTTCACTTTACCAAATATTTAATCGAGGATACTGCGTTCTTTTATTATTTGAAACAATAATTTTGTCAGAATTACCTACCTTATCTGTTACAGCAGTTCTTTTATTCCTTCATCAAATTTAATATCAAATCTTACCACAAAATTTCACTATTCAATAAAATGTTACTCGGCTTCGGCTCGGTTTATAATATTTGCCCGCGTTGGTTTGAAACAGTGGCGGCTCGTTAGTTAAGAAAGAGGGTAGGTACAAAATAAGAACTTGCCTATTTTTTGTACATAAAATCCATTCTCCTATTTTTCATGCCGAAAAAAGACGTCTATCACTTGCGTTCAGTCGATCTTCTGACATTGTGCTTCTCAGAAAAGTTTTAATGCGTCTGAAGGTGGAAAAACATCGTTCACATTCTGCCTGTCGACCTGGGGGTTGTACAAATAATATCCAACAGTTTGTATGTTTCCGTCAAAACTTTTTTTAGGTTGTTATCTGTTATGAACATTAAAATTGGCAGAATACCACCTACACCTACGTCACACATGTCATCGCGCTCATAAATTACTGAAAGTTCACTTTTCAATTTTACACTGTCCAATACAGGATAAGATTTCACACTTTTTTATACACATAATTAACCGACGCAAAATATGACAATCTTCCTTATACTTAATTTTATGTCGCAAATAAGCACTGTTTATCTATTCACGTATGTCCACTTTACCTAGAACATTAAAATGCTTTAAATCGTTTAACCCTTGTTTATTTCACGCACTGACCTCTTTCTTAAAAATTAAGCAGATAAAACGAAATAGTCTATTTGTTAATGAACATCCGCACATCCACTCATATTTTTATTAAATACTTTATTGTAAGTTCGAGTTTTACTTGTGGAAGTGTAGTTTATTTGAAGATCAGGAATAGGCCTTCCTTTCTCTTTAATTAAAAGGTTTTCCTCAAATGAGAACGGGTTTTTTTTTTAAGATTTTGCACTCAATTTGCAACTCATCATTAATAATAAACGTCACTTCAAGCCTTTGAAATCACACATGCGCGGTACGCGTTGAAAACGATGCAGTCGCAACGAATGCAAGACGTTAACTGGGGACACAGCCTTGCGTGCCCCGAAGCGACCGTATAAGCACATATAGCGAAGATAAACGGAGGCGTCGATTCATACTCCAAATAGGTACATCGGAAAGAGCGCCCCGGAACATAGTTCGTTCGCAATAGCGGTTCGCATATACGCTAGCGTCTGCGGTGCAGAAGGAAACTTTGTATCATCGTTATAAAAATACGTAAATAATAAAATAAAATAGAACAGTTGAATTACATGGGAATTTCTTTTTGTGTTTATCTTGGCAGTTGGGTGGGCACCTGCCCTTGTGCCCTTAGTAACCAGCCGCCACTGGTTGAAATATACTACTAGGAAACATTTTATTGTACCGTTTCTTACAATAAAATTCATGTTTATTTTGTGGCATTATCTATGTATCATAGATGTTTTTACTGAAAAGAAAAACTTTCTAGAAATAACGGATATACGAACATAGTATCCGCTTAAGTAAATAAAGAATAAAAAATAAAGAGAATTCTCTAACAACTACATAGAAACATTGTTTTTGTCAAGCCTAGGTGGAGATAAGTTTATTCCAAGTAATAATAGTTATTTTGTGTAACAACTCCACAGTTTCACTCATTAGTTTTCCTAGTTTTTATATCGATTTTGGTTAAGAAATACCTATGCAAAAACACATAATACATATCATTATAGTAACTCGATCATTATGAAACGTAACCCTTCAGAACCCATTAATAGTTACAATTACTTATTACAATCACCATTTTATAATTGATAGAAAATGCCGTTCAAGAAACTATACTTTTTCATTTAATAATCAATTATTTATATTAGTAGATCATTATTAGTTACGAAAATATGTACAATGCTTAGCTGTATTTATACATATAAAGCTATTTGCATACGTGTATGTAAGTACATATATGCATCTCCTGTTTACTGAAGCAAATAGAGTCGTCCGAAATATAAATACATATAAATATTGAATGAATAGCGGTAACAAAAGACACTTATATACCGCTATTTAAGGAAAGCTGCTACAAAAAGTAGTAGCTTTTTTAAACTGCTAACCAAAAGTAGCAGAAACAGGTTGTAGCTACTAACGTAAAGAAACAGTTTTATACATCACTATGAAATATATGGCAGTAAATCTAAGATAAAAAAAGAAGTTTAGTACATAAGTTTTTCCAATAATTGTTCCTAACCATACTACGGTAACTACGGTACTACCTACAACACCTACGCGCAGTTTATATTACCTACCGGTAATATACATCATGTAAATACTTATCGAAAGCGTATACGTATATATGTTACGGATTGCTGTGTACTGATTGAATTAAATGAAAATGCAAAATCAATTTTAAAATGAGAAAAAAAAAAAAATTTAGCTAGCTCAACGGATAAGATTTTAAAGAACGCAAAAGAACTATTAATCTCAAGTTACCCCTCGCGAATTAAAACTTGAATCTAACTACGAAAAGTAAATTGTGAGTGAATGAAATCAGACTTCCTTAATTACCCGAAAAATTGAAAAGGTTTAAAATAAAATAAAGGAACAGAATTTTTATCCCAAAGATGCAAATTAACAATCAATTTATTTCAACAACGGGTTGAATTACAGATTGTGCAGAAAAAAACCGTGAACTGAAGGTTCTGGCCTAAAATAAAAACTGTGCTTGACTCTAAATTAAAATAGGACAATGCTATTTCCTATGCAAAGCAAAAGGTTTGTTTGTTCAGTAAAATAATCCAAAATACACAACCTTTGAAATTCTATCCACGTGGTTTCACAAATTAAAATAAACTAAACGTGGACAATTACTAGAAATTTACAAAAAAGACACTAAATGCAAGAACAAAGCTAGTTCTCACCCAAACGAGGTGATTGAAAATTAAAAATGAAACAGCAAAATTGAATAACGGAGAATTAATTCTTTAAAATAATAATGAGAAAAAAAAAACTAAAAAAATATCTTCCCAAACAAAAAATAATAATTGATCTTGTATCTATAAAGTGCACTCTTCAATACATTAAAACAATTATCACAAAAAGAATCCTTGATTGATTAAAATTTTACAGAAATTAAAATTTCAATATTAAATGAATTACAAAAATGGCAAGAATGATATAACAAAAATACGTCCACTCACGTGAATAGTCGAACAAGGAAGTCCTTATACAAAACTCTACAACATTTTTCTTACAAAAATCCCTCTCAAAATCGTACAACGCAGACGTATAACATTTCATACGACAAAATTCAATAGAATCCGTATTAAATCAACACAAGCAAACAATTAGACAATTGAAGGAATGGATTAATTAACAAAAACTAATACTAATAAATTAACATGATTCAATAAACTTTTTAACGAAACTTATACCAAACAAAATAAAATTGTGAAAAAATTCCTCGGTAAATTGAACAACAGCTGTTTAAGCAAGGAAAAACAACCAATAAAATAACTAAAAATATGCAACTTGAAATACACTCAGCGATAAATGGTTGTCTAACCACAGCAGTACTTAAACTTCACGATGCCGTACTTACTCAGGCAAGTCTTCAATGTCTAGAATGTATGATGTATTTTAATTCAAGTTTCAATTGAATTCATTTTTGTACAAACATTGTGATTTGGAGCACTACCAGCAATTAATATTATCAGTTATAAAACATTTATTTTTGACTCAATCGAATTGACAGGATCACCTTCCCGACCGATTAATCGCCGTGATCGGTTAACCGTCGTGACCGGTTAACCGTCGTGACCGGTTAACCTTCGCGACTAGTTAACCGTCATGACCGATCAATCGCCGTGACCTGGTTAACCGGTTATCTGGTTAAAATGCATAGCACTAATTTCTACTGACGTTTTTTTTCTCCTGAGGATGGCATTACGCTGAAACCGGTCGTAACATATAATAAAGAATTAAGGACTTGATAAATAACAGCGCTTTTTGCTATTAATCTAGCAAACCTTTCATATTAGATGGGGTTTTGTGCTAAATGAAGTATACAAGATGCGCCATGATTCTATACTGGGAACTTCGTGGGGCAATTGATTCGGCCTATCAAACCCTTCATAGTAAGCTTATGACCATTTTAAATGTGATTAAAACAATAATAAAGATATGCAAGTACTATAGTCGCGAAAATGTAATTTCCAAAGCTTCCTTTTAGTTTAAACTGTTACATTTTGGTAGTTTAAGGACTTTTATACTTGCTTTCGTTATTACTGTTACTAATAGAGCAAAATATGTAAACAAATATAGCTCTTAGATTGTTTGTCAAAATAAATTTGAACAACTATATATTTTTCTTAATTCCCAAATTATCATTAAATTAAAAGTAAGTTAGAAAATAAGAGGTTATTAAGAAATATAACTACACTTATTCCAGTGAAAATAGTGGAGAAAAAGTTTTGCAGATTTAACTTTAATAAATTATGGGTTAATCAGATATTAAACTTGTTGTAAAAAATACAATCTTAGTCCGGTTTTTTCAAAATTCTAATACTTTAAGAAATAAATTAAAATTTAATATTGAAATTATGATTTTAAAAATGTTCTGGGATTTATAAGATCAAATGCGGTTGTTTTGTAATAAAGTATATATAGGCCAAACAAAGAGGAATGCGGAGATTAGATTTAAAGAGCATTTATATCATATTAAGAATCACAATACCGATAAATCCGCTTTGGCGTATCATTTTATTAATACAGGACATACTTTTTCAATTGATGATTTAGAATTAATTAAGTCTTTAAATTGTAAGAATCTTGATGTGGGACGCTGTTTATATGAAAAAACATATTAATAGCTTGCTCAATACTGATTTAACACCCCTCAATTACAAATATTTAGAATTTATTGAATATAGTAGTCCTGATGATTAATTTTTGTAGCCTAGGATATACTTACTATATTTACGCATTTAGTATTTGACAATACATTTGTATGTACACCTGAAGATGTTAGCTTAGCTAACGAAATGTACATTGTGTTTTTCAAGATTAAAGAATTTGTGAGACTGAAGTTTATGGGTATTTCCTGTTAGTTTTCCCAAATTACGTTGGATCAAAACAAGGAATAATATGTTCCATCAAAAAAATTATAAGTTTGGTCCATAATTCGAAAACCGTTGCACCAATAGATTTTACGTAAAAAGCTGGATTATAATCTATTTCTACTTTTTCACTAACTTCTATAGCAACTGATGTGACAAAAAAGGACATCCGTACACAAGGTCCACCCTTGCACAAAAACCAACGAAAAATACACGCATATACAATTTCAATTAATAAAAGATCATGGTATTACAAAAAAAACTATTGACGCAAAAATTTTCAGCTCAGTAGATCGAAAATATGTTACTGTTGGCGCCTTTGTATCGGCAATATTTCAGAATTTGTCGAAAAAAGATACGAACAATGTCCGTTAATTTTAATTAAACTTCGTCGAACGTGTCGCACAATCGGGTGGTTCGCGCAAAATTTCCATAAAAGCCTGGTGTGTGCGATTGAAGCTTCCGGTGATACGTCGAAAAAATGTTTGGTTTTTTGAAGCTGCTCTGATAATACTAACGATTATTTAGTCACTTAAAAGGTGCTCCATTGCACGTTTTCCATTTTAATCAATTCAGATTGGCGTTTATATGTAATTTATTGATTGAAATAAAGCAGATTTTGTGAAACAGTAGCTTTCTATGCGTAGAAAATTATGAGCCATTACAGCTCACGTCTCTAAAATAATGCGGTATTTGGGAGTTCCAACAGCTGTCGTGAAGCCTATTAGACTTGGTAAATGTGATCGATAAAAACATGAAAAGAAAAAGACATGTAAAAGTACTTCGTGACGGTAAATTAGTTACACTTTAGATTTGTATCTATAAGTGAAGGTAGAACTTCATAAGAAAACGCCTAAGAGTCGATTAAGCTTGTTGTTGTTAGGTTATAGTGTTAAAGTATATTTATGATATACTAACGAATGTTGGATCACCCTCAGAGAAAAACTAAAGGTGAGATTCTGTGCATATCTGTAACAATTGTAAAGTTATTTGCTTGCAAGCCTGCACTGTTGAAAATTTTAACACTTTTTTGACTAATTTAATAGTCAGGAGAGGTCCACACTCTTTTCGTGTTATTTTGTCGAGAACTATAGAAGTTTAAATTTGACGAGCAAAGATAGCTAAGTATTGTCTATGCTAAGGGGTTATTTTGTCCAACTGACACGTGGAATTATAAAATACTTCTAGTCACATTTTATTTGATCTAGACTAGACAAATTTACTAGCTGTTTAACTAAATGAATGCGATCTATTGGGTGTTTTAACACCATTTTCTAAACACAACGTCTTTTTAATATGCAACTCCTATTTCTTAGTGCTATGATATTCTCTCTTTAAGACGTTTTCTCAATCATAAATATGCAAAACCACTCATTCACAAGTTTTGGTTTCAACTAAACGTACCAATTTTAAAATGATTTTTTTGAGAACCATTATAAAATTAAGTGAATGTTTATGCTATTTGATTCAAGTCTAAACTAATTGCGTAAATAGATGTTCCCGATACATCTTTAAGATGTTGAAATTTTTTTATGCCCACTGGAATTAACGTTTAATAACACGAGGTTACACTTTGCAAGTCAGTCACATTTGGTGGTTTGTCTGGATATGTTAATACGGAGAATCAAACACGAAAACAGATACACGTGCAATGCAGGTGGTGCGTATAATGCAATACTGTATTAGAATAGGTGGGGTTTCTATATTTCTATCCGAGGGAAAAATTCTGATTGGTTGACGCTTCTGAATGTCTAGAAAAATAGTCAATCCTCATATCTGAACAAAGAATTCACACGAAATTCTAGTCATTTCTGTTCTATTAAATACGCGTAGTCAACTCGTCTGGCAAAGTTTGGAAAAATCAACACTAAAATATTTGACGCGCAAAATTAACCCACACCGTAATATTTTCAAACAGTGTGTAAGCATCTTAAACATGCATGCTTACAAACTTACAACATAACCTTACAGGGCTTACAAATGTGCTATAGCAATCGCACCATTAATCAAGTCAAGTTATAGTTAGGAGTATTCTACTAAAACGTTCGTATAGTTTTCATAGAAAGATAATTAAAATTTATTTCATTAATGACGCTTTAGATATTGATATTAGCCTCTTAACTGAACTTTTCCTGCAAACTTCTCCTAAACCCCTCACCACAAACTGCACTAAACTGGACGTACGTTTCAATAGCAAAGCTATCATCATCAGCAGAAAACTTTGGTTCAATCCATAGGTTTTCTGCTGATGATGATAGCTTTGCTATTGAAACGTACGTCCAGTTTAGTGCAGTTTGTGGTGAGGGGTTTAGGAGAAGTTTGCAGCATTTCCAGTACCACAGTTTGGAGTATTTTTGTCATTGAACTTTTCCTGTCAAAAAATGTTGCCAATGCATAAATTAATCTTTGGACCGACTTTTAATGTTCTTCAAGTAGATAGGCATCTATAGCGCTGGTGGAGATGTATTGTCAGTTTTCAAGGATGAAAGTTCATATCATGATGGTGGCCATGAATACAATTGCCGTCTCTACAATTGGTGTATCAATTGTTAAAAATAATATTGCGCCTAAATCAGTATAACCAGCAAACATCTATATTCCACCTTTAGTTAATAACGATGACTATGAAGTATTTCTAGATGCCCCACCCTTGTTACTTAAGTTAGACAACTGTTTCCAATTTCCTTCCAATAATTATGACGATCGTAAAAGCGATATTTTTAAAAAAATCATGAACTCATTCTGCTTAGCTATATAACAACATAACCAACAATAATGGGAAGCAGTTTGATTTAATTTTATCTAATATGAGCTGTCATATTGACGTTAGGCATGACATTGATCCACTAATTCTCGAAAACTCTCACTATTCAGCCCTTGATATTATTTAGTATTGACATATACCAAATTAATTCTGGTACACAGTTTGATCGATATTGAATTTTACGCTGCATTCAATGCTGTATTAAAAAAATATCATGTTCCATTTCAAAGAAAAAAGTTTTGCTAGCTTAAAGGTATCCATATTGCAGATGCGTTTTTGAACAATCTGTATCTGATTCAGTGATTGTTGCTGTAACATCTCATATCTACGCCTTTATACTTACATCCACATTAGTAGAACCACTAACTATCTGATACCTCTTGAACTATTTAATTTTATTTGAAAGAGTACAAATGTTAAAAATTGAATTGAATTAAGGGATAGAGAACCCTCATATAAACTAGTTACAATTGACTCGGTAAATTCATTAGATCGATGAAAATTGCACCATTCCATTTGTAAAATAAGAGAGTTGATATCAACACCCTGCATACCGAAATTGCTATGAAGTTGAAAATATTTTCTTTAAACAGATCATAGTGAGCCATAACTACATTGCAAGTTTCAAAATCAAATTCCCATGACCCAGTTCGGTGGGACATCCTGTACAATGGCAAATTTTGTAAAGAAGTTGTAATTATATGGTATTATCACACTTTTTTATTGCTTCAGGTAATACTTGCCGTGCATAGATGCAAGCATCGAAAAACGTATACAAATAATATTCATTGTATTAGGTACATTTTCGGTATTCCAAGATTTCAGAGGGTCTCGCATGCATACAACTAGTGTGGTTGGTTAAATTCATTCAATTTAACATTTATCAATATGTAGATGGCTTCCATTTATTATTGTTACAGCATAATGTTGCCAGTGAATCCATATAACAAGTTAAAAGTTGTAAGAGACGTTATCACATTTAGTTTACGAACGAACATTTATAAAACATGGACTGGCTTATGTGATAACTTACAACTTTTAACTTGTTATATAATAATAATAATAATTTTTTTTTTTTTTTTTTTTTAATAGGACGTAGCCGGCACAAGTGATCCGGACAAGTGGTCCATCAGAAACCGGCAAAACAGTAGCCGTTCAGCAGAACAAATCAATAATAATAATAATAATAGTATTTATTGATTATTACATCATATAACATATGTATTGACTGACAACATTATGTTGTAACAATAATAAATGGAAGTCATCCGTATATTAGTAATTGTTTCTATCGATTTTTCAAACTTGAAAAAAGACATTAAATTTTTGAAATGATGTTTATTAAATAAAAAATTGTCCTTCTATTAAAGCCATAAAATTTCACTAGCATTTTATCATAAAATAAATAATTTACGACATTTGTGAGAGTAATTGAAGTAATTGAAACATCGGTACTTACATGATTATCAAAAATGAATTACGAAATATCATAAAAAGCCCTGCGGCATTACAGTGAGTGAACATGTTTCAGTCAGTGGAATGCAGTCTTTTCAGATTTAGGGTAAAAATTAATTAATAATGTAGGATAGTATCTATATTCACATACTAATGGCATGTTGTTATGCAAAACATTGGGATTAATGTCTGATGGAGAGGAATCCCACGGTAGCGCTTAGCTTAGCCAACATGACTCGCGGCTTGCATTAGTCGAAAACTTACTCAGGTTTGGCAAATAGATAGGTATTCCCACGGCGTGTGTGAGTCTGTAGTGTGACACCTGTAGGCTCGGTGCGTCATGCTTTTAGTTTTTCTAGTGGCTGCAGTAAAGACTATTTATATTTTAGTTCCGTTAAAAATCACTTAAAATTAACATGAATAATTAGCGGAGACGTTTTGCAGCTTATGCTGCTGTCATCCGTTACATTAGTACTACTAGGTACCTACTTTTTGGAAGTGAGCAAAAGAATAACAAAATATGTGGGTGGTGGAGAGTATTTTTGTATTCGAACACAGTTCTTTCAGAAGTTACATTATGTCATTAGATCATTCCCGTTTTGAAACAAACAGCTCTTAATTTTTTTCTCAAAGAATAAGTTACCCATTAAAAATTAAAACAAATATGGTCAATCCCTAAATTAACATTAATCGAAAACTGAATTAATTATTTTAGGATGTTCCGCAAATCTTAAAATTTATTGTTGCATCATTAATAATCAGTAATACGGCTTTTATGTATATTTATGTATGTTTCTTGAGTTAATCACGACGAATCAACTCTTTTTTACGTTTTTAATTAACATTGCAAACACAACACTTCTATTTACAACATTGGGATTTTGTGGTTCACTTGACATTTTCAACTTCGAGTACTGATCATTTGTTTTTCAATTTACGTAGAAACTAGCTTAGCTCGAAACAGGGCAAATAATATAGTGTTTAGTATAGTGTGCCCTGATGCAAATGCATCGAATTATTTTCAAAACTTTACGTCAGTTCCACACTAACTTTCATAGCTTGCAAGCGCAATATATACCGGAACTTATTCGTTTTCAATGAAAATTGCCTGAAGTAATAATGTTCGAGCGGCCTTTGGCACTCTCGAATAAGTGAACATTTAAACGTTTAAGTTAAGTTGATCGTCGTCAATGAACAACTGTTGCGCTGCAGGTGTGTTCTCGTTCGTTTGAATTTTACGAGCAGGTCTTAAAAGCTCGACGAATTTTATAAGGCCGTGGCGTCTATTGGGGTGGATTAGTCGTTGCGAATTTATTGGGTGCGCGGAAGCTTGAAGTTATTGGTTCACTTTGAATTAGAAGCGCATATGTGATTTAAGAAAGTTTGAAAGTATTTCTCAAGAAAATATTCCAAACGAAATAAAATGTATTTAGGATTCTGCTGAAATTTAATAATAATTAACGAAAATGTGGGCTCGTGTGCAGGCTGGACCAAATTGGATGTACATAACAACAGCTCTAGACAATATGCCGCCCTGGGAAAAGAGAGAAATGTCGCTTCCCACACCGGGGTTTTCTATAATATATAGAAGAACTGGAATAAAGTTAGGAACATACATTTTTATAAAAAAAAAACAGTTTACATCTTTAATAATAAACATATATGACATGAACAATATTTGTATTATATTTACAGAGGTAAAAAAAAATAAACATCTTTTTTCCTAACTTTTATCTCCGCAACTTTTTTTAATTATTTCTCCTAATTTACTGACAATTTCATGTTCAATGGATAGCATAGCTAAATCATTGAAAAGAAGTTGTGTTGCAGCTGAACGCATAAAATTTTTAATTAATTTTAATTTCGAGAAACTCCTTACTGGAATAGTAAGCAAGCAGTATGCGCAATGCAATACTAACAAAGTACAATAAAAGTTGTTTTTTGTTTTGCTTTCTATGTGGTAGTTTGCTTTCAAAAAAATTACAAAAATTAAATGTCAAATGACGTAAACAATGCGTTCACTTGTTAATGTGTAATAACACTCATAGCTTGTTAATATCTAATAATTATTATCTTCTTCAATGTCTTTAAATAAATTTCAATAATAAGATAATTAGTCACAACAAATGCTTCAGGTATTATTACAAATAAATGCAAGACGAAACCATGCATCATTTTGAAAAATGCTATACAGAGTGTTCCGAATCACCTGCTTTATAGTAGTAACTTTGGCATATTTCTGTCGGTTTTTTGAAATAAGTGTGAATATTTCAAAAACTATCAAAAATACGTATACTAAACCTTAATACTAATCGATGTAGAATCTTACGCTGCATTCAATGCTGCATTGAAAAATACCACGTTCCATTTAAAAAAAAGGTTTTTTACTTTAAAGATATCTATTTTGAATATGAGTTTCTGAACACCCCTACCTATGATCCTGTACTTGTATCCACATCAGTAGAATATCTTAATGTCTAAAACCTATGAGATACTTAATTTTATTTCAAAGAGCGCAAACGTCAAAATTTTGACAAAATTACAAATATTTCAAAAATGATTAGCCTTATGAATAGGACACATTAATATAAATTTATCATAAATGATGTGAGTCATACATTGGACCCATAAAAATTGCACCATTCTATTTAAAATAAGAAATTTGATATCGACACCCTGTATACCAGAAAGTGCTATAAAGCTGAAAATATTTTGTTTAAATAGATCATAGGCGGCCACGACTATTACGTAAGTTTTAAAATCAAATTCCTGTCAAAAATTCTAGTGAGCAATTTCGGTGGAACACCTGTACATTCTCTGTTTGGCGCACTTAAAATTTGCCGCC
Organism: Protaetia brevitarsis; assembly: GCA_004143645.1. Taxonomy (NCBI): domain Eukaryota; kingdom Metazoa; phylum Arthropoda; class Insecta; order Coleoptera; family Scarabaeidae; genus Protaetia; species Protaetia brevitarsis. The sequence goes on from RXPK01000297.1 coordinate 1,752,565, forward strand.
CTAAAATTTGCCGCCCGGGCGGCTGCTCGGCTCGCCTCCCCTCTCCTTCCCCTAGAGCGGAGCCTGATAACAGATAAACATACTTTGCAGCGGAGATACGAAAAAATAAGATAGGCAGTCCAGAAGTTCTGGACTACCTTTTGGAGATAAAAAAAATGCTCAACTCAAATTTTAAATATATCTTACCGTTTTCAAGATATTTAATAAAAATGATTTTTCTTAAGTTTCTATTATATATAACTTCCTTATTATTTAAAATTTAAAAAAAAACAGTTTAGTATTTTTTATACATATCATTATTGTTTATTTTTAATAATTCTTCAAAATTTTTAGTTATGACGTCATGTTATTTTTCCTTAAATGGGAACCATACCTAAATAGGCTATGTTATAATCGAATAACAAATTTTGTGGGCTTTACAAAAACACTAAGTTTATTCTAAAATTAAGCGAGATATTGCGTTTTCAAATCTCTAAAGGCCGTTTTACAGTTCGCATTTTTTTGTATTGCATGCAATAAAATTGCGCGCAATTAGAACAAATTCTATTCCGTGCAATACAAATAAAATTGCACACAGCTGATCGAAATCCATTCAATGCGCATGCGCTCTTTGTATTGCACGCAATACAAAAAATTGCGAACTGTAAACCGGCCTTAACAGTTTTCTAGCATGCCATGGACACGACAGATCTTTGGAAAAAATGGAGTGCCATAACAGCTAAATAAAATAATAATAATAATAACAATGATGACAGAGATATTATACTGTCTATGCTATGCTAATAAATAGGCAGTGTGCTTATGATTGATAAATATGTATTCCCTACACAGAGTGTCATACCTTTACAAAATGAAACAATTGATGTTTTGCTATGCCGGACGACAATTGAATAATTAAAGTTTTACTTTTTAGCTACATTTAAATTGTTTGGCTTGATTCCTAGTTTGTCTGTATTTTTTTTTTTTGAATATTAAATACTACTTCGCCCTCTGCTTCTTTTAGCAAGAAAAGTTGTATAAAAATGCATATTAACTAAGTGAATATTGCAACATTGCAGACTGCCCGTAAAGGTCTGATTTCGGCGATGCGTCTGGTGACTGCGTTTTGCAATTGCAGCTAATTGCAGTCGCTGTCGCGCAAGTCTGTAATAACGTACAGAAAATGGATGACGTGGTATTTTTATTAGACGAAGATGAAGAGCAGTTGCAAGAGCAACTTATAAAAAGAAGAGTAGAAGGGTATTCTAATCTTATTAATACACAATTAAGAGAAGATGGAAAATAGTTTTTTATGTATCAAATGTATTAAGTAGATGTTTATGCCCAGAGTGATGCTCTTACAAACCCGAAGGCTTCTGGGCCGAGTGTTTCTAAGTCGCCCGAAGGCATACATATTTACTAACACCCCTGGTGTATATAGACTTTTATGTCATACTAGTTCGTTGTTGCATCCATAATATAGATATTAAAAAAGTCCGAAAAGTCAATTTGATTTTAACATTTATCACATCTTCATTTTATCGTAAGACACAGTCATTGTTAGGACAATTTTGGAATTCTAACGAAATTGTAAAAAAACCGGAAAAAACAACACAAAACTTGCTTCCGAAGAAATCGAAGGACAGAAAATATGAAAAGTGATTGGACTGGATGACAAAAAACTGTATAGAAAACATTAATGTAACTATACTACTTGGATACTTCGGTGATCTCGTTGAAACATTTTCTCCTAGTTTCTTATGGTACAACATTCAATAGTAAAGAAAGTTTAATGTTAAATAAAAATATTAATAACGCTAATTACACTTTAAGCGAATATGTGAACCAGAGGTCAAAAAAATACAAACCAAAAAAGTCTTAAGTTCTCTCTAAAGATGTTTTAAAATTTATTTATGAGGAACCAAATGAAACGTTTTTGGTTGACAAAATGATGTATTTGGTAGATGTTGACGGCAAGAACTCGTGAATGTCTAGTTACTCATGTAGAAGATAGAAAATCAATTTTCGTGGTAAATGTACCAAAAACAAAAACTGATACGAAACACTTTTTTTACTATTTTGATGAAGATGAAAGGAACAGTTTGAAACTGATAAGAGATTACTTGTCCTTATAGCCACACGATTGCTCAGAAAAATGACTTTTTTCTGACCTATAGACAAGATTGGCAAGTGCCCAGCGTCAACATCAGCAGCTCTTCTGGCAGAGACTAGAACCAGTATGACTACGTTGAAGCGTTTTGGTAGATGGAAAAGTATGTCGGTTGCTAAAGGATATTTAGAGGACAGTAGCACAAACAAGGATGCCGAGAAGCATACCTTCTGGATCTGACTTGTCCTAGCAGAAACTCGATACCCCGGCAGTGAAACATAAATGAACGTTTGCTGCAGGCAGTTTACCTGGATCCTTCCACAATCCTAAATTTCATTTCATGTGAATTTAACTGTAAATGCTAAGTAAATATTTACATAATAGTTTAATTCCATATTTTGTAAATTGTACTAATACTACTAATTAATAAAATCAAAAATTGTATTTTGTTTGTTTTTTTTATGTAGTTGGTAACTAAGCAATACAAACACAATAATAAACTAATATGCAAAAATTCCCTCTTTAGTGTAAAATTTATTTATTTTATTCCATTTATTTTTATAATTCTCATTTTCATAGTCAAAAAATAGAGAATACTTTTGAAGTTCCTCTATTAAAATTTTATTATCATTTGACGAAATCTGTGCTACAGGTATATCCTCTGCGATCGTCGCTGTCGCATGATTGGTTTGTCGAGCAGTAGAGTGGCAGTCGTTGCAGCCCGATCGCAAGTGCTCGCTGCTAACAAGGGAACCTCGCGAACTGTAAATCGCAAATTTTGATGAAATTTTGTCAGTTTGTAGACCCCATGGAGTGTTACTCAAGGACGCTTTCCGTTGCTGCGGAACTTCAACTTTAGGGGGTGCAATTCACCTTTGTAATTTGGCCCAAATTTGCTTTTTTTCTGAATAACTTTTAAACGACAAGAGATAGAAAAAAAGCGGACTTGTATCGTTTAGTAAGCCCTTTCGATTGGTATAGAAATTTATATACAGGGTGTTCCAATAACCGTAGAATGATGTATGTAGTGCTTATTTTATCGAATTTCAGAAATCGGTTATAATGGCATTTTCTGTGATCACATAGTCTATAAAAAGGTAATTTAGAAAGTTATACAGGCTGTCCACAAAAATTTAAATTTTAGGATATTTCCTTATTCTGAGGAGATACTCTGTATACTGTTATGTGGCTGCATTGTACTGTCGAAAATACACTGTAAACTACTAGGCGTTTTAATGGTTATATGATAGTTTCGAGTTATACGTGTTTGGATGTATGGAAGACTATATTATCCCCGACAGCAGACAAAAGAAAATGTACCTACTTCGACAGATTTGTAAATTACTTCACCGAAATCGTTCGAATATAAAATACATAGAAGCATGCGATTAAAATCACAGTCGCAAACGCAGTCGCCAGACGCACCATCGAAATCAGACCTTAAACGTCGGATATGAGATAGAAGACTTTCAATTAACATAGACATTTATGTTAATTAACATAAACGCATAAGAATTTAACAAAGAATACCTTTCGCGAATGCCTACACACTAGCGTTGCGAACGAAGCTTTCGCCGTCATTCACCGCAGATTCTTCGTATCATCGCAGGGCTTCAAGCAGTATATATCATTTTTTACCTGAGTGAATGAAGCGTCGTGCATGAAGCAAATTTCTCATATCGCCTTCACGCGTGAATATTTCAGTGTGAACCGACGAAAGAGTGAAATGAGCCTTTTTCTCAAGTGACTGTATGCATTGCGCACGCACTACCTAATATCTACTTCGTGAAAGATTGCGAGCGGGCAGTTCCGTTCATGGCATAGTTTTTGTAATCGGTTACATTTTAATATTAAATCAACAATAATGAAGTATACTCATTAGCACTGTATTTTCCCCGACATTTACTTTTGTGGTCGGTCGAAATGAGAATTTGGTTGTGTCGACATTTATAACCAAATTAAAGAGACATTATAATGTATTTTGAAATTTATATGGTTAAAAACAGCACCTATCAAAATACATGCAGCAACAATTTTCAATTTTAGGTGGTTTATTATTACAACGAATAAAATTTATAATACTAACAAAATGAACCGTGAAATAAAACCAACAGGTAGCTATGCATATAACGTTATCTATGGCTCATACTTTTTTAACATTGGAAAGGTTTAGCGGGGGAGAAGGATGATTTTTTGAATGTTAATTTTTTTCTTTTGTTTAAACATCGGGAGAGAAGGTGCAATAAAAAAGTTTCAAACCATATTTTTTAAAATTAGATGGAATGAGCGGGGAGGCTGATGTTTTTTTTAATGACAATCTTTTTTCCCTTTTTTTTAAGCATCAGGAGAGAGGACACAATAAAAATGTTTCGAATCATAATTTTTTAACATTGGTAGAGGTGAGAAAGGGAGAGGAATGTTTTTTGATCATTTTTTTAAATATCGGGGGCCCTTAAAAATGTTTTAAATCATATTTCTTAACATGGGAAGGGGTGAGAGTTAAAACAACCCCCCCCAATATATAAATAACAAAAAAATATGATTTAAAGTATGTTAATGCGTCCTCTTTCCCGATGTTAATTAAAAAAAAAATAGAAAAACCATATTTTCAACTTAAATTCAACTGCCATTGTCTCTAGCGTAAAAAGTCACGGCATCGAAACGTCTTCGCGTCGAAACGGCCGCGTCGAAACGTCCCATTCCGTGTCTCGCTTAGGTGTCAAGTTTAGATTTTTCCCTGTTGTACATGTTCTTACCGCTATTGTTTACTTTGTCGCCTCTACACTTGCAGCTGTCTCTCGTTATAAACTCCATATAATGCGCGTTTTAAAATTTAATAAAATTTATTTACATACTAGAATAAGTCCTTATAATCGTTCAAATGTATATCTTTTCAAATCTAATTATTAAACATTTTGTTTTTAGCTATATTTTTATTAAAAAAAAAAATAAATAATTTAAAACATTAAATATTATTTTATTTTTTGTTTAAAATTAAATACATAGTGTATATATTGCTTAACAAGCCTTTCCATTGTTATTTGAATCGTAAATTGCGAAATTTCTCCTACGTGTATATTGTATATATACCAAAATATTCCTGCTTAAAATAAGTATTAGAACAATTTCGAGTTAGTTGTGCATTACATTGCAGTAATATAAGTAGCCGTTTACAATTTGTCTCGTGAAAGCGATGTGAAAGATTTACTTTATTTATTTATGCACAACGCACCATTCACGCAGATAGGGAGTTAAATATATTGCTTGAAGCCCTTTAATACGAATGATCTATCGCAAATGACGTTACCTATACTATACATTCACGCGTGAAGGCAACCTTGAGGATAGGCTTCACTTCGTTTGTTAGCTTCGCATTGCAATATTCACGCACTGCTATACATGTAAATGAAAGCTACGTTCATCACAACACTACTACACACCCTGCATATGATCAACGATAACAAAGATCAATTGTGCCCCCTAAGTTAGGATCTGGCCGCAGAGTCAACATTTCGCGTATTATGCCCGAAACTATTTCTGCCTTAGTACCTAACTTCCAGATGGTGTGGCTCAATCTCAGAGTTATACCTCTAATATTTACGCATCAGCAAACGGCAATTTCACAGGATAACAGCTAGAACACTCTTAACACACGCTCAATCTGCCAAGAAATCGCTCATCTCCCTTAACTGCTTGAAGGCGTGGATTTCTGTGCGGTTCATGCGTCATTCGCACTACGAGAAATTACTCCAGATTCAGACAGTAACGTAGTAGGTGTTTGCGAACGCGATGCCCGTCCGCGCTCGTCCCGAAGGTGTAAGACTCGACGGTAGTAGTCGGCCGCGTTAAAAGGCAATCATCGGTCAGCGTCGGCACATTATCTTGAGCTGATATCTCGTTCGCGCTTCCGCCGCCGTTAAAATGAGTTATCGGTTCACTCAAGGGACCATTGGTTGGAATTAAATTGCCTTTACGTAGTCTTTCAGTGTTTGGACAGTGGATGGAGGATGTTCTCGTACGGATGAGTGGAATATTAAGTAATTCTTCTTCGTCTGTTTCTATTCGATTCGATTTTTAATTTTACCGATGGGAATTACAACGAAATCAGGGTTTACGTTAAAAAGATAATTTGATGTATTATTCACGGCAATTAATTATGACGAGTATGCGTATGTAAAACGTTGACAGGCCCAAATTTTCATTTTATGGGGAAGGAACAAAATTGTACAAAAATGTTATTACGTAGGTTCAGTCTTCAGCATAGACAGAATATCCACGAAATATTTCCAATTTTTTACATATGTTGCAGTTTCTTGACTTTCTATGACTTTAGTAAGTTCGCTAAATATTTCGACAAATCGTAGGTCGATGATCCAATATTGCTTACAATCGGTCTTTGTGGCACTCCTTCTTTATGTATTTTTGGTATTCCATACAGCCTGGGTGGTCTAATGGCTCTTGGGTAGCAATCTGTTTTGCATTTCCTTAGATATCGATGAAATCTTTATGCTCTCCATTTCTGTTTTTGTGATCTTTTCTGTTGGATCCTTTCTTATTTTCTTGTAGGCGTTCTCGTCCTGTAGTCATTCATCTTTTTTCGGTAATCTTTATTCAGTAATACTGTCGCATCCCCTTTGTCTGCCTTTGAGGATAAATATGTTTTCTTCAAAATTCAAATTGTAAGTGCTTGTTCTTCTTCCCTGGATAGGTTGCGTTCCGGTGGCTTTGCTTTCTTTAATGCCTTTGATCACTGCTGTGAGTTGATATGTTCCAAGAACTGTTGTAGTTCACGGAGAAGAGAAACTACAACAGTTCTTGAAACCCATCAACTCATAGCACTTAGCCATTAAGTTTACAATGGAGAAAGCACAAGATGGACTTGACTTGAGAAAACAGAACAGGGAATACTACAACACGCAGTATTTAAAAAGAAGACGCACACCGATACATATCTATGTGCAAGATCTCACTATTATCCGATGCAGAAGAAGACGTTAATACAAACTTGACTATCCAGAGCCGAAACCATCAGTGACGAGCAACACCTTGCCAGTGAGAAGATACATCTGAAAGAAGCATTGAAGAAGAATGGTTACAATGACATTTCTTGTATTTTATCCTGCCTAATTTGAGTATAATGTTCAGTTCTTTGAGGAGATATTGTTTGGATAATAGTAGTTTGAATAATCTAGTAAATAAAGAATGAAAAGCGGATTCTTTGTATGTATAGAATGTGCACGACGTGTGATATATGTAATTGAATGTGTGAGTGTCTTTTCTAGAAATATCAAACTCAAATCTGTTATTCTTTGTTGATATAACTAAATCTAAAAATGGCAGTTTTTTATTCTTTCATGTTTCAAAAGTGAATAAAATAGAATTAAATTTGTTATTAATCTCAGTTAAAAATGAATCTACGTCAAATGTGTCACGGAAAATCCTATCTTTACTGGGGGTAATTGTTGCTCCTGTGGCAGTGCAACACGTTGGATTGCACTGACGACAAATGTTCCACAAATACTGATAAATACCCTGACCCTGCGAGCACTAACGTACATAATAAAGTAACTAAAATGCAACAAACACTAAACTGCAAACACATTAAAACATCCATACACATAAGTAATTAATAATATTAGTTTTGCAGTTATGTGAATCAGTCGTCAGTTTGTGTTGTTAACGTTTACTCTGTATTTTTATTAACTGAACTGTTGGTTATAAGAATGGATTTTATTTGTATTAGTTACAGTTGTTAAATTTTTGTATAATCAATAAACGGTGTAACTACATTCGCGGAGCAATTACAAATCAGTCAGAGCCAATCAACTAACTTGGATTAAAGTTGCGGATTTCCTTCAATCAATAAAATTACGTTTGACTGGTTTGTGATTGTGTTTGATGTGCTTCATGAACAAAGCTAATGATAATACATTAACAAGCACGTGCATAGCATTTAAAAGTGGTGTTTTTGAACCAAAAATAGATGGAAATTTGCTGTACTTTATGTATCTAGTGACCACAGTAGATACAGAACAGCATCCTCTATGCGCTAATGGCCAAACAAAATATTTAAGGTGATTTTCATTTGTATTAAATTTCAAGGTTATTTTTCTATTTGATAGCTTTTTGAAAACTTGAGCCAGCTACCTTTGCTTGTTTTTATTTTTATATTAGTAGTGGGTAGGTTGCCGAGTTGGTTTTGCGTGTTATGCCTTCTCAATCAATAACTTTTGTATTATAATGACTTTTTCTTATATAAATATTAAATTTATGGTCTAATTTTAATCATTAAATGCATCAAATGCTTTTTTATTAATAAAAACAGTGTAAATAACAATAACATGCACAATTTATTATCCAATATTATATCAAAACATATAAAGAGTATAAACTCATCCAAGGTGAGACACTTATTTGGAATGTTTAAAACAAATATCTACTACTATCCAGTGTATTTTGAATTCTTAAATCCTTAAAATACCTTTTAAATCTCCCGTTACCATAAAACGAAATAACCAACCATGTGTACCAAGCTATACATATTAAAATTTCAATTTCAACTGTCATTTACAAATATGAAGAATAACTTCAAAGTTTTCGGAATATTAAATACTTATTTACACACAAATTTAAACAGTACTTAGACAACATACCTCGAACATTAGTTTGCATACACCCCAAAGTATTTCGAAATGGAATTTCAGTGACACACCAAAGGTGTCGCAAAGGATACACATCAAAAACACAACGGCGGTATCAGGAAATCCAGGGAAAAATCTCCTTCAAAGTATCCAAAGTGTATCATTATATTCGAGATAGCAGAGACATACATGAGTTCACAAAAGAAAAGGTTCCAAGGTATGTTAATACAGCAAATTTTTTGTAATGTTGAAAAATCTTGACGTTTCTTCTATATATGTTTAGGCCGATGGTAGATACATCGATTTATAACGAAAATCCCCTTCAATATCGGATATATTAGGAAAATATGATTTAATTGATTTGGCCTGACGAAATTAAAACAGTTTTTTATGGAAGGTTTTATCAACAACCGCCTCGTCTCCATGGACCCCAACTCATTTATTTAATACGAACTACAGAGTCTCAGCTCCTTTGAAGTAGTGCCGATACCTAGGAAACTATTTTGAAACCACACAGCTAACGGACGATAAATTTATAGATCTAATTACCACGACTACGGTGCAAATAGATTAACACCCAATATATACTGCATTTACAAACAGGTGAGTGCATAGAATACTAATTACATCTACTATGGTTGGTGATTCATCTTATGTATATTCCATGACAATATCTATCTTCAATCTGACTATAACAGATTTTTTAATTTGCTCCTGCATTCGTCATAATTCTTTTTTTCATATTTTCAAGATTCTGTTGCACTTCTTATTCACGTCTTATTCACAATTACGTGGAAATTCTGACTGTAACTGTACCGAATAAGTCATAGGTGCATTGATATGTAGTACAGTGGTACCCTCGACATACGAGTTTAATTCGTTCCGTAACCTTGCTCGTATGTCAAATTGCTCGTATCTGAAAGCAATTTTCCCCATTGAAATTAATTGAAATGCCATTAATCCGTTCCAGCTCCCAAAACACCATCTCAGTTGTTTTTGTTAAGTGTTTTTGAATAAGAAAAATGTATTTACAGGAAGAAACATTTATTTATAAATAACAAATACATATTCTATAAAAACATAATAAAAGAAAAAGTGAAGTGCTTACGGAAGCGCTTAATTTTCGTCACTGGGCTTTTTTCGTCACGCTTTGCTCATTTTCATCTGCAGATCGTTTAAAAAAACTGTCCAAGGAGGTTTGTTTCTTCTCTCTCTACAACTCTACAACTTTCTCCCACATTCCCAAGATCTCCTGTATATCTCTGGTAGAGATAACCTCCTCCATCTCTGGCTCCTCTTCAAAACTAATTTTTCGTTGAACCGCCGTATGCTGCTGTGAATGTAGATCGTGTAACTCCTCGATTGTCAGCTCCTGAGACTGTTCCTCGACGAGTTCGTTCACGTCTCTCTCATCAACCTCCAGACCCATGGATTTTCCCAGAGAAACAATCTCCTCTACCACTGATACTTCGGGTTCCAATTCTTCGAAGGCCCTTTCAGCTACAGCCTCAGGCCACAGCTTCTTCCATGCAGAGGTTAAGGTCCTCGTTGTAACACCCAGCCCAGGCGTGATCAATAATTCTTAGGCATATCACGATGTTAAACTGGTCCTTCCAGAACTCTCGAAGGATAAGATTTGTGTTCTCCGTCACCTCAAAGCAGCGCCGAAAAATGTGCTTGGTGTACAACTTCTTAAAATTAGAAATCACCTGGTGATCCATGGGCTGCAGGATACGAGTGGTGTTGGGTGGTAGGTAGAGAACCTTTATAAACTTGAACTCTTCGAGTAAATCATCTTCGAGATTTGGTGGGTGAGCAGGGGCATTGTCGAGGACGGGAAGGGCTTGCATGGGTAGGTTGTTTTCCTGAAGATATTTTTTAACAGAAGGGCCGAACACCAGGTTTATCATTCACAAAGAATTTTCCTGGTGACCCTCGCCTTCGGATTTGCCCTCCATAACTTGCAGTTTTTCTTTTAAAATTTTATGTGACTTAAAGGCTCTGGGATTTTCCGAATGGTATACTAGCACGGGCTTGATTTTGCAGTCGCCACTCGCATTGGCGCAAAGTGCTAGAGTTAATCTATCCTTCATGGGTTTGTGACCTGACATGGTCTTCTCCTCTGCTGTTATGTAAGTCCTATTCGGCATCCTTTTCCAGAAAAGCCCTGTCTCGTCACAGTTGAAGACTTGCTGGGGGATGTATCCTTTGGCTTCTATCAGTTCGGAAAACGTTTTGATGTAAACCTCAGCTGCCTTCACATCCGAACTTGCTGCCTCACCATGCCTGCCGACGGAGTGAATGCCGGTCCTTTTCCTAAAGTTGTCAAACCAGCCCCAACTGACTTTAAACGAGTCTTCCGATTCCTTGTTTGTGGAAGTGTGGTATCTGCTTCAGCAAATCACCGTAAATCGCCCGTGCCTTCTCACATATGATGCTTTGTGTTAAGATTCCTCCTTGAAGCTGCTTCTCTGTCACCCACACCATCACTAGTTTCTCCATCTTTTCATGGAGAGAGATCCGGAGCTTAGAAATTATTGTAACGCTCTTAGCTGGCGTTATACCCTTTATCAACTCTTTCTGTTTAAGCAGAGTACATATCATTGATGTGCTACCTTGCGCATGTTTTTCTATGCTTTCACGCTTTAATTCGATAGACATCATCTTCTTCTTTGGACCCATGGTTTTAAAAATAAATGTGATAATGTTTTGTAAATGTACAAAAAGCAAAAAACGCGAACCCAACTTATCAAAAATGCTTCGAAAACGAGGGAAACAAGCACACAGACTGAGGTCTAGTCTGAGGTGGGAGAAACTGTTAGACCCCAACATGCGGGGCGCATGATGGGGTCGTGTGCAGCGGTGTAGTATGCGATTCCTCGTATCTCAAATCTTGCTCTCATCTCAAAGCAAAATATCGCTCGCTCGGCGGCTCGTATCTCAAAACACTCGTATATTAGGGCACTCGTATATCGAGGTGCCACTGTACATACATATATGTATCCGGCATGTTGCTTTACTACACATCCTTAACCTTAAATGCAAATGTAAAGTCCTTTGAATATTCACATCATATATGCCAATTGCTATCAAAGCAATGTTTTGGTGAGCTTATACTCTTAAATTTGATCATTCTTTAGATAGGTAACTATTTATTACGTATTTATAAAGGTGTAGGTATCTAAAGAAAGGAATAAAAATCATCGTTTTCTGTTCTACCATTATTCTTGGAAAGAATCTTGTTGCATCATCTAAACTTAGATTTATAAGGTTACCTTTTAATGCCTACCACAGAGAAGAATACAAAAAAAAGCGTAGCGTCCATGAAGAGAAACAACTCGGTATAGGTACTAACACTAATAGTAAATCTATATTTTAGTAGACAGATTTCGTTGTACAACCTGATACTGTTACGTTCAAGAACAAAAATTAGTAGATATCTCCCGGAAGAGGCATCCACATTCCCATATAAACATACATTCAGTTCCATCGGCTAATAAAAATTTATCTTTATCTCTAAAACCCAGGATTTATCTCAATTGTAGTTTCCGCTATAATGCCTCTCGATAAAAAACGTAAAATATAATACGATTCTACGACATCGAAATCGCAGTGAACATACTTATGTGCCTATGGTATAAAATCAATACCTTGTGTCACGGTGATATAAGCGCTTGGCTCATTAAATATGTAATGGTGTTGAAAATTTTCGGGGTTACTTATTAAAATTGAGATGAGAAATGAGAAATACTTTTTTTTACAAAGAGGCTTAATAATTTAAATAATTCTAATTTGAAATGTATAGCAGGTGTTATGCAGGAGTTGATTCCAAACTTTACCATGTAAATATTAAATGTGTAACATCCTATAAATGCATAATTTGTATATTTACGTACCGGATTAAGATTAGGCCAAGAGGAGAGAAACTGGACTGGAGTAAACAGATTAATTTTAAGCCTCCAACTGCTCTAATAATTGCCACTCTTATAAGTACTGTATACAGGCACATAAAGACAGAATTAATACCAATTCCTTGCTTGGTGAGTATAATAGAAAGTTGCCGTTAAGGCGATCTAGATTATAATTAATATTATTATTAAATTTTATGCATGAACCGAAATTTTAGTAGAATGTCAAAAGAATGCGTGACCACAATATATATTTCATACAGTGGTTTTACTCCATATGATTACTTTCAACAAGTGTTATTTCTTATTATTATATTTATTTTATTTATAATAGAATAAATTTTAAATTTATTTATAATAGATTTTGATTTTGATAGATTCCTAGAAAAAATAATAGATTGACTTAGGCGCCTCTTTTCTCTCCGTATTGTAAATTTATAAGTGTATACAACTAAAAAAAAGCTTATTTAGAATATCGAGAAGAAAACTTAAACAATTATTAATAATGGAGCTCTATAACACCTGCTATACTTTCAAAAATTATCAAATAGATTTTGATAAAAGGTAATAGGGCAATAGAATTGTCAAAAAAGTAATGAAACATGGATAAATTCTGGAATCTTTGCAAAGAGAGTTTGGTTAGACCCTTTCGACAAGCATTCGTAGCTGATCTTACAAACTGATGTCTCTGGACTTACTAGTAGTGGTCAACGTTTTGCTTTGAATAGCTAGTTCTAAAAATAATGATTTTCCTTGGAAATTCTATATAAAATAATAAAAGAAAAGGTGACACAAGAAAAGTTAAAAGCACCATCAATATTAATAAAAGCCTTACTCAAATATCGATTCTTTATTAAACTAGCGTAATAACTTTTAGGCGGAATCAGAATTATTGCAAGCACATCTACCCCAAACATATTGCTCAGACAAAGTAATTATGACTAAAGAAGATACAATCAACAATGCTACAATCTAAGTCAGCAAATGGTCTAAGATATTCTGTTCATTTGTGCATTGACTCTAGTATGCTCCTTACTTGGATTATTTTTTGATTTTTACTTTTCGAGAATGCAAGAAAATGTGTTTTTCGCGAAATTTCAATTCGTCCGTTCTCATTATTTCGTCCATTATTATTGCTCCCTATTTTATTCCCGCTTCTGTGTTTAATTGAGGATTCTCGTGTAGATATATCATGGTTAGAGTCGATGTTAGGCTGTCACACGGGCGATAATATGAGTTAAATTTATCGCGAGGCCGACCAGAGAATTATCAACTCAATCGATAAAACGACTCCAGCTCCAATTTAGCGTTCACCAGTTGTGTAGTAGCCAGCGGTTGTTAATTTTCTGAGCCTGATTTGCCGATGTAAACCTATCAATTAGATGTCCATATCTATATGGGCGCAGGCGTAATTCTTTCAGTATTGCCATTCCAGAGATTTTTACACATTATTGGTAGGCAATTTATAAATAATTACATTACGTATCTGGAATACAGAAAATGTGGGTGTCAAATTTATCATAGCTATTACTAAAATATTCCGTCAAAGATTTCTCTTAGAAGCAGTTAAGGGTTTAGGTTGCTTTATTCTCCTGCTATCTACCTTTAGGTTACCGAATGGAGGAAAATTCATCACCTTCACGATTCATCAGCGCTATCGTATTTATCGGGATATGCCAAAATAGCGAATACACGAAGCCGCCTAGACAAGTTAACTGGAATATTCTCCATTCCAATTATATTGCACCATGCTATTGAGCCGTATTGCTGGTCATGATGTAAAGTTTAAGATAAAAAATAAACGAGATTAAATGATATATTGTTAGTATTACAGAATATAAATGCATGGCTTCATCAGTTCATCTTTTGAAAGCGATTATGGATAAATGTGATAATGATTGGCAGGGTAGGTGCTATACTACTTTAAACTAGGAAAATCCTGCTCTCAGAGTAAGGGTTTTCTTTGACGAATGTTGGGTGATAACTAAAGTCGTTCGATTGGTGCAAATACAATAACAACTGAGTTAACCGATTTGTTATACAGAATTTCTCACGGTAGCCATTCGTTAGAAGCCGCGGTTAGAAAAAACTGAATTTTTGGACTCCAGGGTTAATCAGGATCCTCCTTCCTTTTTAGATACTTTCAAGGTCCTACCACTTCCGATTGTACTGGAAACCGACATTAACTTCCCTATTTTAAATGGAACACCCAATATATTATATCATCTTTACCTGAGAAAATTTCATGATCTGTTCCCTATACCTATTTATTTATTTTCAATACCGCGCGCCTTTTATCCATTTTCGACTGGTGGTAAGCGCTTCTGGGGTAGACGAAAGCACAAGAATAAGACTATCGAAATCTACATTGACAATTGATTTATCGCATACAGGTGTCCAAAAATTAATGACCAATTACATTTTCAAAGTTAGGTTCTTAAAAGTTGAAAAAGTTAGGTTTTTCAAATGTAACAGCCTGTACATTATTAACTAGTCGGATGCAGAATTTAATTCTGCATCGAATCGTTATACCTTTTGGTTCTACTTATTTCCAACGGTTTTCTTGTTATTCCATGTTTTCAGGTGATTTTTTAGCAGAAACATCGTTTATTTTCCGAAACAAAAATGACTAAAATGGAAAAATTATCACTTTGATTAGAACACTAAGACAAAATAGGAACGTAATAACATTTAAAATACCAAATGAAAAACATAAGAAAAGAACTTGTAACATAATAAATTAATGTAAATAAAATCATTGCAATAATTGCACAGAATAATCGTTAAATGCCTCTCACAATTTTTAGCTACCTGTTTAAATTGGGTCCTGGTTGATAAATAATAAAACCATGATAGTACGAGCTTACGATTACAAAGGTTTGGGAGACAGTTTACCTATTTATGAGACGAATTAAGTTCGATCCTTTCTCATACTACCTGTGGGGAGGCAATTTACCAACACTTTGGACATCTATCTAATTAGGTAGTGTTTTTTCGCTAAAATATTTCAAATTTATTTATTTATAAGATATCAAGTTTTTCTTGCAACTAGAAGAAGTTCTGTTGTTTATATGCAGCCCAAAAATGTTCTGAATCAGCGCATTTTGCGTGGACTAATCGTATTTCGTTTCTTGTTGTTTTAAATTCTTCAGTTTTTTCGTCATTTGGTCCTAATTTGTCTTGTTTTCTCCTTTGATAATCAATATCATACTGTGTTGTATGTCATAGGGTGAGGCACAGGCATACAATGTATATATACTGTAGTGATTGAAGAAATTAATATTATGTAATTTATCTAATTTTCAAATAATAAAAAGGATATAACAAGAAAGGATATAAACTGTCGCAGTGAACAGTCGCACGATTTCCAAATGATGTAGGAGACCTCTGCATTTGGCAGGTCCTTGAAGGCATTTTCCCTTCAAGAGGTAAAGATGATCAGTAGTGAGCACTTATATATCGAAATCAAATATTAGAATTTGAATATTAAGTATTTTCAACAGATTTTGACAAATCAAAGTTGGATAAATTTCAGTTCGAAGAAACATATTTCTTTTACAGTGTATTTATTTCGCTTAAATTTAGTTTAAATATGCTTTTATATATATTTGCACTCCAAGTCCATCGATATGTCAACAAAAAACACGGAAAATTGCTGGAATTCGGTTTTGTTAAAAAGTGACGTGTATGCAAGGTTGCATACTCATTGTACGGTTAATATTTTAAGATTGTTAATTAAGTGTAGAAATTTATTTTGTAAACTTCAAAATCAGTTTTTCTCATGATGTACTCACACCTACCTTTATTGTATAATGAGTGTGAGGAGATTCCATAATTTTGCAATAGTTATTTATTTCAATTTAGTATAAACATTTCACGGTTTCATTTGGTCACATGGGCATTCTCATATTGTAAACATCTTATTTTCTTCACTTCGGTGGAATTAACGGACTTTTCTGAGGCAGTTTGCAGCCCTTGCGAAGACAATAGCTATCGATATCTGTTAGGGAATTTCAATTCGAAAGTATTCCCTAGCCAACCTCCGTGAGAGACGGACGTGTCTCGAGTTATAAATTTTAACGGCTATTTTGATAAAATCTTGGGTATTCCAAAGTCTAACCTAACAATCGTGGTTATTTTATAACAATTTTAATTATATTAATTTTACCCACATTTTTACCTACATATTTATTGGGTTTTTCCAACGACAATATTCCTGAGATATGTTCCTGTCTTAAGCCATTCTCCGAATTAGAAGTACGAGATGCCCTCCTTCATGCCTGACCACTGCTGCTCTGACGCCTGATGGTTTACTCCTTCCAAAGGTATGCTGCGCCTTAGCAACCTAAAAATAAACGCATTATTTTAATTCGAATTTAAATTTTAATATATTTATAAGAAATTTTATATTTAATACATTCGCGAAATTTTGTTTCCGAGTCTCCGAGCACTGGTGGAAAGCTTTTGTAAGATGGCAGTACTAATTTTACTAATTAATATGTATTCACGGTGCAAACCGAATACTTAGTAATTTTTACCAAATGTTGCACATACTGTTTTACCCGGCGTTTGAGCATAGAATTACACACGATGAATGTCCCGAAATTGCGGGAATTTTCAATTTTTAATTTAATAGGCGAACATGTTGATCAAAACGTATCTAACGGATAGGGAACAAATGACTATAGTGAACAAAACAGAGAGTTCACGATTAAAAGCGGAGTATGGAATACCTCAGGGTGGTAATCTACCGCCACTGTTATACATTGTATATACCAACGATATTTTCAACGTGCAAACTCAAGTCGAGATCTACGCATACGCAGACGATCTATGCATAGTTTATTCAGATAAGAATTTGCAGCAAATGCAGCACAATATTAACAACGATATAAAGAAAATCGAAAGTTGGCGTTACAATAACGAAAACAAAACGGAATACATGGTCTTCACACGGAAACGACAAACACCCAAATTCAATATTACAGTAAAAAATCAAACCATACGACAAACAATCAAACAAAATACTTGGGAATTATAATTGAACAGAACTTAAAATGGGATACCCACATACGAGCCTAATAAAAAAAAACACAACAACAATAGCAGGGATAAGTAAAATAAGAAACATATTACCGTTGCATATGAGGAAATCAATATACCATTCTATATTCACATCAAACATAAACTACCTAATAAATATATGGAGCCACACAAGCAACAAAATTTAAATAAATTACAAAAAAACAAAATAAAATACTGAAATACTTTATAGCATGGAGAGAAGAACACCAACTGCAGAATATATACAAACAAGAAACTGAATATACAACAAATCATACAATTACATAATATGGCGCTAATACATAAAATAGAAAAGAAAATGGTAAAAACTGACTCTAGACTAGTAAAAAATACAGAAATACACACACACAATATAAGAAGACGCTCTCATTTAAGAGTTGAAAAAACTATTAGCAATAAACTCATAAAAACCCCAAATAATGAAACCATTAAACAATATAACAAACTATCAAAGGAAATTAAAGACTTGACACACATCAAATTCAAGAAAACAATAAAAACCATGATAACGCAACACAAGATATAAAACCGAAAAGTTGACGGATTGCTATACCTACAACATCGCTCTCGATACCGCTAGTCCGAGGCGAGGCAGGCCAGCCTCACCACCTTGGATGAGGACAGAGAGCGGGAAGCCAACAGCGGACTGTATACATGTCTTCGTGTCCGCATATATTTTACCTTTTTTATCTTTTAATTTTGTTGTATAAATGTATACATATTTGTCAAATAAAGAACTTTCAAACAACTAATTTGACTTACCTGAGATATTTATTTTCACACTGCTCTAGAATCATTTATTAAATAAAATCACATTTGTTTGTACTTAAATGTTTTTTTTTATTGTACAAAATCAATCACAATTTATGCACAAGACTCTCATGCACACGATTTCACTGAAACTAAGCACCTTAACTGCATAATTGAGCAGAGGACATCAAGCAACATCCCGCCATAGCGTCCGGGGTGGTACTGAAGAATAATGAAGGGGCTATTTATCTATTTGTAATTTTTTTAATGTTAGCGCGTCCTCTAGCCTGTAGCAGTCAGAAATTCTCACACCGTATGCCATCTGGCATTTGACAGGGCATAACTATTAAAAAGTAATAAAATAGATGACGCTAGGATGTTAAACATTTAATTTTACTAATTTAATTAAAGTATTATATATTTTTTTACCAGTCTGTGTGTTACCTTGCAGCATTACATTACAAACCCACCCGCAGTGCGTGTGAAAAACTGATTAAATGTAAAAAGAACCATTTGAAATTTTCAATTTCTCCTCATTGCAAGATTCTTAAATTTTCTCCCGAAACACCTTGGGTACATTCCGAGGTTCTAAATAATAAAATTCAACGAATTCCGCACATCACCGCTGCCGCTTCGCATTCCCCGATGCCCCGAAAATAGTTGCCATTTGAAATTCTCTTAAAAAAGGAAAGAGAAAACCATTACCGCACCATTCCGGCGGTTCGCGGAAAAATGAAGGTAATATGCCGTCTGGGCGCTAACGGCTCCTGGAACGAGACGGAGTGGGGGTGGGTTTCCTGTAAAATATCACCCCTCTGCACTCCACCGCACCGATCCGAAGCGTAGGTACGTATTCCAGCCCAGGGATTCGCGCAGCGAAACTCGGCATTGTGCTTGAGTTAGGTAGTTAGGTTCCCGAAAAGGACATCGTCGTTTAGTAAATCGCACTCATATTTCGATTTGACGATTAGGCAGGGGAAAATTTTCCTGGTGTGCAATCGACGTGGGAAAAATTCGAAACCATTGCCTGGATAATGGACGGCCAGCCGTCATCGAATATGAATTTAATCCATCATCTTACTCTTCAGTCTGAAAATGTGGGGAATGTCTATAATTATACTATTTATACATAGCTGTAGAGAGATACGCTGAGAGATAAATATTTTTAATTACGATTTTGCGACAAAGAGGCGAAATTATTGTTAAAGCAACGAGTTTCTCAGAAATAATGGCGGAAATTTCGTGCACCTGTAAAGATTCCAAGTGTTTGAAAACGAAGCAGGATTATAAAAATAAAAAAAAATAATAAAAAACTGCAAAATCCATTCACATTTATACTCTCTTTCTTGCATTACGGAAAAGCTGAATACAAGGACGAATAGGTGCTTGAAAGAAAGAAGTTATTCTATTCTCAATATGGTCTTTTTTTTTCTTTATATGATTGTTTTAATAAAATTTCATCACCCGTCTATAAATAGATTTTCTGAACCATGAAGCAGTATGATCGGTTCGAAACAGTTAGATCGGAAAAGAACAATCACCTTTTTACAATTTTGCTGTAGATTCATGAAATTAGATGAAGTGACGCGCACTGGTCAGGATCAGAAAAATGAGAACTAGTGCGCGGCCTTTTATTTAATTTCATGTATAGCGAAATCTTTGCTGTTAAAATAGTAGTACCGTTGCATTCTATCTTAAACACAAGTACCTACTATTTCATATTAATAGCTTATAAGGAAAGGTACCCAAATCGATCTCTCCGATTTTGATAACATTTGGTAGAAATGTAGAACACCGAAAAATATTTGACATGTATTTTTTTAATTTCCCATATTTGGTTCTGGGAGTGTACCCAGTGAGAACAAGTTGGTTACATTTACGTGAATTTAACGTTGTATTGGTTGAAACAACGTTAATGGTTATAATTAACACGTTTATTATAGAACCAACTTCCCAGTAAACACGGTGACATTGTGAAAACGTTGTTACAACGTGAATTTCAGCTGGCAACGTTGAAACAACGATGCTTGGTATTTTTGAAAAATTATCAACGTTATTGCAACGTCGTTAATGGACTTGGTATCCACCATCTTATGGTCAACGTTACATTAACGTTAATTCAAGCATGTTTGCGGTAGTAGAAAGGATATTCCCTGCGCGAGGCGCGAACGCCTAAGTATCACTTCTGTCGCGGATGTCGTTTTCGATTCGGTTCGGTTCGACGTAGTTCGGCGTTTAGATTGGCTTCAACACGTTAGTGTCCATTAATGCTACGCGTGGTGAACATCACGCAAGCTTGTAGTTAACGTTTGGTACGTACAATTAATGTAGGTATTTTTAACAATTTTTTTTTCAATATGCTAAAAATCCCCGAATTATACTTATGTGTTGTATATTTCTTTATACACATTTGCAAATAAGTGTGTTTGTAGCATTTAGGAATGAAGTACAGTGGTGGGTAAATAAATATTTGCATATCCTAAATTTTTAAGTAACACTAATAAGTCATAGCAAATTATTTCAATTTATTTATTATTGATAATGTAAATAAGGTATATTAGTAATGGATATGTAAATCACTTTGCTAAATGGAATTAAAAAAAATTGCTGGTCAAAGTTACGGCGGGGTTTATTTCTTACTTTTATGCTATGTTATAACCGCTTTTGTTTTAAAAAGAAATGCGTTCACGTATTAGATGCGAAATGCAGATAAGCAGGTGGCGGCTGGTGCGAGACAGCCGTCATTCGATTTTCTTTTCGTTTACGTTATTGAAATCTACTTCTAAGGGCTCATTGTAGTCGTGTGAATAAAAAGGTGTGTTTTTTAATATCTATTTATAGATACATACAATTAAGGAGAATAGAATTAGTTGATTGTTTGCAGCATGGGATATATTTCTCCAGTTGTACTCCTGCTAACTGGCAAACTTCCCGTGCTCTATACATAAATCAACAAAATTACCGTTATTGTCTATACTAGGTATATCTTGCCCGTCTAATGTAATGACTAAGCCTTATTGAGGCACATGGGCTGTGATCCCGAGATGCCAAATTAAAAAAAAAAAAAAAATCAACAAAATGCCTATATCAGCTTTTATTAAAAATGAGTAACTAGAGTACATGTTTATGTCTTTTAGGTGTCCCCAAATTATTATTTTTAAAATTGAAGAAAGGTAATATTAAATTAGGCGGGCTTCTAATACACTTTATTGATGGCTGATCGAAAATTTAAACCAAATATAAACATTGTTAAAAAAAGTAAAGTTTAATATATTATTCCAATAAGTACGTGTATATATGCACTCTTTACTTTAACTTACAATAACTTAATTGTAGCTGAGAATACAGTAATGTTAACCTGTTTGGCGAAAATATCTACCGAAATTAACCAGCTTACTGCAATTTTGAACGAACTATTGAGGAATTCCCGGAATAATGGCACAGCAACTATTGTCAAACCTCCAGAAGCGCCCGATTTTCCGATTACAGCAGTAGATGATTTCAAAAGATTCGATAAAAATTTGCGAACAAATATCAATTTACGAGAATACATGGTAACTTATTTCTTCTAGTGGCATATTTTGTTCTTGTTTAAGGTGTGAAGATTATCATCGTTAGGTGGTTCAGGGTGTGAAGGATTGTGTCGAAGAATATTGAAATTCTTGATCACCGATAATGTTGCTGTTTGTTATAACTGGGAAGGAAAAAATGCCAAGATGCTTTTTGAGAAGACTTGTAGTATGGAAATAATTTATGGTATAAGTGCACTTAACTTAAATATTGTGTTTCCTAACAATCTTTGTTCATAGAATCTGTCAAACTTCATTTTCCTCAAACCGAAAAAAAGCGATTTCGTTACAGCAGAAGCTACAAAAGAATGGTTAAAGTATGCTAACTCACGAACAGTAAAGAAATTACAGGAGAATTCAAAAGAAAATGTAGAGGAAAGTTCCTAATAACCTAAAAAAGAAAAAAGGAAAAATGGTTTATTTTGTTATATATATTATTAAATATTTTATATAGTTTTACAATCCTTTTGAGGATTTTTTTAGTTTTTGAAGTACAGATGTCATAACATATGCATTGGATTGTATTAATGACACGAGAAGTGTATTTTTTTATTACATGTCTTTTTCTACATAACTGGTGTTTTTGTTTCATGTGTATACATAGTGAAGTCAGATACGCTAAACTGATTGCACATTGAATTATGAGACAATCTGCGGCGTTATTTTGCAAGAAATTGAACTTTTTTATGTTTAATAGCGATCTCTACCACATTTGCAATTTGCTAATCATAGCCCTCTGATTAATATTTAGTGATTAAGAGGGTTGATTTATTATGTTTTCGCGTATTATTTGTAGCCAGATAATGGGTGAGCCACGTTAGTAAATTTGTGCAAGATGTGTAAAATGTAACATGATTCTAGGGTGGTATTTTTCTAGCCGAGCAGCAGAATTCGAACCGCAGCAGTAAGTACGTATGTACAAGTATGTTCATTCTTATACCGTGCCTTGAATTACTCATTTAGAGTATCCCTAATTATGACATTCGTTAAAATCTGATTAAAAAACATTAGGTACTATATATTGGAATCATAGGTTACTCTAAATGAGAATTAGTTTAAGGCACGGTATGTATATACGTGTACGTACTACTGCAGTTCCAATTTTGTTGTTCCGCCAGAAAAATACCACTCTAAAATAACGTTACATTTTACAAATTTTTGATGAATTTACTAACGTGGATAACACATTGTCTGGCTACCAAATAAAACACGTCGATTGTGTTTACAAGTTAACGGTATTATCAACATTTTAGTCACTTACAGTAAAGCTATTAAAACAACGTTATAAACTTGCGTTCGTAACGTTAGTTTTAACGTTGGCAACAACGTTGTAAAACTTTCCTTCGGAACGTTAGTTTTTTACGTTGCAAACAACGTTAATTCGTGCGACAAAAGTACCGGAATTCGACGGAAAAAGTAACGTTAGTGTGGTTTGGTTGTTCGCGCTTTTCAACGTTTTAACAACGTGACTGTGTTTACTGGGTTTTAACTACACATTGAGGAAACGTTATATTAACTAAGAAATGTTACGGATAGTTTAAATTTAACTAAAATAACACGTTGTAGTTGCATCGTTTATTTTAGATTATAAAACAACGTTGCAATATGAAAAATATTAACTGGAATGTAACGCATAGTTTATATATAACTAAAATAAAACGTTTTAGTTACACCGTTTACTCTATGTGAAAAGACGACGTTGAAAAATGAAAAATTAGTAGCTGAAATGTAACGCATACCTAGTTTAAATATGACTAAAATAAAACGTTGTCCTTTCACCGTCTGAAAAATGAAAAAATAGTTGAACTGTAACGCATAGTTCAGATATAACTAAGATAAAACGTAGTTTCACCGTCTACTCTACGTTAAAAAGCAACGTTGAATATGAAAAACTATTAACTGCAATCCTATATATGTAATTCGATTTGTGATGAAGTCAAAAAATGGTGCTAAATTTGTTTGTTTTAACATAAGATGTGCTTTCGCATAAATGAATGTAAAATGTATTTCACAATAGGTAACAGAATTATTGTATTAAAACTGCACTACTGGTGAATGTATCATTCCTCCCCCATTTCATATAAACTCTTCCAGCCCTGTTGCGCATCTGCAACGTGCACGGTCCATTTGCAGTCACATCACATGTTACTACACTAGTCGAGTGAACTTTTCTTTATCTCTATAACAAAGTTTTATATTAATATGTGATACGTAGCAATCAGTGTATTTAACTAAACGGTGAGTAGGTAAGTACCCCATGAATTAAGTCCATTAGTTATTTGCATATACGATGCACATTGCACGTATAGTTATAATTATATATGCATATACACAATTAGCAAAACAGCATAGTAGCCATCTTAAAATAAGGAAACTGATGTCAGAAAATTTAACTATATAAAATTTGTTTTTGAATAACCTAGTTTCTTAGTATACACCACCTTCTTACTTTATTTTCAAATATATAGGTAAGCGACTGCTGGTGGTTCTAATCTAGATTCTTGTGTAAAGCTGGTTTTACACTTGTCAATATTTTCATCAATTTCTAGACTTTAAAATTGATCAATTTGTAGTTCTTGTACTAGAACTTGTTGCCGTTTTATACTTGTCAATAAATATTAGGATCTTCATGGAGATCAATATCTATTTCTTAAAATAGAACTTGCTGCTGTATTACATTTGTCAACTAATAGGACTTGAAATCGGGAATATTAGAATCGGTTAGTTTCTTTTGTAACGTTCGGGGTGGTAGCGCTCTGTCACAACAGGGATATTATTATTTCTTGGAGTGATGTTGCATACTTAAAACAAAGGCGGGTAAAGGTTTGAGGTTAAACATTCTCTGTCTCGAAGATTTCTTTGAAGGATTTATGGTGGATTTCTTGATCAGAGATACACATACACTTCTGTATTGGTATAACTGAATAAACGGTAAGAGTTCCGTACCTCGATCGCTGAATTCACTATTTATATGCACACTAACGGATAGAACACGACTTGCTGAGCCCCAAAAGGACATTCATTTTTTTTAGGAAATAAAAAGAAAGTAGTGAAAATTGTGTTTGAAAAGTGCTATTTCCAGGGTATGGTCGACGTTTATTAGGTACAGTTAGGTGTGGTCACACTGCGGCAGAAGTGAAATTTACTAAATGTAACCAAAAAGTATTCATTATAGCCACAGAAAAAAGATATTATGTCCCAAAACTTTTTTAGGAGCTTTATACCCGCCACTTTTTGCGTAAATAATGCCCATTTGCCCTTTAATAATATATATTAATTTAAAAATTGTAGGAAGGGTATAATGCGTTCATATACAGAGAAGGTGTCATACCTCATCATAATTTTGTGAGGTAGCAATTTCGCCCTAACTAATAATAAACATACACGAATACGATTTAACACTGATTAGTAAACAAAGCATATTTAATGTACAACAGGTATTTTTAACTAACAATTATAAAATGTATCTTTGTTATTAAAAAAAAAAAAAACAGCAAAATAAGAATTTACTGCAATTTCAACTGTTGTGGTTGAAGTTCTTTTCGTTCTTACTATCTACGTGTCAGTTTCGTTTTCTCTTTGTTTAATCTACATTTTCATGCATAGCTATCTCTTTAAATTATGAAATATATAACATTAATCTGAGTCAATTATTTCACGAGTACCAATTACGGAAATTCCTACAGAATTGAAGATAATTTGATGCAAAAATAGAACACGTTCTAAGTATGTTAGTTTCTAGAACTTGACCAAGTTCTTGAAATCAATCAATTTCTTGACAGATGTAAAACAGTTGGATATCATCTTAAACTTGAACCAGAACTTAAACTAGAAATTGAACTTAAAATCGAACTAGAAGTTGACAAGTGTAAAACCATTATTGACATCAAGTCCTCCAAGTCCTAGTTATTGATCTAGAAATTGGCAAGTGTAAAACCAGCTTAAGAGATTCTAATTACTATTACATGACGTCGTTGCAGTGAAGTATAACTGGAAGGGAAGGAATACTTAGTTTTCACAAAACGGGAACCAGAGATAATACGGAAACTATGGTAACCATATACAGTGAGTATTAAATACTTTCATTCGTTTGTAATACAAAAATCTAGGAATCCAATCTAATTGTAAGTAAACATTAACTTATATATACATCCCTAAAATTTACAACCTATAGTCCTTCCATTTAAAGTTACAATTAAACAGTACATACAGCAGAAAGTGCAGTGAAGGACTGATTAAAATATGGACTGTTTGGGTAGAAGACCATGTGCAGAAAAAGGGAAAATGTATATATTTATAAATGAAATAACCTCGTTACTTTCGTAGTTTTGGTAAAGAGTTCTATGATCTTATTATTATTATTATTATTGCATTGTGTTATATTTATAGGTAACTGCATTTAGTTTTTTTGAAGGAGCATTATGTTTCATTGAAGAGCTTATCCTTAGTTCAATACTATGATATAATCATTGAATGATTTAATTAAAATAAAATTAAATTTAGTGTTGGACATTGTGACTTTTAATTTATAGCCATTTTTTCCTTATCAACACATAAAACGACACTGTAAGTATATATATGTCACTTTTATATATATCACATCTAGATATATATGTCACTTTATCAGATCTTATAAAGGTTTCATATAGAAATTTTATTAACGTTGAGGTTACGTTACATGTGAACAGATTTTTTACGTGTTGCATAGAAGTTTTATTAACGTTGAACCCCACTTAGCAATAAACGTTTGTTTTGAACGATAATGTCACGTAGCACTATAAACGTACTTTTTACGTTTTACAGAGGTGGTTTATTAAACGTTAAAATACATCTTGTGCTAAACGTTTCTATTTAACGATATTTTCTATTAAAAATTAAACGTTAAAATAACATTAGCATAGGACGTGAAATAGCGCTTAATAAGTAATTTTTTTGTCAACGTTTTTTGCCGGCACATAGATATGTCGTTTCAACGTTGTTTATAAACGTTGCGTAACGTTCGGTTACCGTTAAGAACAACGTTTTCTTAACGTTTATGTTCTTATTAGGTAATGTTTCAGAAACGAGAAGAGAGATCGAGATCAGGTAAATATTAAATCATTGTTGTTAGCAGCTACATTTTAGATTGAAAAAAAGAACAGTGGCGTACCTGATTAGGGGCCTAAGAAATTCCATTTTTTCTCACCCCTGTTCTCGTATATTATAAATTTAATTTTTCTTTTTTTAGTCTTTAAATTGCCTCAGAAAGTAGAGCTTACGTGTTTTTGGATTTTTTTTCTAAATGTTATTTTTAGGAAGTTATCGTCATTTCTATGTATGCCTACAGCAGACTTCATATTTTTGGAATTAAATTTAATGTGACATTGTATTTCATTTAATTAAAACTCGTTTGAAAAAGAGTTCCTGCGTTGTTGATCATCTCGTAAATATAAATTATTTTTCCACGTCTTAGTGAATCAATATGTTTATATTTGGCAATGTATGCAACTGATTATGAATAAAACTTTTAAAACAAAATTATCACTGACTCTATATAAGAGTGTGGTCAGAGGGCTAAAGTATATTATCATAAAATGTCTGGTTCCATTTGTTCTGTTGGCCTTTTTGTGCCAAATATATTGAACGTCTTGACAATATTAATATTAAAATTGGATTGTGAACTGAAATCCAAAGTGCTGGTTTGTTCAATGTCGTAACTGGGATCGCTACAGCCACTCACAATGATGTCAAACATTGTTTGCGGAAGTGCTTCTTCAGAATCATTTTGTGGAGAGCAGATGTATCCAGGTATTGGTTGTTTACTAAACTTGTTAATATTGTCAAGACGTTCAACATATTTAACACAAAAAGGTCATTTTGGATACCTCGGAAATATCTTTAACAATATGTGTTTGATAACTAACTGTAACTGTAACAAATGGAACCAGCGCTTTTTGATAATACACTTTAGGGAGTTGACCACACTTTTATATAGACGTAGTGATAATTTTATTTATAATCAATTGCATACATTGGCAAGCATAAACATATTTATTTGCCAAGACGTGAAAAAGTAATTTATATTTACGAGATGACCAATCACGCACGAACTTTTTTTGACACGACTATTTGTACATACCACTTTACTTTTTTTTATATTTTAATCTAACAAACGATTTTTAATTGAAATACAATGTGACATTAAATTTAATTGCAAAAATATGAAGGGAAATATTCTTCTGTAGGTATAAAGTCAATATCTCTATTACATAAAATCACGATCTGCTTGATGACTAGGACAGTTTGCTTTATACAAATCATTCAAATTTACATTGAATTGAATGTTACATCAGATTCCGGTAAGTCAAAATGATAGTAATGTAATGGAGAGCACAGCTGGTGATAACCTGATTTATATCAAAATTAAATAGTACAAAACTATTAAACAAATAATTATACAACTTAAATAACTAATAAGATCTGAATACAAGTTAAAAAATCTTAACAGTTCGGTTTTCAACGAACCAAAAATGTTATTCAGAATAATTTTGCAAAATATTAACTTTAGTATTTGGCAATATGACATTCATTTAAATTAGATTAACAGTTTCCGGTCACAATCTTACCAACCGAAGGATGACTATTTTTCCCAAAAAAGCCAATCATCTGAATATCTCAACATTTTATGTTCTTCATTGTCCAGTTTTATTGGTACCACGATCAGATTTTACAGCAGAGTGGACGAAACCCCACACCACGGACGTCCTCTCCACCTGAGTCACAAGTGTTTTTCCTATGATGGTTGTATAAACTTATCTTCCTTTAAGCATGCAGTTTATCCATCTGCAGCTTGTTTCATCAAACCCTTTATTCCTCGGTGCTTTAGACAAAAACACTTTGATTTGTAAAGTATGCTAAGCTCTCTATGCGATGAGATGCAAGACTTTCTATATCGATTTCTTTGATTGACACGCATATTAGCCTTGATGTAGTGATCAATATGTAATACATCATTCTTAGTTTTTAGCATAAAAGACATCAGCCTTATTGGTCGTAGACACTGCTCTATCCTGTCCCGTTTTATGCAGGTTTTGGAATAAGGCTATCAAACCCTTTAGGAAACAGAATGATCTTGTGCAGGAGAAACATCAAAAGAAACCATATGTATGTACCTATAAAAAAAATCCTCAATTAACCTCTAATAACCTCCTTTACTTAATATCTACTCATTTAGTTTTATAAAACAAATGCTCCTAATTATTTGTTTATCTACAGAAAAGGATAATAAGCAAAGTGTCACTCGCCTATTCTTATCGTCACCTCCTTAGCAATTCGTTGCTTGGTTATACTCAACTAGTACGTAAATACACTCAACTTCGCGCCATCACTTGCTATCTATTACCATTTCAAAAGCACATTCGTGTGCTACGTTTCGCCACCAATTCCTGGGAAACTTGTTCTTCGTCGTATCTTTCTAGGAATACAACAACCCGACAGCTTCTCTTTATACATCAACAAAACGCACATATTACCGTGTCCAATACGCGGTTCAATGTTGCTGTTGGAATCTACACAGCGATTTTTGGCGCGATACCGTGACCCGTGTGTCCTTTTCGTCGAATTCTATACCTAACGCCCTCTAGGGAATATAATACGGTTACGGGATCGGAAGAGCCGTCTCCCCTCAGGATTTCAAAGGCGAAAAACATCAAATGAAGCCCTTCTGATAAGAACGGAGAGATTCCTTTTCTGTTATGTTCGATCGTAAGTGTCAGAGTTGTATCTCTCACTTCGGAAGAGGTGGGTTGGAATGAAAGGACGTTACAGTAGACTTTTAAGGGTAGACAGAAAGAAATAAAGATATCTCTGTTGATGTATGTAAGTGCGTATTGATACACGCTTTGTGTGCGTAGTTTTATAAAAATACAGTAGTAGATAACGGCAGTCATTGTTAATACAAAATATGTTTTTCTTTTTCACGTTTTTTTTTTTAAATTTAGTTTTGTTTTCCATCGAGCCTTGATCCTTTCAGGTACCAAAACTAATGTGTACTTAGGAACTTATACTACCATATCGCACATTAATAACGTTGGTATATAAAATCTCTGTTTGTGACCATGACAGTTCAAACGAAATGTCAAACTTAAAACACTTGCTAATTTATTTAATATTATGTGTACTATACGTTGCACGGATTAAAATAAATATTTTATGCACCAATTCAGTTAGAAATTATACTACGGTGAGTAACATAAAATATTATCCGTTTGTTGTTTTTATATTAAACCCCGTGCAATGTATGGGTGCTCTAATACAGCCTTATTGGGTTCTAACATCGGCTCACTGTGTATTAGGAGAATCATCAAGTAAAAAAGCAGAATATAAGCTTTTGATGGGCACTGCAAAACCCTATGTAGAAAGTGGACAAACTAGAATATCTAGAAAGGTATTTATTCATCCTAAATACACAAATAAATCATACAGCAGTGACTTAGCTATGCTGGAAGTTTGCGTTTCTTTCGATATATATGAAAAAGTCGACTATATCTACATATCAGAACATAAAACGTTTTCTACGAGCATTAAAAGTATGGTCAGTTTGAATTGCATATACGCAAAGAAAACTGAGCAGCATGAAATGAGGATATATGGAAAAGAATTGGAATTGATTGAGTTGAATTTGAGAGTGGGGCCATTCCAAGACACTGATACAAAACGACAATTATTGCGTGCCAACATGAGTTTGAGGTTGGCATGCGAGTCTCTAGTTGGTAGTGTGTTAATTTATGACAAGGAATTGGTGGGAATATTAACCAGTGTTTCTGGAAATTATTGTCATGGTAGTGGGGTCATGTATTACGAGGAAATTCCGAATTATAGGCGTTGGATAAAAAAGCAAACGTATACGTGTAAATCTACGGCTTCACTTCTTTTCTTGAGGAATTGGTTGCTTATTTTTATGGTAATAAAATGTAAATATAACTTTTTCTCGAATTTACTTGGTAAATAATTTTATAATACATATTTTACAATAATATAATAAGTTGATGTTTTCACGATTTACTATAAGTATCCACTTATACACAACCCACAGATTACGACACTCCCAACTCGATTCGAATTCTCCATGTGTAATCGAATACCTAAAAATCTTATTCACAATACTCGATTTCACGATTCTTTTCGATTCGTAACACTCGATCGCAAGGAAGGTACTGAGTTGTAATGGCGGCGCAACTCCCCGTCTCTTTCTAATTTGTTTGTATAGTAGTCGCAAAACGTATGGCACCAAGCTGCGCAAACGATGAGACGTCACAAAATATATTCCACCTCACAAGTATTGACCCAGGGAAACATATATTAAATGTCAATGAACAACAGCTGATCGACGGCCATGCCGATACCATTTTACAGCTTAGTATGGTATGTGTACATACTATGTCTATATTTCTCGGTTCTATCGTTACATTTCACTTTAGTACGAATATGCGTTTCTGCGTCGGTGCCATTCGATTTTGCGACTGCTAAACCTACAATTTCAATATTTTGACATAATTCCACAATTATTATTAGATGATGTTATTAAATCTAATTTTGAAATATTGGATATTAATTGCAATCAAAAAGCCGCAAAGCTAACTTATATTGTAGAATTATACATTTAAAAAAATAATGTATCCACAAAAATGGACTGCCAGAATTTAATTTGTCAATATCAGAGTATTAATTGTCAACAAAATATTAATTACTTTTTTCTTGGTTTATTCACACCGTTTTTATTTGGCTTTTTCTGTCATTGATTTAAAAAGTGTGTAGTAGGTTGCAAAAAAGACTAAAGGTGTTCGTTGAAGGTTTCATATACATAATAAATAGGTGAGTAGTATTTGTAATATTTATAATGTAAAATGCATGGGTGATGTTAAGGTATGAATTGAAATTTGATTTGCAGAAGCTGCGTGTGCAGAAGTTTATTTGTAATACATATTTCTCGCCACGTTGCAAACTCAAACGTATTATATCGACTACAACATCAGACTCTGCCTACGGTAAACGTTCCAGGTAATTTATATAACAATTATTGGAGTAGCGTTTTTTTGTACTTAAATGGCGGATGAGATAGCTGTGTGTATATGATGCGACACAGATATTGTATGCACGTGTTGACACAAAGAAAAAGCCTGGGGAGAAATAGCAAAAATCATATGCGCACCTGGTAAGTTTATTTTTATTATAAATTATGTCTACAGAGAACATCCAAATATATCATTAAAGGTATATTTTAAGCTGCTGATATTATCGGTAAAATCAAGACAGAAAACATACAAGACAAATATTTGGATACATTATCACGTGCTTTCTCTGTGCTAATGATTTGCTAACGCTACTATCTGTTCGCTAATTAGCTACTCTCTCTCTCTCTCTATCTCAAATCTTCGAACGCGCGCTAACGTGGTTGCCTACAACACGGTTGATGACGTTGAGCGGTGAAAACCTGAAGTAATAGCGCTGATAGTAGCATCCTTAAAGAGCCAGTCGGTCCTGCGCGTCGCGCTTTCAATATTCCTTGTTGCGTATATGTTTTGACGTGACAAATAATTATTTAAAATTAACTCTAATGAGGTAGCAACAATGTCGGAGTGAAATCAGGGTTCTTACTCAGTTTATACGCAACTTTCGGTGATACAGTGAAATAATAAGTGCTTTATATACAAGAATGTTTATTTCGTAAAACAAGTGGTTGGACAAAAAAGAGATACACAGATGTAAACAGGTGAGTTCTATATTTGCATATAAATATACAAATAAAACTGTATGTACCTCGTGTAAATGTTAAACTTAACAACAATAATAATGCAAAATACGTGCCATGAAAATAACAATAACAATATGAAATTAGTTATTCGTCACGGATGAATTTAAACGCTTGTGGAATAAACAAATGGCGGCAACCGAACTAGTAAGTTCGCGCTTTCAAAATAATTAAAAAACGGTAAGCTCGCGGTCTACAACTAACGGAGAATAACTAGTGTGACCGTGTAAATGAGCAATAACTTAATGAGACTTGTGTAGTGACTTTTAATTCGGAAAAGCGGTAATTAAAAGTGACAATTCGCGTTACAAATTTACATAGGAATTGTGTACACAAGAACGGAAATTACACGAGATCAGCAATTAGCCGACATTCCAATGTAACATACGGAAACGGACGAATATTACGTGAGGCACACCCTTTAAGGACGACACTCGCAACGTAATATACGGAAACGGACGGTGATTACGTGAGGCACACTCCGAAGAACGGCGCTCGAACGTAATTTACGGAAACGGACGGATATTACGTGAGGCACACTCCGAAGAACGACGCTCGAACGTAATTTGCGGAACGGACGGTGATTACGTGAGGTACACCCTTTAAGGACGACACTCGCAACGTAATATCTGGAAACGGACGGATACTATGCGAGATTAGCTTGTCAGCCGACACTCAGCGTAGTAGGGAGAGAGCGGATTCCTCTCTCTGCCGAGTGCGTGTTTCGCGGCGGCTTTTATAGCCCTCGGACTATCCCTGCTACGCGGTCGCGAGTGGGAGTCGGATTCTGCGTAAACCGACCTTGTAGCACGTGGGGACGATGCTTCGCGGACGGCGCGCGATGAGGAGGATCTCAAACTAACCATGTCACAAAAACGGAATTAAAATTTTCACTATGTACAATTACTGAGACAATTAATTGAAAATGCCAAATTAACAATTTATAAAATTTAACTTAAAATAACGCAAATTAATTGACTCTTAAAACGGCACGTGACATACCCCCTCACTAAAAAAAAACAAACACTGAACTAAATGGAAATGTCTTTGCGCAGTTCACTCTGCTTTCGACGTATAGTGGCCCACGCCCAACCAATTGGACTCTCGAATGGTCATCCTGATCATGTCTCCACAGGGAACTATACGATTCCGGCGCTTCTTCCAGGCTAACCCTTCAACGTGATTTCCATCTCCGTCGGAGTTAATTTCAAATCTTTCACGTGGACCTTTCCAACGTTTTTTCCGGAAAGATCCCGCAAACATACAATCGTCGGCGAAATTACCTTGGATACCTCACATGGGCCTTCAAATTTCGGCGTTAGCTTCGCGGAGAAACCTCTGGCGGCGTTGGATAAAACATGTCGTCGTTTACTCTCCCTCTGGAAGACCTCCGCTAACTTGGTCCGGACAATTGTGAAATCAGCCAGCTTTTCTACCTCCGTCTCCAGTTCATCACTTGTGGGTTCTTCTGGTTTATCACCCTCGTCAGCTGCTGCCCTACGAAGTGTTCCTGGGGGAACAATTTCCCTACCGCAGTTTGGAAACGATGGTGAATCTACTGGTGAATATCTCATTTCGCCGAGGGGTTTGTTCTGTAAGTATTTGTGCTGCTTACACGATTTGCACTTACTGACAAACCTTCTAATGTCGCGAAACATTCCAGGCCAGTAATAGCGCGTAGAAGCCTTCACAATGCTTTTCGCTACGCTCAAATGGCATACTTTCGGGATATCATAAACTTCTCGCAGAACACGGCCACGTTCCTCTTTCGGAATACACAATTTCCATGTCTTGGAATCATCTGCGTCAGAAGTTCCTGGAAAATTTCGGTACAAAACACCATTACATACCGCAAATTCGGAATGTTCCTCTGGATTTTCCTGGACTGCTCGTAATTTCCGAAGGTACCATGCACATTCTGGCTTCTCAAAAAGTGCACAAGCTTCCTCATTAACGGTATGATCAAACGGCTCTCTTACCTTATTACATGGTGTACTTACATACACTTTCCTTTTAGATACATCTATGCTGGCGTTTAACCTCTGCAAGACGTCAAAACCCAAAATCATGGGGTACGCCGTGTTAAGAAGTACTAAAAATGGTGCTGTTACGCTTACGGACTCAATGTTCAAGGGAATATCCAATTTGACGCGCGGTTGAACTATGTTCCCATTTGCTAAATGGGAGCATAGTTCCCTCGCATGGATCTTCCGTTCCTGGATACCTTTTCCCGTAAGACGTGATGCAACTTTCTGCGACACGAAAGAAATGGAAGCCCCAGTGTTAACAAGCGCTTTGATTTCTTCTCCCATCACTGTTACAGCTATCCAGATGCGATTCTCTCGCCGGTCGGATACTGAAGTGACTTAGCAAATTTTTGCGTTCCATGTACGCAGTCTAGGCGGCTGTGCTTCTCAACTCGCCTGTTTACACGTTTTACGTGACATTTACAATCTTTACTGCTTATATTTACCTTGCCACATCTTGCACAAAATAATAAAGACTTGTTTCTACAACCAATACGGCTATGTCCTTCTTGACCACATCGCCAACACCTTCGCGTTTGCGGAGTGACATCACCTTTCTTTTCTCTTCGGGCGGGCTCAGGTGACGTCGTCTTAGCTATCGACAACGCAGCATCATTTCTTGTAGCTTCAGGCGGTGACGGTTTCGGTGTGAACCTCTGGTCCATTTTACTGAAACGGGCTTGTTCACTGCGGATATTTTCATACTCGGCGGCTTGCTTCAAAAGTTCCTGTAGCGTGAGTATGCTTTTGCGACGAATGTATAACTTGTACTCGGGATCCATATTGTTATAGACACGTTCTAGTTTCTCCCTTTCTGTTGTTCTCTTCCCTCTACGCATCAACATAAGAATTGCGGTTGCATAATCCTTAAATAATTCGCGTGGCCTTTGATGTCTGGCGCGTATCTCCTCTTCGATCATGAAGTCATATCTGGACGGCAAATACTGTAACTTAAAATCATCAAGGAAATTATCCCATGTTGCCCATACATCGCGACCGTTCCTGTACCACAACAGAACCTTGCCTCTGAAAAGTTCGGGTAAAGCGGTGAGCATTTCCCTGTTGGATACTTCATAAGACAATTGCAACTCTTCAATTCTCTCTAGGAAAGAAACAGCATCTCCTTCGCCATTGAATTGTACGCCCCACTTCCTTACCCGGTCACATATTTGAGCGGATGTCATTGGAACATTCTGTTCTGCGGGTGGTACATTTGCTGGCATAGCTACTTGCGGTAACAACTCATCTCGGCTTCTTAAATAAGTTACGAAACGTCTTCGTGGCTCATCTAGAGTTCCTGTCGCTTCCAGGCCTAAACCTCTCAGAATGGCTTCTAGGTTCGGCTTTGGAAGTCTGTATACCCACGACGTCGTTTGCTGTGCGGTTTCTGGGTGCGGCGTCGCTTCTTCGGTATCGCTCATGTTGTCTGCAAAATTCTCTTACCACAACAATGAAAATTTTATCGGTATTGGTGATAATACAATTTTCAGAGCAAACACGGTGTATCTTATGTCCAAAACTGAAATAAAATTCTTGAATTTCGGAAAAAAACGGAAATAAACAGTCCCTGCTCGGGCGCCAATTTATTACGTGCTTTCTCTGTGCTAATGATTTGCTAACGCTACTATCTGTTCGCTAATTAGCTACTCTCTCTCTCTCTCTATCTCAAATCTTCGAACGCGCGCTAACGTGGTTGCCTACAACACGATTGATGACGTTGAGCGGTGAAAACCTGAAGTAATAGCGCTGATAGTAGCGTCCTTAAACAGCCAGTCGGTCCTGGTTGCGTATATGTTTTGACGTGACAAATAATTATTTAAAATTAACTCTAATGAGGTAGCAACAATGTCGGAGTGAAATCAGGGTTCTTACTCTTACTGAAAGGCAACTCAACTGCAACGCAACCAGTTGCAAATTGGTTTCCAGCAGCGCTGCATACCGCGTTGCCGTGCTGTCTACAGTTGACAGGAGCTATTGTGTCATGGCGGATGAGACAGCCAAATCTCCAAATTTTGTGCTCCTTAGCGAAGCACACAAGTGTTTATATGATGTGATACAGATATACGTGTTGTATGTGTAAGTATGCCGGGGCTATATTTTCATCTGACGAGGATGACATTTTGTTCGCAACTATGGATACAAGAGACTAAAGTTGATTTTGTTAAGTACACAAGAGCAACTCAACTGAAGTTGCGGTCGCATTGCAGTTGCGTTGCCATTACTAGTTGCTTTTGGTGAGAACACGGCCTAAATGTACCGGTCGCTTGTGAGATTGGTTGCTTGGTCGTAAGCGATCGGTTGCCTCATTTTGGTTTTCTTGGTGGACGAACGGCCTAACAGTATAGAATGTTTATTTTGTTAGCGGTATAATTATTACCATCATGTGCAGAACATAACTACGGCAGCAATAAATTCATAGCATTAGAAATTAAGCTTTTATAACAACGCCAGCAAATAAACACTGTGTACTATAATACGATCTCTTCGCCTGTATTGGTGCCTGCGCAATGAAATAATTATTTATTTATTTCAATATTGTGCTAGGTAATGTGTGGATGTAGCCTGTAGCGATTCAGATGTGGATAAAATATATACTCACGCTGTGGAAACAAATTACATGCCTAAATCGATGAAATTTCCATGTATA
This sequence comes from Protaetia brevitarsis, assembly GCA_004143645.1. Taxonomy (NCBI): domain Eukaryota; kingdom Metazoa; phylum Arthropoda; class Insecta; order Coleoptera; family Scarabaeidae; genus Protaetia; species Protaetia brevitarsis. The sequence goes on from RXPK01000297.1 coordinate 1,790,070, forward strand.
AAACGCGAGTGACTGGGAACCGCAAATGGATCGTTAAAGCCATGATCGCCGAGTTAGGGTTTCGATTACATGTGTGGTGTAAATTTAGTACGTAAGTAAGGTGTTTGGTTTTGTGGGTTGACAACTAGTAATTATCTAAAATTGAGTGTTGAATTCGAAATCCGACCACGAAGTACTGTACTTTGTAACGTGCCACCATGGTATAGATATAGAATATGTTACATTCCATGCGATATTACATGAAATGTCAGGAATGCGTATGGGAATGTGTGATCTAAAATAATAGTATATTAAAGACCGAGTGTCATAGGACACGTCTTATTCCACGAGTCCGCGGCGAAGAACTGTAAATTCCTCTAATTAATATATAATTATATTAATTAATATATAATAGTTTTCCCTGCAATTCTTCCATATTCTCAAGGAATATAATAGTATATTAAACACAAGTTTTATAAAGCCTACTTTTGTCGCACGAGATCAAGTTTCGAATTTTATCGAATGCGAGAAAACGGTTTCATGAAACGAGTTTTTTATACTATTTTCTCTATTTCGTGTAATTATCGATTTTAATTTTTTTTATATGAAATTAAAATGCAGGTTTTTTTTTATTTGTTGGATTGCTAGCACTAACAATTGAATTTCAGTTTACATTTCATTTGTAATTTTATATTCGAATTTAAAATTATATCTCATAACTTTGATAAGTATTTGCCAAATATTTTATAAATATGAAAAATGATTAATGTACTCCCCCAGAAATACGCGAAGTAGCGCAAGGGGCAATTGACAAATGCATTCCTCAGAAATCGAAACGCGTGTATGAACAGGAGTTTTACAAATTTAATAATTGGTGTGAGCAAAATAATGTACACCATATAACAGAAAATGTAGTTATAACGTATTTCAAAGTGATGCGACAGACCAAAAAATCTTCTACACTATGGTGTAGTTTATTCAATGCTGCGCACCATGTTAATTTCCGAAGAAATGTGGACATATCCAAATTTGCAAAATTAATAGCACTGCTCGAGCGATCTAAGGTTATCAATCTAAAAAGTCAAAAACTTTAGAAATAGATTAGATATAAATACATTTATAAATGACGCACCTGACCTTCAAATTCTTTTTAGTAGATAATCATATAGTTTACAATAAATTCGAATTTTAGATTGCGTTAATTATGGGTTACTGCGGGGCATGTAGAAGAGAAGAATTAACTTTTACGTTAACAGATCATTTCGAATATAAAGCGGACACAATATTGTATCAATACCTAAAACAAAAAAAAAAATTTTACCACGATTATTTGCGATTACAGATAAGCAATGGGCTAACCTGGCAAAAAAATATGCAGGAATGAGATCAAACCACATAACCCACAAGCGATTTTTCACAAATTATCAGTCTGGGAGATGTACTAGATTTTCGCAGCTTCATAACAACGAATTGTTTACTGGTCATTGTTTTAGACGTTCATCTGCCTCACGTTTGGCCGATCGTGGGAGCGATCTTGTAACAATAAAACGCCATGATGGGTGGAAGAGTTCTCCAGTAGCAGAAGGCTATATTGACAGCTCTTTAAAAACAAAAGTTGAAGTAGCAGAACTACTGTCAGTACGTCCAGAACCTTCCACTTCGAGTACTCCAACAATCTTCTCACGTGAATAGGTACCTTTCCCTCAACTACTTCAAGAACCTTTGTTAAAGAAAAAGCAATTCATATAGACAATAATATTAACCAAAATTCCCAACATTTACTGGGTTTTACCATTAATGCAGCTCCAAATTCTAATGTATATATTAACGTTTATAATAACTGTACTGTTTCTAAACATGAGTGAATAAATTCTTATTATTTGTTTATGGTTCAATATGTGTTTAATTTAAAAAAAAAAATATAAATTTTAAAATATCTCGGAAATGCGACATGCATTGTTTTTTTCGTATGCTGCATATTAATTAGCCTTAAAACACTAATACTTTGCTAATTTAACCTACCTTCTAGAATCAATAATAACAGAGATAGCAATGGTGCGCACTTAATTTAAATCACCCGGTATAGTTTTACTTTTAATTATGATTTCGAGTACTTAACATATTTTTTAAAAAATCTAGAACTGACTCTTTTACTTCTGAGCCCCTCATGATATATTCTTGCGTTTCGGAAGATTTGTTAGTAACTGGTCTGTGAGAAAGTATTCTCATATTTTTCCTTCGTGCGTAGGGGAGACTGAGGCTGGTTGTGACAGGAGCAGGTAGGCTTCAAAAAGGTTAATAATAAACAATTGTTGCAAATATGTTGGAGGCGAAAGAGAAACGTGTAGCATACATTAACAATGCGTAGGCCAGATCCACCATCAGCTACTAGCTGATGAAAGCCACATCCAGATGGATTCCGGAAGATAAGCATAGGGTCTCGCATAAAGCATTTTCCCCAAAGCAAAAAAAAAGGAATATCAAATCTAAATGAGTTGCTGTTTTCATGTTATTCCACTTGATGGGATATTTTATACGCACCCCGTATGTTTTTCCGTTGTATCCTTTTGTAATCAGCGAACATTACACGTCAGGAAAATTAACAATTTAACGCGTTAACGTCCGCCGAGGTATAGCAAACTTGACAGCCCGATGATTTAGGGTCGCGAGTTGCAGGGTGGAAAAATTAGCGCCGCTGCGCGAAACAAAAACAATATGTCAGGAGTCGACTGCGGTCGTCAGCAACAAACAAAGGTGGCGCGGCATAATTACTTCGATTTATCCTGTCAATGATGATATATATCGAACACGATCCGTCAGTGTCTGGTGTTTTCATTGGCGGAGGTGGGAATAATCCGACGATAATTTGTAAAAAAAAAGTTTTTTTGAATTGATTGGTCACCGATACCTTCGGAAATTTTTGTTGTGGAGCGGGGACATTTTAAGGCGTTCTAACTAGAGATGCGCATTTTGGTAACTATTTCGCCCCAACCGGGGTCGTTTTTTTGTCTATTACACTATGGTTTCCGGAGCCCGATTTTACGTCCAAAATTAGTAACGTGTGAATAACGAAAAAATAATGATTTTAAATATTTTAATTACTAATTCATATCGAGGTGTAAGGAGTTGCGCAGTATTTGGGCTAGATATGTAATCAGAATACTATATCGTTATAAGTTTTTACGCTTATATCGCCAATTTGATTTTGTAACTTGCAGGACAGCAATAAAACAACCAGTATAACATCACTTCCAGTATATGGGAGTTAATATAAGTTCTTTTATTTCATACGGAAAGGTATAATTTTGATCAACTTATTGAAATTCTTATATTGTTGAACAATTTGCCTGGAGTTCCCTATATCTAAATTTAACCGTTTATAATATTCCCTACAAACAATAAAATTAGATAAATATGTATCTACATCTTATGTTTGCATCCAAGCTAATAAGACACAAAGAGAGGAAGGGCTAAACTACGACGCTAAATGTTTGACCAGGGCTATCAAGGATGCAGGTGACAAGGCTTTCCCAAAAACGAAAAGCTGCAATAACAGACATCCTGTATGCTGGTGGACGCAGGAAGTGACAGAGGTAAGAGCCAAATGCCTGCAAGATAGGAGTACATTGACGAGGGCAAACAAAGGTAATGACATCACTAAGAGAAACGAGTGTCATAGAACATACAGGGTGTTTTGAAACATCGTTTAAAGATTTTAAGGGCATGTAGTACGATCGAAAATAAGGTTAAAAGTTATAATAAACATATGTTCACAAATCAACCGTTTACGAGATAACAGCGAGTGTTCCTAGTAGAACATGGATAAAACATATCCCAGTAAACAGGTGCTTATCAGCTATTGTTTTATGACAGTTTAATTAGACGTTTTGTGCAATTTGTAGCAATTACAATGGTTGCGTATTCTAATGCTGAAATGAGCGATATGGTGTTTATGTACGGTCGCGCTAATGGGAATTCTTTACAAGCACGTCGCTTCTATGCTGAAATGTTTCCTGATCGCCAACTGCCTTCGCATGTAATGTTTCAGACGGTATTTCAACGAAAAGAGAAACTGTTTTGTTTGAGAAGCGGTCTTGTGATACTGGACGGCAGAGAATAGCATGTACTCCACAGATAGAAGATCGAATTTTTGAATATTATTGAAAATCCCAAAACTAGTGTTAGAAGAATTTCGACTCAAGTGGGTGTAAGCAGCAATCTTGTTTGGAGAACTCTTCATGAGCAACTCCTATACCCCTACCATATCCAACGGGTACAAGCCCTTACTACTCCGGATTATCAAGCGAGAAGGGCTTTCTGTGAGTGGTTTTGGCGAACAGCTGCTGATCGGCCAGATTTCGCTGATAACATCCTTTTCACGGATGAAGCTGGTTTTACTAAAAATGGAATATTTAATTTCCATAACAATCACGTTTGGTGTGACGAGAATCCTCATGCTACCGTTGAAGTCAGGCACCAGCAACGTTTCTCTCTAAATATCTGGTTAGGCATGATAGGGGAACGGTTGTTAGGACCGATTGTTTTGCCACAACGTTTAACAGGTCCTGCATACCTCGAGTTCTTAGAAAATATTTTTGGAAGATTTACCTATAAATCTAAGACTGAACCTCTGCTTTATGCAAGATGGAGCTCCACCGCACTTTACGCGTGCTGTTAGGGAACATCTTAACAATGAATTTCGTGGGAGAAGAATAGGGCGAGCAGGTCCCATTGCTTGGCCTCCAAGGTCTCCCGATCTAAACCCGTTGGACTTTAGTATCTGGGGTAATTTGAAAAGTTTAGTGTACGCAACACCGGTAAACGATCTTCCAGAGATGCCCCAACGAATAGAACACTGTTGCCAGATAATACGAGAGAAACCCTTGTTTTTTGAAAGAGTGCGCACTTCCTATGAAAGTAGATGTAGATCCTGTGTCGAAATGGAAGGACAGTTAATTTGTGGACATATGTTTATTATGACTTTCAACCTTATTTTCAATCGTACTACATACCCTTAAAATCTTTAAACGGTGTTTCAAAACACCCTGTATCTAGATAAGAAAGCAGTCCTAAAAAAGGCCAATCTACTTCGCCAAGTTCTCTGACAGGCAGTCATCGAAGAACATATGACAGGTGACATATGGGGCAGAGGCTACCAAATAGAAAGAGAGAAAGTTGAAAACTTTCTCACCCAGGCTAGCAGATAAAGAACAACTGCAGATAGCCAAAACGCTATTTCCCGTACACCCTGCCATAACATTGGCAAGAAAGACGTAAATAGAAACGATATACTACTTTTTACACGAGAAGAGCTAAAGTCAGCAGCCGCTAAAATAAAGAAAAGAAAAAGCCCCAGGCCCTGACGGAATACCCCCTGAAGCTGGGAAGGCCGTAGTAAGAGAGTTTCCGAAAGTCTGTACCCACGTTATGAACCAAATGTTAGTGAGTGGGACGTTCTCGAGCGAATAGAAGGTAGCAAAGCTGATGCTGATTGAAAAGCAGAAGAAAAAGGAACGGTACGATCGAACCTACTGTCCCATCTGCATATTAATTTCCCTGGGAAAGCTGCTGGTGCAATTGCTACTGGTAAGACTTGCGCAGGAGATCGAAAAAAAATGGCAGCTCGCAAAGCAGCAGCACGGTTTTAGAAAAGAGAGATGACGATGAAGGAAACAGTGGAAAAAGCGCAACAAGGTGCTTATGGAAATAGGAAAAAGCGTGGTCTGATAACCCTGGATATTCAGAACGCTTTTAATTCGGCCCTCTGGGGGAGGAAATCCTAAGTGAACTCTCCCGTAGATGTATTCCGTCATATCTATATAATATGGTGGCTAGTTATCTGGAGGAAGGGTCGATCATAGTAGAGGATCAAGAAATTCTGAAGGTCATTTGTGGAATTCCACAGGGGTTAGTGATAGGTCCCACCCTGTGGAACATTTATTATGTCGGGGTATTGAGGATACCTGTCAGAGATGGAGTCAGGCTGGTTGGATATGCCGATCACTTGGCAATTCTCTTCAGCCAAAAAAAACCTACAAAAGGTTGAAGAAGTGGCGAATAAGACTATAGCAGACGTAACGAAATGGTTAAACGACAAGAGGCTGAAGATCGTATTTGAAAAGACCGAAGTTGTACTCCTAGTGAGAAGGAGAAAGGAGAAGGTTCATCAAGATTAAGCTAGGGAATGTAGACGTGACAAGCCAGAATTCAATTAAATATCTAGGACTACATTTTGATGCAGACATGGGGATGGGCATTCACATTAGGAAGACGACAGAAAAAACCACTAAAGTTATAGCGAACCTGGATTGTATCATTCCGAGAATGAGCAGACCGCGGGAGTGAGGTCGTCGACTTCTGGTGTCGGTATCCCAGTCGATCATGCTCTATGGCGGCTCGCTGTGCAACGAAAAACAATAATCAAGATTACAGGGGCTTGCACGATCACCTCGACAAAGGCTTTACTAACAATAGCCCGAACTCCGTCAATAGATCTAATTGCGAAATTCCGGTATAAGACAGACGTACGGAGACTGGACTGGAAAACTGCTACTGAACAACTGTTAAACTAATGGCAACACTACTGGGATCAGGATGACGGGACCGCGGGCTGGGTAAAAACGTTGATACAAGACGTTAAAGCTTGACACGAGAAGAGACATGGAGAGGTATCTTATTACCTGACTCAACTTCTGACAGGACATGGATTTTTTTGGGCATATCTTTTTCGATATAAACTGAACGACACGGAGGATTGCCGATACTGTGGCCAGCGGGATACCGCTGAACATACCTTCTTTGAATGTGTGAGGTGGCGACTAGTGTTGAGCAATGTCGTTCCTTTTGCGGACTAGTTCCTTTTCGTTCCATTTTGTAAAAGGAACGAGTTCGCTGGATTAGTTGGAACTGAATCATACATCGGTACATTTTAATATAGTTCCGACAGCCATCGGTGCAAACGAGCGAGTACACATTATAAACATAGCATTCGCCCAATCTAGTCTATATAGATATTTACGTTTGGGAGTTCATAAAAATAAACAATTAGTATTTTTAAATGCATGTATTGTAAGATTCGAACAAAGACTTTTCTCCGACAGCGTAATACACCCTTTTTATATGAATATCTATTATATCTCGGCCTCACAACTGCGTGGCCTAAATCTCTCGCTGTGTTTACAAATCTATACTTTATCTTAAAAAAAAAAAAAAAACACCTCAGCATTCAACTTTAGGACTAATAACACGTTCTACAGTCATTATTCGATCCCTTTTTTATGCGTCTCACAGCATACAGATTTATTAAATTTGGATGTAATAATTTCTAAAAGAGAATACTAGGTATAATAATAAAACAACTGAGGAATGGTTTGAACAAACTTATTTATATAATTTCCATTAACGTAAATAAAAATTATAAATTGCTATTAGCAACGAAGTTGATTTTTTTTTTAATAAAATCTATACATCACTGTAATTCCGAAGATGAAGTTTTATCAAGCAGAAAAACACGTGCTTATGCGTAACTACAAATAAATGAGAAACGAAGTATAAATCTTATTCACCGTGGTACAATTTCACATCAAAGAGAAAATAAAGAACACATGTTTTATTTTTATTTGCACAAGCCTCACGCAGTCTACACCTCTACAGTGAAGTAATAAACGCATACAATAATTCGAGCCGAAAACCTCGGTCCAACGGAACGAAAGGAACGATGCCGCATTAGGATTGTTAAATTTGTGGTATACAATTGCGTCCGGACTCGGAACGATATTGGAACGATATAGCGAACTCGTTCCTTTTAGTTCCATGTGCGGAATAGTTCCTTTGTACCGCGTTCTGTCGGAACGACACATCACTAGTGGCGACAGTTTAGATACGACATACATAATCTGGTAGGAACCCTGACCCCTGGATATCTGATCAAAATTATGCTGCGGTCTATGGAAGCAATTATGTTGCTTGTAGTTTTCCTGGTATGAAATTGTCTGCCATATTCATAAATATCATTTCTTGGTTCAAATTCCTCTTCGCCAAAATAACCTACTGTCAAAGACTATTTTTAATAATTTACCTGCTTGCATTCATAATAAGGTTCCAATGCCGTTGGAGGTACTGGATACCAAGGATATTTTAATAAAAACAGTCTTAGAATTCTATAAACAATTAGCTATATAACAAGCTATAGATTTTGGTACCCAGTATAGTAAATTTAGTATTTCTGTGTATGTTACAGCAAATCGGTGTAGAATTTAATTCTACATCCAAATACAGGGTGTTCTGGTTGAAAAAATTATGTTTGCAACTTTTAAAATTCTTTGATATGTCACTAATTTTGAAATACCCTGTATAATGTCATTGAAATTTTTTACTACTTTTTGTAAAACGTGTAACGTACCGTTTACAGGAAAATCTATTTTAGTAGTCAATTTCAGTTTAGAATTTGTATTGAATAAATTTGAAATTCCGTTGATATTCTTATATATTTCGGTAACACTACTACCGCTTTTAACTAATTCATTAATTTTTGCGTCTCCGTCCAGAAACACTCATTGGAGTACTTCAAAACTACCGCTTTCCTGCCTAGGCAAGCAAAAATGTTACACATTAGATTCCACATTACAGACGTGTAATAAATTGTCTTTAAGCTACTGTCCAACCATGCTAAGATGAACTGGTATCTTCATTACACTTATTATTGATAAATAGATATTAAACTAGAAAGAAAATTACAGAAAAAGATTATTATTCTCGGAAACGTCAAAATACTAAGGTATGTAACATGTGTGCCAACTTGTACTGTCAACTTCCTAGTGTCAAAATTTCTTTTCTATTTTCAATTCAAAATTAAGATTCGTCGGCGCAAAAAGATTGTGTATCACATGGCCAGAAACTCTTTTGTGAGTATTCAGTACTTGTGAGCCTTGGCTGCTGCCTCGACCCACAAACCGTACTCATACTTGCAAAACTGTAGTTTCTGGCCTAGTAATACAAATAAGTATTAATTCATTGCTTTGTCGACGCGGGCATTATTTTTTACCGAGTTTATTTCATCGCGTCCCCTCCCACGCGTTCAATGCATGCACGCTGGCTTCCCCACCAACGCAGCTCGCGTGGGGATCTCGGCAGTCTACATAAGAGCGTCCGTTTGACGCGTTCAAGGCAGATTTATTACATCGTAGTCGTCCTCTGGTTGACACGGCGATAGCTTTCCGTCCCTCTCCGCGTAGCTAGAGACTGTAGTCGTCCTTTAGGTGACATAGCCTACTTTTCACTATCCGCAGGCTATTAGATTGTAGTCGCCCCCTGGGTGGCACAGCGATAACTTCCCGTCTGTCCCCGCGTAGCTAGAGACCGTAGTCGTCCTCTGGGTGAGAACTTCCGTTGTTTGTTTGGTTAGAGAATGTAGCCGTCTTTAGGGGTGGCACAACTTAACTTTCCATATTTTCGCGCGGTTACGCGTTGTAGTCGTCCTAAGAGATAATTCACGAGGTAATTCACCTCTAACCGCTGTTACAGGTATCAAGGCGCGCGCTCCAGCTCGGTAATTCAAAGGTAATTCACGTTATATTTATTTTTGATACGCCCTGTACATTGTATGTTCGTTATCACATTTGCCGCTCCCTTCATCGGTATATGTTTAATCATATCCAGATGATTTCCGTTTAAACCATTGCCATTCATGATTGTTAATTTTGGCGTAATAGGCATTTTGCTATTTGCTCATTAAATATAATATTGTCGAATGGTTGTTCTTGTTGATGTTAATTGTAGTTTGTAAATACTCACTGTGTTTTCGTACCTGCACCTTTTTTTTTCTGTGTCACTGTTACTAAAAGAATGAAACATAAAAATCACTTGTTTGTTTCTCTGATTCAATTCACATTGTCGCGTACAAATAATATTAGAAGATTAGACATTCATACACGAACTGGAACTACTTCAATTAGGATAGATTTTAAATCATTTATTGTACGCTGTTGAAGTACGCGACAATAAACAATTTTAGCGCGAACACCTGACCGCCACCGATATTAGCGACCCGGCTAGGTAGATACATCGCTGCGCTCGCATAGGCAACTCATTAAACTAAGTAAGCACATAAGTAAGTACGGTTAGCAGGATAATAAGCAATAGGAAACAGCATAATTTGCGCAAAAATTTAAAACCCCGATCAACGTCGTTAAAAACGATGTATTTGTTAATTTTAAAGTGGGAGACTTCTGACATTTAAACCAAGTGAATCAATCAATTACATACAATAATGTAAAAGTCAAATTTTTAGCAAAAACCGTAATATGTTAAAAACAGCTGAAGAGAGGTATAGGAAACCCTAATAATTTTATGATGAATTCAAAAATGCAATAATATATAGTTGTGTGATCCGTTTAAACTAACAAAGTTTATGGCGACTTTCGGTTAACTGCAAAAAAGGTGAAAATTTTTAAAACTGAAGAATTTCGTTAAGCCGGAAAACTTTTAACTAGCCACTTCCGTGGAAAACCCTGTAAAATTGTGAATGAATTTGATCTATGCATTCAATCTAATATGATATATTTGTGTTTTGTGCTTCTATATATATTTTCTTTTTTTTTTGTTTGTTAATATTTACATTTTTATGGTGTCCTTAATTTGGTACAGTGCTGTTGGACAATAAAGATTTAAAAATTTCTGTTACTAATATTAATAATCACAGGGAAATTATTAGGGTAAGAGCATGTCAATTTTTATGGAATCCATTAGAAGTAGTACTTAGAATAGGTGGCCTCGTGTAGTACTTTTAGGATGCATTGTAATTACTTAACTTTCCATAAATAAAGTGTACACGTGGTGCCATATATATTTTCAATGAAAATATGTTAACAAAGAAATGCTGACAACCACATTTTGATGCGAAGCGGTATTTCTTATGGAAAAGAGATAAAAATGCATATTAACAAGGTGAATACTGAAACATTCGAGACTTCGTTTGGAGGCAGGATATAAGATAGAAAATTTTTCAATTAAGATAAACGGCTAAGAATTTAATAAGGGATATCGCCACGTGTAAGTCTTTTGCGAAGCGTATTTAGAGGTAAAGTAAAAATATAATATAGTGAATTTTCTGCTGTGGATATATAGTATTATATATAGGTATATTGTTACGCTACACAGTAGCGTACAGCCCGGATAAAAAAATAAATTTTAAAAGAAATACATTAACTAAATAAAAAAAAATCTAATTTTATATATCCCAGTGTCATCTATCTTTATTAATTTTGATTTAGAAGTGTGCTCTCTCACCAGCCAGATGGCATGCAGGGCGAGAAATTTCCGATCGAGGGGCGGTGACATAAAAAAATAACAAATAGCTCGTTACTCTCTTATATATTTTTAGTGAGAGTAGAGATTCTGAGCAAGGATGTTGTCAATTGTTCTCTCCTTCAAATTCACTGTCGAATGACCGGTTTAAATGATATCATAGGCATGTTAACGTCGTGCCTCAATAGATTCAATCTCTTATGTAAAATTAAAACATTTAAGTGTGGATAAAAGTGATTTTATTTAATAAAAAAAATTCTAAGTGTGAATTTGTTTAAAATCAGTCATATATCTTTGGATAATTATCTCAGGTAAGTACGTGAGTCCGTTTAATTAGTAACACTAAAGTTTTATTTAGTAATTCCACCTTTTGCAATTCAAATTCATAGTTACGAACGTAAATACGTTTAAATTCAATTTCAAAATTCCCGCGTTTTCTGCCCGTTCAAACGGAGTTATGTTAGGTTTAAAGAGACGTGTGAAACAGAGTAGCCAACCTTGATGGTAAATTGCTGGATATTGGTTCGTAACGTAAATACATAACAAATACTTATAAACCTATTTACACAAATTTCCCCAAGTAAGTGCGAACGGTTTAGCGACTATACAAACAATTTTCTAACCTCAATTCTTTCTGAACGAATAAAAATGAAATTTCTTATAAGCATAATTAAATTTAGATTAGAATGGAAATAAAACGTTTATTTTTAGGTAGATTTGACGAGGAATACCTTCTACAGGGCCGGATTCTGCAGACATCGGAGTGGTCAGGACTGTTCAGGTGTCGAATTAGGGCTCTGGTACATCATAGGTACTTCAGATCACGGAGTCTGGCTCATTCAGGACAGGAACATTACAGGAAACTCAGGAAAATCGTCGTTGAAGAAAAATTACCCAAAAGTTACAGGTAATTTGGATAATATTTATGTGAAAAACTTTGTTTAACAATTAACAATTATTTTTAGGTTGTGATTTGGGATAAAATTGGATTTTTACTAAATAGCCGTTAAATTTTCAAGAACAAATTGAGATAGGTCTGCCTCGAACAAAGTTCGGTTAGTGAATGGTTCGAATTGAAAATGTTTTAACTGACTTGAAAGCGATTGTCTTCGTCAAGGAGTCCAACTGTCTGTGAAAATCCGTTAGTGTAAGCGAAATGAGGGGAACATCCATTGTTTTATACATGAGAATGCCCATGTGATGGAAAGAACTGTCAGATGTTTAAACGAAATGAAAATAAATAAAATTACAAAATCTGGAATCACCTTACACTTGTAATATAAGAAAGGTATGTGTCTCTGAATTGTGAGAAAAATACATTTAAATTAAATTTTTAAACACTTATTACTATGTTAAATTAACAATCTTAAAATTCATTATTCCACCTAACAGGTAGGCAACCATTGTTACAGAATCCAATTTCCAGCGATTTCCCCATGTCTTTCTGTTGACATATCAAACTAATTAGACTGCCAATGCATATACAAACGTTATTAGACTAATTTTGAACGAAATAAATACACAGTAAAAATAATAAGAATGTTCATTTGAATTGAACTTGGATCCAATTTTGATCTGTCAAAATCTATTGTAATAGTTATTGTAAAATATACTATACAAATTCTAATACTGATTTTCGATGTGTAGGTGTATCACTGCTGATCATCTTGCTTCCTGAAGGGAAAATTCTGAAGAAAATGCCTTGAAGGACTTGCCAAATGCAGAGATTTCCTACATCACCTGGACATCGTCTGGCTGTCTGCTGCTACATATTATATCCTTTTCCTAGTATATCTAATTAGTTTTAAAATATAACTGAGTAAAATAGTAACATTCCCTTTTAAATAATGGTAGAATATATTTTCCATTACAATATATTATCTATCTAAAACAAAGCAGTTGCAGCAGTGAGCGTCTGCATGCAAGAAGCGTGCGTCCTCCAGAACACAGGGAAAACTCCGTCTAGAATTGGACCATGCGCGCAGAGCGCAACGAACGCTCGCACGACGTCCTGAAAATCCCAGGCAGTCCTAGAACGACGCCGTTACCGAACGTCATAGTTGCTGTGAGCGTCGCGACGTAATCGCGCGTGTTTCTCATTTACCCACAGACACAGATACAGACAGCATCCGAGACTTGCGCACCGTTTTCCCAAGTATTAGGTAAACAAACGCTGTAAGCGGCAGTTTCCCCGTATACTTGCAGAGTTTTCGAGTGGACTATTCTGGGCAAATATCGCGTAAAACTATCTAAAGAATAAATAGAGGAAGAGTTTTATTGGTGTTTGAAATTCGATAGTTTATTTTTCTTTTTTTCATTTGACTTTTCTGCGAAGAATAGCATCTTTAAGAAAGGACTTCTGCTCCAGTTATTTCAACAACTTCGGAGTTGGTAGTTCACGTGCTGACTTCTGGAAGCTGAAGAATTATTCGTAAGGTTTGTATTATATTTTTGTCAATAATTTATGATGTACGAGTATTTTTGCTTTGGTTGTTGATTTAGATTTTTTATTGACAGCGCGCTCTGATAATTTTTAAAAGAAGCCTATCTATGAAAGTTATATTGAACAAAAACATTTTACTTCGCTCAAAAATTTTCAGAATTTACTAGAGTATTTGAGACAGCGCGTTCACATATGTTACAATATTATTATACCATTTGGTTTCAAAGTTACTTAAAAATGAATATAAGTTATCGAATTTTGGGGTGGCCATTTTATTGCTTAAAGAGAATGGGGATACGTAATTGAGTAAAAACTGAATTATTTGCAACAAAACAGATCTAGTCGGGAAAAATTTTGTAGATTCTACAAGATGTTTCGTTATTTGAAAGAAACTAAGGGTATTAATTTGATTCAGTTAATCAAACATTCGAATTAAATTGCGGGTTAAATTGCGAAGAAAGAAATATTCACATGATAAGGTTCAACTTCTCCACAAATATAAAATTCGTAGTACAAAAGTTTTAAATGTATACTGTTACTGCATCTTCAGCAATATACATCTAAATGATAAGTGAGATGACAAATAAAAAACAAAGTTTGTGAAAAGGAATAAATATAAAATCGTAAACAAGAAAACAAGGGAACAGTTAATTTAGTACCAGGATGTTAAATAAGTTAATATTCATTAAACACATCTAACAAACTATAAAGAGAAATAGGTGATAAGTCAAAATTAAATAAATTGTTATTATATTTATTCATATAAATGGCCTCCAATATATCCAAATTATGACATTTACCAGCTTTTAACAATCCCATAGAGATGTGGAAAAATCGACTGCAGCTTGACATTTTCTTGTTACTCAACGTAACTATAGTCATGAAGATGTAAGGTTGTTAAAATCTGCTACATGTCAAAATTGAAATATATTCAAGGTCATTTACATGAAGAAATACAATGCCAAATGATTTAATTTTGACTTGTCACTTATTTCTCATCATAGTTTGTTAGGCGTGTTTAATGAATGTTAACTTATTTAGTTCCTGTACTAAATTACCTGTTCCCATGCTTTCTTGTTTACAATTTTATATTTGTTTCCTTTCAGAAACTGTATATTTCTTATTTGTAATCTTACTTGTCATTCAAGTGTCAATATATTGCTGAAGATGCAGTAAATATCTACGAAATTTGTATATATTGTATAATATTGTTTGCGAAGAACTTGGACCTTATCATTTGAAGACATATACTTGTTTACTCATATTTATTATTTTATTATTAGTTAGGTTTAAGCATTGGTATTGCCAAACAAATCGGTTTTTCAGTGTATACACGTCTAATTCTATGAACATTCGGGATTCTCAGGATCCAAGATCCTTCAGGAGGAAGTATTTATTTAAACACACTCCGGTTTTCTTAATGTTCATATTTTATTGTTAAGTTTTAACTTTTACATACTCGCTTAAAATTGTGCAGATGAAACTAAAATTCAAATGAGAAAACGTATTGTGTGTACGGCAAACTAGAAGCCAAATTGAGGATCAGTACCTTAATTAATGGCATTACCAAAACCACAGACAAAATAGAATAGAATTTATTGTTATATAAATCAGTGCTCGGCAAGGTGGCCCGTAGGAGCTAACTGTTTACATTCCCCCGCTTAACTAATTCAAGCGTTTTTGTAAGTTTATCGAGGAGAATATAACATACGACACAGAGCACATTGAGTCACTGAAACGTTGAGCGTTGAGTTAAATATAATTGATATTCCGAGCGCAAACGGTCGTGTTTTTTTACAAAAGATGGGAAACGCAATTTTCATTTTCCAAAAACATATATGTAAAAATTTCTATTTAAAGCGACATTTTGATCATTTTCATGAGAGATTGTTTGTTTTATTATTTATTTAAGAATTTCTATTTTATTTTTGGAAGTATTTTATTTTTGTTAATTATTTATTGTATATTTTTGATTTGTCCACATGACTTTTGCGATATTTCTAGCCAGTTTTGTTTTATCTTTACGAAAATGTATTTTCTGTTAATTTATCTTTTTAATAAAATTCCAAAAAATATCAAATGAACTGTTTCTATATGTCTATATATTTACATTTTAGATATGTATATGAAATGAAATACATATTATTTTTATATTACAAGTGCTGCGTTTATACCAGGTTCTCCAAGGTGGATGATATCGTAGAATTGTATGGAACACCAAACATCATAATTAATTACAATTCTACGTTCTTAAAATATTTTGACCATTGGAAATTATCGCTTCTTGCTAAACCATGTTTCAGTTTAAAGAGAACACTGTATTTTTTCATCATTTGATTCCTTTTCTACTAACAATAATTAAATGTGCACATTTTAAACATTAAAGAAGCGTTGAACTAATTTACCATGACATCCAAAATTAATTAGATTACCTATACAGAACCTTTTATAAGTAACATTTATGGCTAATGGTCCAATAGACGCTGGTGAGTAGGTAAATTTATAATTAATTATGATATTCTCTCCATCCACGTATTCCTATGAACTTACAGGTGACCTTACAAACGTTAGTCTCGCCATAAATCAATATTATTTCCAACAATAACTCAAATAATTATAATTATGA
Source organism: Protaetia brevitarsis (assembly GCA_004143645.1). NCBI lineage: Eukaryota > Metazoa > Arthropoda > Insecta > Coleoptera > Scarabaeidae > Protaetia > Protaetia brevitarsis. The sequence continues at coordinate 1,806,422 of RXPK01000297.1, forward strand.
AAGAAGTCTCATGTTATTTTATGAACGACATTTATTGGCATGTTTATTTAAGATGAAATAAATTTGCAAAAATAGTTTAAATACTGTCAACTTTTCGTGCACAATGCGCTATCAATAAGTAGATATAAGGCGAAAAATGGAACCGATATCTTCTCTCTTGCTCGTTGCATTTCGAATCGTTCGCTTACTTATTTCTTCGAGTGTACCTACATATTTATTTGCGTACGATGTCATCTTTACACTTTATTACTATAATCAATAAATATCAAATATTCTTAAACCAAATTTTTATTACGTTGAAGTGTTTAATATGCGACAGCCATCTACATATATTTTTAACTTCAATAGCCTGTCTTTGCTGGCCGCCTGACTCACACACTTGTTTTTAATTTCCTTACAGGGATAGTAGGAGAGTCGCTCTATAGTCCCTCTATAAATCATGCGTTCTGTATGCTTTACAGAATAGATAGTACTAAATAAAATAAACAATAACGAATTTGAAGTTAACGAGTAGATAGATAATAAAATACCTAAAGTATAACTGAACTTCTGGTATAGTAATTCGCTAGTGTAATGCCGTGATTGATTTAAAACATTATTTGTGTAGTTGGTCATTGTGCGTACTAAGGGTTTGTTGCCATTGATGACATATTCTTTTAAGTTAATCCTTTTGAAAAAACTTATTTGAACTATTTTCATATTTTTCTTATGTTGAAGGCACAACAAATGATGCTTGAATAATTTTCTTTCGGAATAAGAGTTGTCAGATTTAGAACTACGTTTTAGATTGGCGCATGCGTTTTCCGAAGAGTACACGAAGACGAGCAAAAGCCTGATGTTGAGGAGAAATTTGTTATAGTATTGCATCTTGATATTTTTTTTTTTTCTGTGCAAAATTTGCTGTTTCCGACAGAGCATGTTTTGTGCTTAGAATATTTTTTCTGGAGTTGCATATCATGTAAAATCATATTATTCTTGCCATATATCGCGTTTATAAATGGATGCACCTGTTAAACGTAGCCACACTCTTTGGTTATATGCTTTCAAGAGCTTTTCAAAGGTTAGATTACTTCATTAATAAGCGTAATTTTTCTAATATCTGTTGGCAGAGGTAGCTGTAATTCACAATAAAAAAGAATGTGTAAAATTATTTGTGCAAAACAATTCAAAATAAAGACACTTAATCAGGAGCATTACCGCTGAAATTTAATATTTATTCGAAGTTCGTACACTGCGTAAATTTTGCTTTTTGATAAATATTTGCTGTTGAATTTATCGTTTGGTTGGTTCTTTTTTGTTCTTTTCCTATTGTTCAACTTTAAAATTGTTTAGAGATGCAATAGAAACAATGCTCAATGAATTACCCTTTTATATACTGCTTTTGTAAATAGAAATGTATTCAATGAGTGTAATGCTGGTGGCAGTTTGATAAATACTACTACAAAACATACTTGGAGCTCCTTTCATATCGACTAGATTTATGAGTCGGTATTGAATAATTATATTTGCCACGAGTATCATAAGTCTTATTAAAGTCACTGTTGCATGTATTATTCTGCTTTTCGCATATATGGCACATTCATATAGAAATAAAACTAGAAGGAGCACAATGCCATATTTCTTGAAAACACCTCGACAAACAGCTTTCGTATCGACAGTATTGTCCTTAACGGGCGTTTATGTATAATAAAACAACCAAAGAAAAAAGAGTGGCCCCAGAATATAATTCCGTAACGTAAACGGGATCTAACATGTGCATGATAAAATAGCAGCAGTGCATCAATTACTAGCATTGATGGAAATGAAGAAGAGGAAGGAAACTAGCAATAAGGATTCAAATGGAATTAGGTGGAAGAAGGAAAGTGAAAAGGGGTCCGAGTAAAATTTATTAGCGTTCCTGCACATATGTGTAATGGGAGCTTTAGCTAAAACATTTGTTCTTGCAGTTGGAATGAAGAAAGTGTCCGATGAACGTGTGCCGTGCGAAGGTATCGTTATTGATACCGACGATAGCAATTCTGAAGCGTCTATTCTATTGTTGAGTAGATTTATTAAAAATCTAGCGCTAGCAATCTCTCTACGTTCAGATAGACGTTGAAAATCGTGTTGTAAAAGTAACTCGTCATAATCTGCTCCTTGTGGTGGGTAGTTTCCAGGGGTTTTAAAGGTTAGATATTTCAAAAACCTTTTCTGCACTCTCTCAAGTTGAACGGGATACCAATCCCGTATACCTATATCAGCAGCTTCAACTTGAGAGAGTGCAGAAAAGGTTTTTGAAATGGTTATTATCGACGCGTACTCTAGCTTAGGCCTTACAAGTGAGTAATATAACGCTCTCAGTGTATCTGTATTTCCAAAAGCTTTGCAAGATCTAACTAAAAAGCCATATGTCTGAGACGCAGATTTACAGTCAGCAGAGATGTGCTCAGAAAACAGAAGCCGATGATCGAAGAGAACACCCAGACCTTTAAATTGCGTATGGCGAGATATATAGGAATTATCCACAGTGTAAATATATGTAATAGGGTTTCTGATAGTTGTATAGGAAACAACGGCACATTTCCCTACATTCAGTTTGACCTTATTTTTCAGAGCACCATTTACAAATAACAAGCAGGTCACGTTGAAGAGCTTCGCAGTCTGCAATACATGTGATCTTTGAAAATATTTTAAGATCGTCCGCGTATGCCAGGCACATTCTAGGGCTGACAGTAGGTCGTTAATGTATACGTTAGATGCGAATAAGTGATGTGGTGAAGTATCCACGACATGTTTAATTACATTAACATTTACAAAGGTTTAGTTTGACTAAGAACTAATTTATTATCAGTACACCACAAAAACATATCATCAAGAAATGCACCACTGTCTGAAGAAATTGCATTAGTTTCGCCACCTGAAACCATCAGAGCAGAGTGGTGTCAACAGCAAGATCCCCGTCAAGAAAAAAATGTTCAAATCGTTAACAAATAAAATGAATAAAAGCGGGCCCAAGACAGATCCATGGAGCTCGCATACTTGCGAGGCAGAGGAGCAATAATTACGATCGTCTGCGCGAATCGTGGTAAACTCTTACGTCAACTTAATTAAGACGCAATTCATTGATTACAACGTTCCCTTAAACCATACAATGAGTGCTTGTGTAGCAAGAGATTGTGAGTCACACTATCAAAAGCCTGAGTCAAATCAGAAAACAATTTCCTCACCGATCTTCAAAAGTTCATAAATAAAATCAAAAGTATGAAAATCTGCACTCTTAGTTGATCGTGGTTCAACAAAACCAAACTGACTAGGTGATAAAATATTAAATTTATTTATAAATGGCATAATACCTGAAAAGACTACTTAAAAAAAATGAGAAGCTAGAGAAAGTTGATGTCGGTCTGTGGTTAGAAACTAATTACTTGTCTACTTTCTTAGAGATCGGTATTACTTTTTGCAGTGCCAGGGAATAAGCCATCAGACAATGATTTGTTAATACTTATTGCTAATAGTGAAGCTATGTATTCAGTAGCATGTTTCAGTATGTTACAAGCAATACCATCCATCCCAGAACATTTCTTATTTGATATAATTAAATTTACATTTCTCCTTTATCAATAGAACATGAAAACAACGTTTATTGTTCTGACGTTTGTTTTGTACATTAGAAGTTGTCTGGATTTATCGGAAATGTCGACCCGTCCCGCTAAGTAAAATATCAGCTCGAAACGGGAACTCGGAGATATAGACTGAAGTCGTACTTTTCAGTTTTTGCTGTATTAATGCTGCAAAAATTAACAAAATTGTATGCTGCTAAAAACGAAAAAAAAAAAAATGAAATATGTAGTTCAATAAAACAATAATGGGAAAAATTGTGATTTTAATTTTTTTTAAAATATGTTTACAAAAATTCACATGTAGCCTCACTAATTAATTCTAAACAACTTTTTCAAATTGTTCAAATTTTCAAATTTACCGCCATGCTAGTTATCACGTGACGTGTGTCAAAGTAAATTTAAGAGTTCCTAGACATTCACAGCCTGTAATGCAAGCCCAAAACGTGTAATGCAACATTTTTCATCTCGCATGTAATATACTGTTATTACCACCCATATATTCCACTTGTTAAGGTTCGCTAAAATGTATACCTTTCATTCATTTTATATGATGTATTGTATTACTGTTTAATTTTATTTGCATACCCTGACGAAGTTGACAAAATATATCGGCGTAAATTTGGTGTAGAATAAGAGAAATTACGTTAACAGCGATTAAATCTTTAACCGTCCCTCATTGACTATGACATTTGGCGTAATTTTTATACGTTTAGTATTATGTTGTACTCGGTACCTACTTCTGATCTATTATTTTTTTAGGCAATTTGTTTCCTATAGTTTATTTTGCATTACCATTACTGTTTATATTTATTAAAATAAAACAATATTTAATTGCAACAGAAATAACTCACTAAATTTGCCTATATATGCGTATTATGGGGTTTGGTTATAAGAACTGCTTGGAGACTAGCTGTAACCGAATCCCGGAGTACATATGTACAAAATTTTCATGTTTTAATGTTCTTGGTATTCTACCTAAAAATAATGTATATTCGAGCTAATTCAGCCATGTCAATCTTTTGAAACCCCACTTCTTGTATGTACTTCCGTAAGCGGAAATTACGAAAATTAACAAAAACGACCACGCAGAAATTAGCGCCGTAGGTAATTCCAGAAGGTTCAAGTATAATAACGAACAGAACTGCAACAGAGTAACACAATTTCTTTCAGTGCTGACATTCGTTCACTTCTTGCGCGAAGAAAAAAAAAAAGAAATTCTCACCAAAAGCTGGCAAACGCCCTCGAGTCAAACCGGTACCATAAAAGACACACCTAGCAAACTAGAAAGCTCGCAATTGACGGTACAAATGGTCGCTGTAACCTAGCTGAAGGCTAGAAATGCTAAGGTATTGTCCTCGGAATACCGAGGGAATACGAAATATTAGAGTTAGAGTATAGATGTAATAAGTTTGTGCGCTACCTACGTTTTCAATTGTCACGGTTCTTGTTAGGACATACACAATGTACGATTCATATTCTGCGCAGAGGTTACACGATGAAAGGAGGTATCATAAAATTAAACACACGCTATATGCCAGGCAGTAGTACAGTTCTCAGAAACGTTTTGTCGCACAGAACTGCAATAAGAACCTTTACCGTGCAGTGTGCAATGTATATTACTAACAAAAGCGTTATGCTTGAATAGGTGAGCTAATGGCAGTATATATAAATATAATGTCGAGGAAAGATAGCAAAAATCCCAACGCCGATTGTCTTGTACAAAAACATTAGTGTTTGGGTTGTAAACACAATCAATGGCACAATGAAATCATTATTAGTTAGCACAAATAAAATAATTATGAAAGTTACAAACACGAATAACACAAGAAATTCAATTGGGTGCTTCCAAAAACCCACTAATAGTAACTATTCTGAATCATCTGCATTTGTCTACGTACTCTAAACTCATAAATTGAAGCAAGCAAAAAGCCCAACGCGGATTGTCTTGTACAAAAACATTAGTGTTTGGGTTGTAAACACAATCAATGGCACAATGAAATCATTATTAGTTAGCACAAATAAAATAATTATAAAGTTACAAACACGAATAACACAAGAAATTCAATTGGGTGCTTCCAAAAACCCACTAATAGTAACTATTCTGAATCATCTGCATTTGTCTACGTATATTATTACCCCTAAATTCATAAATTGACAATACTTCCAATCGTTTGTCCACTATATTATATTGTTTCACAATATTGTAAGATATTAATACCACTCCGGACCAGCTACAAACAATTAAAGATAGAACTACTTAGATTGCCAAAAAGTCGCTCATATCCCAAAATCTATTGAAGATAGATATACGGAATACTGATATAAAATAATAGGGGATGATGTTTACTTCCTTCGAACTTTCTATTTATTTCGAATTACAGTACATGATGTTCTATTAAAAAAAAAAGACTTTTCTGCATTAGAAAATATGTCACTTTGTTTTGAACACTCTGCATGTTAGAATGTGAAGTGTGCGCACCGTTTCTTAGAGTTATATCTACATTCAAGACGTAACAAACTTGGAGTCTCTACTTGCAGTATAAACCGAGATATTAATTTCTGCATAATCATTGGATTATTAAAAAAAAATGTTAACTCAAGAACGACAACTTGTAGCTATAAGAATAGCTAATAAAGAGTGACCTATTTATGGTCGAAGAATCCAAAAATGTAAAAAATAGATCATACTATTTATTTAAAATAACTAAGTTGAAGTCAATTTCCGGTCAACCGAGAGTGATATGTTCGTTAAAGTTTTTGATATTTATTTGATTTAGTTGCAATCAAACAGATGATAGTGCCAAAATCTCAAATATAAGTGAATAGTAGAACATCATAAACTTTTAATGAACTACTTACATGAAACACCCTGTATTTATAATACTTACTTGCCTGCTTAATGTTCGCAAAAAATTAGACCCATTCAATAACGCGAGAATACAAATATATTATATAATGAAGTCAGTTTAGACTTTCTGATTTTCATGATAGTGTGTTTGTGTCAAAAATTCAAATCAAAGCAATTTTACCGTATTTCTACCTAAAATTATTTGCTTAGTGTTTTGAAAAATAGAAAATAAATCTTTTAAGATTTTCTCTATTTGCCTTCATTTCTATTACATACATACTCGTTTTACCTTTATCATTTAGTTAATTATCAGTTTGTTATATACATAGATAAACTATTGCACTTAATAGGATTAAGCCGAATAGTTTGGCTTTAGTTACCTTAACCCATTAGTGCCCAGGAATCTTTTCTTTTTGTAACTTTTTTGTTTATGTAAAATATATGGTACCCATTGATATCATGGGTTAAAGATATCTTGGATAGAATTTAATTGTCTTGGGGTAATTGAATATCAATATCGTTAGGGCATGAAATACAGCCATTGATCATATAAACCTGGGGTCTGGGATACATACCTACATACCTACATACATGCAAGGAAGTGAATATTAATGCAAAAATATAAATGTCAATTATCTACTTATCGTTATTAGGTGTGCCTATTTGAAATTTCTAACTATGCAAGCAGATGGCGCTACAGGTTTAACGCGGAGATCACATTAAATAGTCAAACCGTCCATAGAGGGTGCTGTAGTGTACTTCATCGCAGTTTCTAGTGTGAATACCCTAGAACATTCAAGAAAGATACAGACCGCTTCAGAATCAGAAACACTTTAACTGACTACGACTTGTGACTGCAACTGACAATTAAACAGTATGAAATCAATAGTGTTAACTGATATTCAGAATTTGGGAGAAAAATTGTTGATTGTATTCAACCAACTCATATTCCAATTGGCGCTCATAAAATAGCATAATTGACATTCATATATGGTGTGGCATAATTTTCAAATAAAATAAATCAATTAATGAAAGCATTAAATTTCAAATTATATCCTAAAGACGTCACAACTGTTTTGGCCAATAAATATGTCAGCTATCATTTAATAATTGGGTTATATACAAACATTGTGCAACAATTAAGCATTACATAATCTGTAAAAATGCCAAGGTAAGTTTTTATAAGACTATTGTTGTTATGGAATTTATTCAAATAGGCCATTTTTACGCAGACAACTTGCATTAGATGCTGAATATGAAATGGCACTCGTTTACAATACGATAAAAATGGTGTTTCAATTTTTTGGCTTCGGTGGTTCGTACAGGTCATATATAATATAATATGATACGCCATAGCGTACCATATTAAACGTCAAATTCATACCAACTATTTACACGCTAAAGTGTTTTCAAATGTATAAGTGCATTTAGCAATGTTAGTAACATTTTACCATAAAAATGGTTGTGCTGCACCAGGTTGCTTCTTTCTACCTATGTAATATATATATAGCCTTGGAATAGAAATTTTTGTAGTACCTAATTAAGGAAGTTTTGAAGTCAAAACATCTAATCTATATTTTATGAACAAATTCTAAAAACTGTAATTCGATTGGTGCTGTCATAAAAAGCAATAAAAATAAAATATTAAGAAAGAATAATTTTTTTTTAAAGGTAACAATTTTTTTAAAGTGTATGATTTTTAGACCTTGTTAATATATGTAAATTGCTATCGGGCATTTATGCCTGATACATTATTAGTGTGGATGTAATACTAAAATATTCTTATAAAACTAAACCTTAAAAAGTCTTTGTACTCAAAGTAATAGCTTCAGTAAATTTATTTTTCAAATAATTATAGACGAACACATCTTAAGTATTTGTAAATTATATTATCTGAACACCCGGGAATAACCGATGGCTAAAATAAACAACAAAAGAAAATAATATATACCAATAATCGTTTCAACAGCTAATCTTCTTGATGTTATGCGACAAACGTGCCGCAACTCTTTCGGCTAGAGATTTATACATTCCCAGAATTTCTAGTTCCCGCAGAATAATGTAGTATTAAAATTGTTAGAATCTGTACACGCGCAATCACTGATAGATTAAAGGAGATGTACCTTTCCTATGTGTCCTAATGGCTTATTTCCCTTTTGTCATCTTTTTTTGAGTTGATCGGACGCAGTTGTCGAATGGTAATCGCGTTGTTTCGCTCGTACTACCAATGCATCCTCTTGTTCGACTTGAACCTATTTACCTATGCGATTTGGAATCCTTAGACTTGTCATCTGGTACGTAAATGTACAAATAGCAATACACCCACCGACAAGAGGTCACCGATATCGTTATAATCTTCTTCGAGTTATTTGAGTGTGTGTCAGTAAACATGAAAAAAAATCTAACACAATCATGCGAATATGCCAGTTTAATTAGCGCATAGTTAATTAACCTCATAGGGAGACACAGATGCGTCACATTTTTGTGATGAAGGGCGAAGAAAATGTTTTTCATTTGTTACTTTTCCTTTCTGACTTATTAGCTTGCGTAACTGGGACTGTTAGCTTGATGTGTTACAGGGTTTCATTCATTAGCTTAATTATGGAAAAGTTGATTAATCATCTCTTATTACTGGGTTCTGAAACAGATTAATTAAAAAATGAGAAAATAAAGTTAAAATAGACGATAATATATCACTGACCCGTAATTGTGCACTGACCAATATATTATGGTACACCCTGTTACAAAGGCAAGAAAAATCTTCAACATAAATCACATATAGATGCTCCAATGATTTGTCAAATTAATTGAATTTAATTTAGGGTAAAATTCTGAACAGAATATTTTAATAAATCTTTGTTTATACATTATTTCAAATTCCTAGATTTTCCAAACAATTTCCCGAACGAATACATCAGTATAACACAAACTGATTCGATATCTTGCGTGTCTAGTACTACGCTATAGTCTTTGGCATATATTCGACGTATTTTGCAGGAGTAGCTATTAAGTGAGAAATAAACAGTATCGCATTTAATAATATTTGCTACATAACCAAAACCGGGTTTCATTAATTTAGTAAATTTGGTGAACAACAATTTGTGTATATACAGCGACCGGCAGAAGTGGGCAGTTTGAATAACTTCGAAGAAGAAAAGAAAGAAGCATTTAATAGTCTTGGGGCAAAAAAACATTGGAAATGTGGTCTATGTCGTAATTATTTTATTTTACTTCAAAACAAAACAAGTTGTGAAGCAAAAATATAACTCCATTTTGAAGTTTTCCTCTTCAAGGCCATTAACATTTTTAAACTACTAAAACTAATTTGACATAGTATGCATGATTCTCTCCACAAATTATACACAGAATAGGATATGACTGCTATATGGGATATCAATCAATTTGTATAGGTACAGGTAATCCTGACAAAAAACAATTAAATTTCATTTTAGCTAAAATTAAGCGTAACTTTGTATTTGAATATAGCGTTGAATTTCGAATAACATTTATGAATAAAAGAAACTTCGAAACTCAAAAATTTAGTATTTTACTCTTATCGTGGTTTCATATTTTTGACGTTCCCTCGTATACAATTAAATTTTCGGCAGATTTGATGAATGTTATTTTAGTTTGAAGCCATCCAGAAGTGATTTGTAAAAAAAAAAAAAAAACTTTCTGCCGGTCACCGTATATGTAGGAGGATTTTCCGTGGAACTGGCTAGCTAGAAGCTTCCGGGCTTAATGAACACTCTCAGCTTTAAAAATTTGGAGTTTGCGATGCTTTGGTACTTACTTTCTTTCTAAAATATTTTGGAGCTTCTTATATATCCGGTTAACCGAAATCGCCCTAAGCATTGTTATTTTAAATAGAACAGCCTGTATATCATTGAATTTTTGAATTCAGCATAAAATTCTATGGTGATTACGCTAGGGTATCCTATGCTTATCTTTAACTGTTTATAAGATATTCCAATTTTTGTGGAACTTTTGACATTCACTAGGAAAAGAAAATTCAATCATAAAACCAAAAAAAAATGATTGGAGAACGGAGATTAAATACCTAGGCCTTACCCTACACCCTAAAAATGTAAATTTACAGCTATAGGTGTAAATTAAATAAAAATAATTAAAAATATATAAAAACCAGTAGTTATAACAACAATATTTACTGACAAGCAATTTATCATAATGTCAAAGACGAAAGACGTAGCCCGCCAGACAGAAATTATTCGGCCATTTGAAAACTTTAAAAAATAAAACGAGTACCTAATTTAAAAGAAAACTATTGAAGGATGAAGAGAATGTGACAGCAGTTCGGTGTAGAATTTAATTTTTCACTCACCAATATAAAAATATACGAGATGTATTTCAAAGGAATCAGTTTTTGCAACTTTCAAAATTCTTTCATGCACCACTAATTTTTGGACACCTTGATGATATGACGGAAACTTTTTACTGCGTTTTGGTGTAACGATCTTAGTACTTTATAGTTTTACAATGCGTGAACTCTACCACTTAAAGAAAGTGAAAATTAATCAAATATGTACAACAGTGTAAATGTCAAAATTTTCACAAAATTGTAATATCTTCGAAACAGTTGAAGATAGGTGTAAGAAACCCTAGTTGTGGCCGTCATAGCATTTTATGCTGAATTGAAAAATGTAAGAATTTATAGGGTGTTATATTTAAAATAATAAAGTTGTTGACGATTTCCAGTTTAACCGAAAGTGAAAAACTTGAAAATATTTTTAAAAAAGGTTACTAATAAAAATTATTATTAAAATTCCATATTTTGCTAACGCTAAAGGGTTTCGTTAAGCCGGAAAGCTTTTAGCAAGCCAGCTCCGTGGAAAACCTTGTATTGTTGGAAGACAATGTTTAATTATACCAGACGCTTGATACTTATACGTGATAATAAATTTAATAATAAAACTCGTGAGACTAGTGGCACAAATGTTCTTTAATTTTCTTAATTCATTTTTCTATTCTCCTTACGTTTCGACAGCTTTCCGTCTTTCTGAAACTTTTTTACTTCGTATTTCATAAAATTCCAGTCATCCATGTTATACAATTAAAACATTTGTTTAATTTGGTCATGTAATTTTTTTTAATATTAAGTTAATTTTAAAACATTTACATTTTAAAAACGTTTTTAAAATGTATGTGTCTTGTGTGTGTTTTTAAAATTTTTAAAATTAGCTTAATATTAAAGAAAATAAGATGACTCAATGAAACAAATGTTTTAATTGTATAACGTGGATGACTGGGATTTTATGAAATACGAAGTAAAAAAAAGAAAATAATTACCTTTGAGGAAGACAGAAAGCCATCGAAACGTAAGGAAAACAGAAAAATGAATTAAGAAATTTAAAAAAAAATTCTGCTACTAGTCTCACGAGTTTTATTATTAAATTTATAATCCCAGATTTGGCCAAGAAAACAAAATTTATCTATATGTGATAGTGTTTGAATTAAGCACGTTTTTTTGTTTGTTTTTTTCCATTGATTGTTATGATATTGGATTTGATCTATTTTTAACAGAAAGATCAATAAAGTTGTACTGTTGGTGTCTTATTGCCTGATGATTTTTCAAAAAGAGTTCCAAATGAAACTAGTGTCTCTACAATTCTGAACTTTAAATATACTGCTGTGTTTCATAAGAGGAAAACTATCAACCATATTGAAGTGTGGTTATTATTTTATGTACGCACCTGTTTGTAAGTCCAATATAATTTGGATTAGATCGCATTAGTAATCGTGGAAATTGAATATAATGTATCGTCTGGCAACTGTACGATATCCTGGTATCCTAGGTTTTCACTTTACCTTGAATGGGGTAATGACCCAATGTAATTCTTGAGAGAAAATGATGAAAATCCTTGGTGACGAATATCTTCTAAAAAAGGTTGTTTTTATTTTTATTAAGTGTAATGAATTAAGTGATATTTCTGTGTTATATATGGTTTTGAAGGGGATCTTCTATGTAATTCATGTAATTACTCTCTTCTGAAAATATACAGAAGAAACGTGAGGATTGTTTGACATTATAAGAAATTTTGCTGTGTTTACTACACCTGGGTACATGTTCTACATGGGAGCGTACATGTATTTGCTGTTCCGAGCTTAATCATACATCCTGAATGTAACGGAGGAGGTCTGTTTTCCTGAATTTTTATACTACCGATGTTATTCTCCTGGTCTGAGCCTTTTATGTGAATATACGAGCTAATCTGGATTGTCACTACAAGGAAATCCCATTTGGAGGTATTCTGCCGTCTGTATAAACCGATAAACGAGGTATCTGGTCAAAACATTGTTTAAATTTTTGTATAAATGAATGTATAACTTCTATAATATTTTGAGGTTACTGTTATTTCGTATGAGATTGAAATTTTGAGTTTTTATAAGTTGGTAGATGTGGTTGGTAGTTTCTATTCTCTTATGATAGCGCGGGATATTTTAAAAGTTACTTTTTGAATTAAAGAATCTAAATTATACTGGGTAATGGATAATATTTGTTTTGAATATTCCAAATAACTATACTCACCTCGAGTAAGAGTTCTCATACTATTTATATGTTTCTGATATAAACTTATTAATAAATTATACATGTTATTGATGATTACACTGTTTTATTAACGAAAGCTCATTTGATACATTGAATTATTAAGAATTAAACTATAAATTCAGTATTTAACAAAGTAAAGGCATAAAAATAAATAAAAAAAGTTAGTGATTTAGGAGAATCCAGTCGTACAGGCCCCAGGGCAGCGAGTTCGTAACTGTAAAAATAATAAAGGTAATACTAATAACTACTCATTAGTTAATAGGAGGGGGAATCACTAGTGCGCATGATCTGGAGTGGTAAATTTTAGATATCTTGGACATATACGGGATTTTGTAGTCATCTAGTGGATCGGAATTGCATCAGGAAGGTATCTGTAAAGAAAAGGCAGATCTAATTAGAAAGTTATTCATTTATTTATTTATCTTTTTCGTAAAAACGTTAGTCGGGAAAATCACAACAACACCTACAATGGTACAGTTCTAAGACCTGAACTAAATTTACTTAAGAAAATTAACTGCTGGATACTGTAAAAATATGGCTCATAAAGTTCGACAACGTAAATACAAGAGAATTCCTGTTTTGAGCAAGTAAATCTTTTCGCATACTTTTCTAGCATCCAAATTACATTAAATCATATTTTTGGCTACTTCTAAAGAAATATAGAAGCAATTTACTTTAATCTGACCAGACGATTACGGAACATTCAACTCATCCCAAACAAATGCTCCAGTTAGCAAACAAACAAATTAGTTTTAAGACGGACGCACGAACATAGTTTATCTTTTAACCAAAACGCTTATTTATCTGATGCTCCTTTCGTTTTATTTGCATCAGAAACGAACAAATGGGATGTATACGTTCCGAAAGAAATAATTTTACGACTGCTCCTATCAGAAACAATAAGCCAGATTCTACTCAAGATATAAAACGTGGAGTAGCTAATGAAACGTTTAAACGTCGAAGAATCTCAGTGCATGAAAAATAGATCGTAAAAAGAGGCGGTTTAGTTACAGGACGGTATTTGCGTAAATTCCTGTATTCTCATTGTAATAACTGTGGACTCAGCTGGGACTGTGTTAGAGCGAGGTTTGTTTACCGCTTGATTGTCAGCCAGAGCAAACGTTTTTATTGCCAGGGTCCAATGTTTAATAGCCCGTAATAATTGAATTATTACAGACGTTAATGTAATAGATGCATACGTATATGAATGTAGAGCGCATTTATTTGTCGATATTTCGCTGTTAAAATATTGTTGATTTTCGTTTAGGTACCTATCTGTAACAGAGAATGATGTATTTTAACAATTATGAAATGGCACAGTGTTAAAAAAAATATTAAAGTTCTGTCTTTGTAGTGTCTCATATTCACTTAAAATTTAATGGTATCTTTTAAACAATAACATTTTTTCATGAGAAAGACCATCTTTCAAAGTAAATATCCAGCTACTAATTTCAGGAGTGTTTAATTAAAAGGTAGAGTATCTAATTTAGTTTTTTTCTTTTTTGAGAGAAAAATTGTCCAAGGAAAATTCCTTTTATACTTAATCTAATTAACTACAACAATGTTATATATGCCTGATAACCAGGCATACATAACATAACCATACCCCACTGATGGTCTACACTGTTGAAAATTTTAACACTTTTTTGACTAATTTAATAGTCAGGAGAGGTCCACACTCTTTTCGTGTTATTTTGTCGAGAACTATAGAAGTTTAAATTTGACGAGCAAAGATAGTCAAGTATTGTCTATTGCTAAGGGGTTATTTTGTCCAGCTGACACGTGGAATTATAAAATACTTCTAGTCACATTTTATTTGATCTAGACTAGACAAATTTACTAGCTGTTTAACTAAATGAATGCGATCTATTGGTGCTTTAACACCATTTTCTAAACACAACGTCTTTTTAATATGCAACTCCTATTTCTTAGTGCTATAATATTCTCTCTTTAAGACGTTTTCTCAATTATAAATATGCAAAACCACTCATTCACAAGTTTTGGTTTCAACTAAACGTACCAATTTTAAAATGATTTTTTGAGAACCATTATAAAATTAAGTGAATGTTTATGCTATTTGATTCAAGTCTAAACTAATTGCGTAAATAGATGTTCCAATACATCTTTAAGATGTTGAATTTTTTTATGCCCACTGGAATTAACGTTTAATAACACGAGGTTACACTTTGCAAGTCAGTCACATTTGGTGGTTTGTTTGGATATGTTAATACGGAGAATCAAACACGAAAACAGATACACGTGCAATGCAGGTGGTGCGTATAATGCGATACTGTATTAGAATAGGTGGGGTTTCTACATTTCTATCCGAGGGAAAATTCTGATTGGTTGACGCTTCTGAATGTCTAGAAAAATAGTCAATCCTCATATCTGAACAAAGAATTCACACGAAATTCTAGTAATTTCTGTTCTATTAAATACGCGTAGTCAACTCGTCTGGCAAAGTTTGGAAAAATCAACACTAAAATATTTGACTAGCGCAAAATTAACGCCAACACCGTAATATTTTCAACAGTGTAGTGACTTGCACGCTTGGCTATCAGTCGCGGGGTCCTCGACGTTTTCGTGGTTTTCCTCACTCCTTGGCGAATGCTGAGAGACGAACATCTTAAGTCGCTCCACGGCGCAGGCGTAATAATAACTCCACCCGATGCCCCTTGTAATTGGCGAAAGCTCTTGGGGGATGTTAAGGCATGAATTATTATTATGTAAGAAAAATAATATAATAACGCACAAAACCTTATTTTTTTGACTTTGGAAGTACACTTTATTTAGAAAAACATAAATAATTACAATTCATCCTAAATCCCGTGCTCCACCTAAAGGTACTACACGAAAACCTGTTCGAAGTACGTACTACATGGATCCCACAATAATTGAAATGTTTCTACTCTTAACTAATGATTTTCTCTATGCTTATTATTAATAATAACAAATATATAATAAATTGGTCAGTTATCAGTTATTATGTTTGCACCTATGGGGCGACTTCAGTTATCTCCCACCAATTTAACCTTCGTGTCAATATCAATTAGATAGCAATAAATTTGATGAAAACTGCAGGATTATTTCTATCAAAACATCCTTGGTAATGTTTCTAACTAGACTGTTTTGGTAGTAGCTTATTTTGGCGAAGATACATACAAACTTCATAAACATGACAGACAACTTCATGCCAGGAAAACCATAAGAAAAAGTAATGTAGAAGGCATGTTTAATAGAACTTTGGATACTTCAGATCTGGTCATTTCCAGCATCAAATTGCAAAACGGAATTTAAGGGCAACCGCGACTGCATTTATCATCGCAGGTTATTAACATGTTAAGCCGACAGTTTCGATTCAGAAAATGAAGAAAATGTTCTTTAAATACCTGAGCAGATAGATTCGTCAGTTCTTTTTTTTATGGGAGCCGTCTGACGTGGTGACTCTGGAAGCATTACAGCCTCTTGAGTTTTTGTATTTTGTCTCCCATTTCTTTTACCCATTACATTATACTAGTCATTCCAGGATCCTAGCGCTCTGCACTAAACTGTACAAGTCTACTAGTTGGTTGGAGCAATCCTCTCGGTTTATTTTTGGCTTGCCAAACATTGCATGTCTTCTTGCGTCCAGAGTGTCGCATTCACACAGAATGTGGTAAGCATGCTCTGTCCATTTTGTCCATTTTCAGTCTGCAGTTTGTATCTTCATCCACTGTTGGTCTTAATTTTCAGTAGGTGTCGTTTTAGTGTACAGTGTCCTGTTAAAAGACCTATTACGATGCGAACATGATCCCTACTGAGTTGTGGTAGTTTTTCGGCCTTCTTTTTTTATGGCCTGGCGTAAGTCGAAACATGTAATCCAATAACAAAAATACTCCAAACTGTAGTACTGGTAATGCTGTAAACTTCTCCTAAACCCCTCACCATAAACTGCAAATGCATTACATTATTTATTTTGCAGTTTGTGGTGAGGTGTTTAGGAGAAGTTTACAGCCTGTAATCCAAATTTAAATTAAACATTTTGAAACGGAATACAACATCTCCTTAAATCTTTAAACAATGTTAAGTATTAGATAAATACAAGTATAAAGACATGTCTTCCTGAATTATAAATGGATCTAAATACTATAATAAATGGCAACAACGCAGGGCTTCCGATCATTGAACAGTCCTAAATATTATATACAAAGTGGCTTCCTAAAATGTGCTGTATATATTGGGACGCCCAAACACTGTCGAAAACTTCACACAAATGTATAATGAAATAAGTTACCCCTCATTGTGGCCTATTAATTGTACGTGTATTTCAAGTGTATATATACAATAAATACTTAACTTACTCTATAAACAAGGGCGGGCTTCTGAGAATTTTGAGATTACTTTAAAACACAACAAAAAAAAAATTGACAATCTTTAAATAAAATTGAAGAATTGAAATTTTATATTTTATATATTAAAATGTATATATGGTATATCTAAGGTTCTCGCGGGTATAACATATAAATTCACCTTCTCGGTCACTCGCTCGGAGGAAAACACGCGAGTGACCGAGAAGGTGAATTTATATTTAAATATAAAATATATAAAATTTCAATTTTATTTAAATATTGTTAATTTTTTTTTGTTATGTTTTGAAGTAATCTCAAAATTATTTCACTAAATTCAATGAATTAGTCACAAGTACCACTTCCTTTCTTTCCCTGCTGGTTATTGGTTATTCCGGATTATAACCGAAGAATTAGGCGACATCGATGGATGAGGTAAAACTCCATACAAACAAAAATCCAGTGGCTCCCGAAAACAATCACTTGCTCTGACGTTTTATCGGTCTGCTACGACCTAGCGGTTTTCACCGTCGCTCGCATCGAGGGAAATAAAATCGAGTACAGAAACTTGTTTTATTTATTCATTATTCATTATTTATTGTTTTAAAATTTGCTAAGTCCGTTGAATAATGGAAATTTTGATTAATGTCTGACTAGAGCTAAACGTTAGAAGAAACTTTAACAGATAGTGGATTACGAAACCGAGAAATTAATGAAGCTATAGAACTAACAATCGTTACAGAGCTTGACCATTGACTTATACGTTATGCAAAAAAAACCTGTTTTTGAACATTTTTGGCTTCAACAAAAATGTGACTATATTGCATTACTGGAACATATAAAGTGCTACTACTATAGAGACTAATAAAATTACTAGCTCTAATCAAAAGTTGCGAAAACATAATTAACGAGTTGAGAGGTAACTGTAGGAACCATGAGAATATTATGCCTAATCATAACGAAAAAGTAACTCACGATCCTAAACAGAAAGCAAAGATTTTAATTAATATTCTATAAGGTCTGAATGATATTGCTTCAATAATTCCTAGTAACGATCAAATACTTGTTGTTAGTAAAAGTAGTAGTAAGGTAAGTACTTCTGGAAGTTTATGTGTAATGTTCCACACTAAGTTTGATGCTAAAAAATTATTCAGACAACTGAAATATAAAACAACAGCTGGTCCTGACGACGTGCTTTGTAATTTGATTAAGAAGATATCCGAATCAATCATTTAGTCCATTACTTATCTAATGAATTTGTCGTTCGAAGTTGCGAATTCCGTAATAAATTAAAGGAAAGTTTTGCCATCGCTCTACATAAAAGGGGTGAAAATTAGATATTGTCAATTATCGCCTGTTAACATTATCACCTTCTTTCCCAAAACTTTTTGAACACGCTGCGTTAAATAGATTACTACTCATTTAGATTGAAATGGAGTGTTAGCCAAATAATAACCTGTGTTATCGTAAGCAATTCTTAATATTAACGACGATATATATATATATATATATATATATATACATACTACGAATATTTATGTATACAGGGTTTTCTAGGTTTCTAGAAGTAACAAGGTAACATTAAAATGGAAAGTCAAAAAATAAAATAGTAAAGTTAAGCATTAAACGTGATTAAATAAACTATATAGTCGTGAAGCTGAAGAGAGAATTCTCTCTTCACTTTCACCTACATTCGTCTCCTGATGAAGTTATTGAATTATAACGAAATATTGAGAATCGATAATTGAGTTTCATTGAATAAACAGACCGCCAATCTGAACAAAGCCTTATTTCCTAACGTGTACGGTCGGTACTTCTTTTCCAATATATATTTTCATATATAAGGTAAAGTCAGGTAAGTGTGTAACCGGGGCAAGTGTGTAGTTTGTACAATAATACTACAAATAATACTAATGTACTAAACTTCATACTAGTTTTACAAACAAAAGTTCGCATCTTCTAACGTGTAATAACTTGAATATTTTGTGAATATATCATACCTTATTAAACAGGCATCAGTTTAGTATTACACTCTTGGCCGAACTGAAGGATAATGCTATTAATATATAAAATGCGGAACGATTACACACTTGCCCCATTTTGCTGGGTAAGTGTGTAGTATTGACAGTGTTTAAAATTTCTTTTTTTCTAGTGAACCGTTGATAATTATAAAAGGTGTATCTATTGAAGGCTTTCAACTGAGCATATATTACGTACTTCTATGTGTAAAATTTATCAAAATGTCTCATTAGGTGAACAGTGTTACATTTTCTTCGCACTATGCTATTTTTACTACACACTTACCTGACTTCACCTTACTATGGGTATATTTTAGAGCACTTTCTTGTAAGGTTCTTTGCAAGTTATTTGCCTGCTATACCATTATGATACGACATTCATATAAAATGCCCTAATACCATATATTCTCAGTGATTCAGGGTTTTTTCATATATACCAACTCCTGAACGTGTTATCCCTTTTGATCCATCTGCATACCATTTTAACTCCCTGGTTTCGGTTTGGCTTTCCTCTTATCCCAGTCCAAGAAAATCTTGAAGGGTTTGTCAAAGGAAAGTTTAGGACTCATCATGTCACTTCCCATTTCAAAGAAAGGATTTTCGATTTTGGTTGTTATTTGGACATCTCCAGAAGCATTCTGAATTTTCTAATTTCCAACACGTTACAGTTTGTATGCCCTTACTCTCGTTCCCCCTTTAATATAAGTATCCAAGAGTGTAGATTTTGCAAGCTTTCTATAGCAGCAGTTGGTGAGCTTTTTGCAGCTCTTCTCTATCTTTGCGAATTTTAATAATGGTCTGCTTCTGCGTAGTCTTAGTCCTCCAGACCAGGTAGCCATAGGTTAATTTGAGTCTTATCACTGCAGTGTATAACTAGTACATCATGAGTGCTTTCAATCGCCATGTTCTTTTTTTTCCAATTGTTCTGAGAGTTCATTCATTCATTCATTCATTCATTCATTAATTAGGGTGGGCACCTAAAGTCCGGGCACTTAAGCTAGGTTCTCATTGTACCATCCCTATTAACTCTCTTATTTCCACTCGAGCAGCTTCGTGTTCTCTATAAAGCCCAGTATCCTGCTCAGTGAGAATTTGAGAATCTTCAAGGGCTCCAATAGATCTCTTAGCCGAAATATTTCTGCCTGAGTACCTTCAATTCCTCACACGTGCAGATTACATGTAAACTCGTTTCTTCCTGTAGTTCGTATCTTCTGCACCACGATTCGCTTACTCGGCCTGTGCTGTATAGCTGCTCTTTCAGGGTCAGTGTCCAGTTACCAGCCCAGTAATGGTTTCAGCTTCTTTCTTGCTGCGCCTGAGTAGGTCATCAGAGAATCTAGCATCCTCATCCCCTACTAGCGCTTTGGTATGGAGTTGACCTTCAGTCGACCTCAATTTCTTTGTACTTTCTTTATCTAACCAGGTCCAGATCTCCCTTCTTGCGGAATCTTTAGTAATCCCACATACAGGCTCTGGACCCATGAAATGTCTTTTACAGCTCTCCTTGGGCAGTTCGTCGGCTATTACATTGCCCTTTATATCCTCATGTCCCGCCACCCAAATCAGAGACACCGTGTAGTCTCGTGCCAGTGCATTGAGGGATTATTTGTAGTCTCTAACTAGTTTTGACCTAGTTTCGGGTTCGATACTGCCTTGATGACACCCTGGCTGTCAGCCATTATATTAATTTTCGTCCTCATGTAGCCCCCTTTTGCAATCATTTTTCTGCACAGACTGCAAGGACGAATACTCTCCCTGGAAGACCGTTGTATGCTTCCCCAGGCTTAGGGATATCCTTTGATTAGAATTGGGTCTACAAATACCGGCTCCTGTGCCCTGGTTGGTCCGTGAACCAGTTATCAATAGCAGTGATCTCACTACGTGCCTGGTCTCTGTTCGGTATGGAGATTTTTACCTTTTCACTAATTTACTACACAGCCTTAAATATTAAACTTTATAAACAGTGTTGTCAGCTAAAAGTGATATTTTCAGTATTAATACACATTTAAAATTTCAGTAGAAATCAATCTATTGGTAATAAATGAAATAAAGTCTGTAGATATAGGCGACTATTACATGAATATGTATATGAGACTTTTTTTTCTTTTAGTTATTGTTATTACCACCACTAAATATTAAAAAAAAAGTAATGTGCTATCGTATTTACAGTAATAAGAGGTTATCCAAGTTATTAATTAAAAGCGCTTCTACACAGTAAAAAAATAAACAGTAGTATTCCTGGTAATTGTCCGTCAGGAAAACTACTGTAATTTTACAGATGAGAGTGAAAATTCGAGAATAACTGTAAATTTACAGGATCGCGTCATCATGTTTCTCCCACTTACCCTTAATATCATAGTATGATCGCTGTAAATTTAATAATCATTTCTGATATATTTAAACGCTGTCAGAAATTTACATCAATGTTTTTGACTTTTACATTAATTATTTGCTTATTTACTGAGAAACTATAAAGCTTTAGTAATTTTCCTGCAAAAATTTCGTTACAGTAATAATACTGTAAAATAAAACAGCATTATTACTGCATTATTACAGAAACTTTTGACTGTGTATAGAGATTACTAAGGAAAGTTTAATATTTTTTCAATCGGGACTAAAGAATATTAAAAAATACATCGGTATTTAATCAAACAAATAATTTGACTATAAGATGTATTTAAAACAACTACTCATAAGTAGTACAGAAATTGTCGCATAGATAGCGCCTCTCCTGTTTCATTCCAGAAACAGAACATATTTAGCAAAATAGGGTGATAAATACGGTTATAACATATTAACCTGGGATGTTTACCCGATACACATTTATTGGGAGCTGTGAGCGGGTAGCGGGGGGTGATCCCTATGATCCACGCCCAATTCACGGCGCAAACGCTTGGCGTTTACAATAGCTTACATGTTCTCCTTCATATATATTAGATATGGAGATATGAATTTTTTGAGATAACCGATTCATTTTTATTTCAATGAAAAATAATAAACAAAAAATAAATTTGGTTGACGCAACCAAATCGTGTGCCAATTGATGGTATTGGTTTATTAGGATAATCAACAGAAAACAATTTTCATTGTATATTGCACAATTGTCTGCAATGCATTAACTTGTTCTTTTAGGAAAGTGCTAACATTACATGTTCATAGTTATAAAAACTCATCGTGTACTTATTTTTAGTGCTATTGTAATATTTGTATAGTCCTTGTATCAATGATTCTGCATATTTAATTTTAATTTAAAGGTATTCAAACAAACGCTCAATTTTGTTACATCAATGCTCTTAAAAATGAATACAGGTTAGAACACAAATGGTAAAAAATAACACAATTTTAAAGAAAAAAATTCTATAATATCAATTAAATTAAATTCACTTAAGTACATCATTTGCTCAATCTTAAACTGAAAAACGGGTGAAAACATTTTAATTGTTGACACAGTTCAGAATATAATCTTTAGGTAGGCACATGCTAGTGCTTTTAATATGTACTTTAATTCAATTTTCAAATTACCAAAAACTTCAAGAGTTTTACATATTACACAAAAAAAGATAAAAAACTAATATTTAATTTTAATACCACAATTTCCTTTGAAAACGTCCATGTGCTCACTGGCGAAATGTGAGAATAGAGATTTAGTTAAATCTTGATTATTATTACGAAATATCCGCAACATATTACGAAATAATTTAAAAACAGGCACATTCAAATACGTAGTCTACATGCAGAACTATCAGATAAGATTTTCAATTTACTTTACTACATCATTTATATAATGTAAAATGAATGAAATTCTATGCATATTTGTCGCAAACAATATCCGTAGAATTTTATCAAAATTAAATCTGCCGTTCCAAAATGTAAAACGGGATCATCGTTTTATTATCACTTTTCCTATAATCTCCCTATTTACGGAATGGATGAACTTTGGTTGTGTGTGCTGCACATATGTGCAAGCAATTTCCTTTAGTGCGACTGACGATGGATCATTCCGTCGGATAACGGTGCCAATTCCCGATATTCCAGGAACCCTGCGCTAATAGCTCACGCTGTCGACGCGATGCGACATTTGAATCAACATCAAAAACAGGAATCCATTAACAGAGCGGAGCTAAGTTCGCTTGAGTCCCTGTGGAATCCACGACAATCTGTATTAGTGCATCGATCGTAGTAGTAAATGACTACGCCGCCTATTTGGACGCGCAAATATTAATTTAGATATTACAGTAATAATGATAATTCGAATCTTCAAAATTTGTCGATAACGACTCATGTAGAGGCCATTAGGTGACAGGAAAACTGTCTGGGTAATGAGGTAGCGCAGTGCATGCCCTGATACTTAATGTTTCTACTTTAGAGGAAATGAGAGACGCCGTTGGACAGCCGGAATTCTATCTGCGACTAATGGCATCTGGACTAATTGGAAAATTGAGTTTAAACAAGGGAAATTGGAGTTTGTAGTTGAAATCATTCGTTTCGAATGCAAAATTGAGTTGCTGTTACAAGAACGTGTGAATAATTTTCTTTTTATTCATCCCAAATTCATACTTACTGCTGTGAACTGATGGTCCAAGCATAAAAATAAAGAGAAATTAAAAATGACAAAATTAATTTAGCTAGCTCAGCAAAAATGAATTCAAAAGGGCACCAGAGATACTTAAATCTCAGAGTTAATTTACTAAAAATTAATAGTGGGCGGTTGCAAAAATGACTTTCATTAAAATTCCCAAAAATTGAAATGGCAGATTCAAAAATAAAAGAACTAGTGATTTTAAAATGATATACAATCATTAAATTTATTTCTAAAAAAAAAAGAAAAAAAAACATTTGATACAAATTTGCAGGAGAAATGAAAACCTTGAATATAGGATTCTGGCATAAAACAAACCTGCATATGACTCTACAATTAAGAAAGGACAATGCAAATCCTTTAGCAAACAAAATGGTGAATTCGTTCTAGAAGGAAATTCAAGTACCACAAAAAAATTCACGTGGTTTCAAAAATTCAAAGCAAACTAAAAATTTTAATTCAAATAACGTGGAGAAATAAGCAAAATTAAGAATGAAATATAAACAAGCTCACAGCTTCACTTCACCTGCCCCGAGGTGATAAAATTAAAATTAAATTAATAACTACAAAAAAAAACGAAAATTTAAACTCTAAACGCGCTTACTTCTAGAACGAATAATTAAAAAACCTTACATGAATTGTGCACAACTACATAAAACTAATTTAACTAAAAATTACAAGATAGACGATTTTACAACCAAAAACGAGCTACATTTTAACTGAAACGGAATACCATTAACAGTATCCGAAAACAACACACCTAAACGCGGGCTCGTCTATCTGATAACTCCTCTCGGAACTCAAGGTAACACGGCATATATCTGAAATTTACAAACTCGGCGGTGAACGCACAGCGCAACTCTAAGAAAAAACTAGTAATAAACTAAAACAATACAGGAGTACGCAAAATGTACAAATAAATGAGATTGAATATACAGCATTGTCCAAAAAGAATGAAACTAACAATTAAATAAAAATTCTTAACGAAACTCGCGGAAACTCTATCATTGTTTTGACAAGGCTGATTAGGAATAAATAAAAATACACATTTAAATTTCCGAAACCCGGGGTGCCAGACTACAGCACATCTCCCAATTACTAACGGGAAAACGAAAGTGTCAACGAAAATTGAGTTTTTCCGCTTAGAAATTGTACGCACACGAAAAATTAATATTCTAAAGTTTCCCGCACCAAACGAACAATACCGTATCTCCGCACACAGGGGTGAAAACGTCACTTCCGGGTGATGAAAACTACCCGGGGTCGTGGTGGGAGAGTCCAACATACCATCCGGTTGATCCAGTTTCGAACAGCAATCGGCATAGCAGTCGGTATGGCAGACGATGTGGCAGTCGGTGTGGCAGTGGTGGGTCTGCATCATGAAGAACTTCTCCACTCCATGGATGTACCTCTCGCTTGTAACTCCAGAAGGATAACTTAAAAAATAGAAACATTCTTTTAAATTGTGCTCCAACATGGCATCAGGAACGGGATTTTTCTTTTTTACAGGGTTTGACTTGACTTCATTAAGACAGTGTTCGGCATCAAGGACAATAATGGGCAACTTATTTTGTAAGGATACATGCTGGTTGAAAATTTCCTTGACTTCAGCTTCATTCTTCACATCAGAATTGATTTTAATTTGATTTTCGACATCTGGGGATTCGATGTGGGAATTGATAACTTCTTCTGGGAATTCTTCTTCAGAATAGTTGACTACTTCTGGGAATTCTTCTGGGAATGTTGATTACTTCTGGGAATTCTCCTTGGGAATTGTTGATTACTTCTGCCTCTACCTCTAACTCACCAAAAACCTCAACCTCGACATCCTCTTCGGATCCAACATCTCCAACAACTTTTTCGCTACCTTGTATATCATCACCTCTAACTTTTCCGCAACCTTGTATTTCAAACTTAAAATTATCATCACAATATTTCATTTTTTCATCATCCTTTTCATCATCATTTTCCATTATCTCAACATCATTTTCATTCTCCTTTTCTCTACTTAAATCATCATCAACATTTTCCTCTTCTCTACCTAAACTATTAATATTATTTTCCCTTTCTCTACCTACATCATCAACAACTTTCTCTTCCCTTTCTTTATTCAAAACAACAACATTTTCATCAACTTTATCTTCCCTTTCTTTACTCAAAACATCAACATTTTCATCAACTTTATCTTCCCTTTCTTTATCTAAATCATCAACAACTTCATCAACTTTCTTATCAATTCTGTCAACCTCGAGTTTACTACCAAATACTACTTCCTCTAATCTTTTTACACAATCATTTTGCTTCTGTAGCAATTCTTTGTTCTGAGCAATCAATTCTTTTTTAGTATCACTCAATAACCCTTTTATCATTGCCATCATATCATTCATACTCTTAATACTTTCCTTATTGTTAGTCCTGCTTCCTCCATCTCTCTGGATCTCCTTTTCGTCCATCCTTCCCTTTTGTCCTGCCACAACCGACTCCTTCCTGCCATGAGTTCCTTGGCTCCGCCAACTCTGGTCTCCAGGAACGTCCACTTCCTGATCCCTCGTAGTCCTGTCCATCTTCATACTCGCAGCGGTGTACATAAAAAGTTTATAAACACACGAATATCAGCCTTATCAACGCAACGAGAAATTCTCACAAATTCCATACACGGGATCCTAATCTTACTAATTACTATTACAATCATATCGTGCTTCGCACATTGGGATTGCCATAAATATTTGCTCAAAAACTGCATGAGAATTTACAATTAAAAAAAATAATGCAATAATGTCGTGCCTCGCACGTTGGTCGCCATAAATTATATGGTGACTGCAAGAGTTTACAAATAAAAAAAAAACAAAATTACGAAACATGAATATAAGATTCTGTACAAAAATGCAATAAAATCGTGCCTCGCACGTTGGGCGACATAAATTATGCTGAAAAACTGCATGAATTTACAAATAAAAAAAAAAACAAAATTACGAAGCAAATTACAGGGAATATGAATATCGTGAATATATGATTCTGTGAAATAATATAAACCTGCATATGACTCTACAATTAAGAAAGGGACAATGCAAATCCTTTAGCAAACAAAATGGTGAATTCGTTCTAGAAGGAAATTCAAGTACCACAAAAAAATTCACGTGGTTTCAAAAATTCAAAGCAAACTAAAAATTTTAATTCAAATAACGTGGAGAAATAAGCAGAATTAAGAATGAAATATAAACAAGCTCACAGCTTCACTTCACCTGCCCCGAGGTGATAAAATTAAAATTAAATTAATAACTACAAAAAAAAAACGGAAAATTTAAACTCTAAACGCGCTTACTTCTAGAACGAATAATTAAAAAAACCTTACATGAATTGTGCACAACTACATAAAACTAATTTAACTAAAGAATTACAAGATAGACGATTTTACAACCAAAAACGAGCTACATTTTAACTGAAACGGAATACCATTAAGAGTATCCGAAAACAACACACCTAAACGCGGGCTCGTCTATCTGATAACTCCTCTCGGAACTCAAGGTAACACGGCATATATCTGAAATTTACAAACTCGTGCGGTGAACGCACAGCGCAACTCTAAGAAAAAACTAGTAAATAAACTAAACAATACAGGAGTACGCAAAATGTACAAATAAATGAGATTGAATATACAGCATTGTCCAAAAAGAATGAAACTAACAATTAAATAAAAATTCTTAACGAAACTCGCGGAAACTCTATCATTGTTTTGACAAGGCTGATTAGGAATAAATAAAAATACACATTTAAATTTCCGAAACCCGGGGTGCCAGACTACAGCATTACGTACAATATTAGTTTCTTTTGTGTTACAATTCCATTACAGCTGACATAATTATACACCGAGGTGCTGAAGCATCGAGTTATCAAATACCCTCCAAAACAGTAAATACGTCAATTATGGATTAAGCCTATAATTTCACAATTACTCGTAATATCAAGTGCTTACGAAATGTAATTATTGTTTTCAATCATACGAATTTGATTACTTGTTGGTATTTTATTAAAATTTATACTAAATTTTCATAGAAGGGACTACAAATAATTCAAAATGGCGCATTGCATTATGAAAAAATAATGAAGTACTTTTCGCTGTGCATGAATGATCGTGAAATATATATAACAATAAAATTTATTAATTAAACATTTGTATTGGTTGAGATTAAAAACCAAAGGTCTTTTATGAAAGACTCTTCTTTATTGTTAATGAATCTTCAAGTACCGACGTACAAATTAAAATCACATTTGATTTAACGATAACAGTTTGTTGTTTGGCAGACAACACTTCCGTAAACAACGTCTTTTTGTTTGTTTTGGGATCCATCTGACGTGGAGTCTCCGAAAACTCAAGGGCCTTTTGGTTTTTTGTATTCCCTCTACGCATTGAATTGTACCAGTCTTTCCAGGATGCTAGTACCCTGCACTAATCTGTGCAGTTGGTATCTGCAGTGTTGATCCGAATTTTCTGCCTTCCAGTGTACAGTGTTCTGTTAAGGTACTTGCTATGATGCGAAGATGATTCTTACTGAGCTGCAGTTGTTCTCTAGCCTTCTCTTTTGATGGTCTCTGTGCCAGTACATCATATCACAAATTGTTACTTCTAGACAATTCTTTTCCTTCACCATATTTATGGTGTTTGAATTAAATAACATTTTGAATAATTTATCAGTAGACCGAATGGCCATTGCATATACCTCTTGATTTTCATCAATTAATTTGGCATTTTTAGAATCAGAAATCAAGGACATGCCCTTATCTAATGGACAATCCAATAATAATATGTTGCCACTAATGCAGCTTGTTACTCTGTCCACTTTGTACACCACTATTTTCATTCCTTTTTTGTTTTCTAAAATAACAGTTTTTCATTAGCTGTCCTTTTGTTTAAGAGTAATAACACTCTTTTGCAATCAAACTTGAGATATCCTGCTTTTCCGCAACATTTTCTTTCAACTTTCCTCATTTCCACTGGCAGTTTCTTCTTTTCTTCTTCCCAGCCTTTCCTCTCCTACCAACAGTCTTGATGTTAAATAATTTATTTTTTATGTTTCCGTAGGTACATGCTGACATCTTCTTGTTGCTTAATTTTGCACATAAATTCATTACTTTTGTTAGAAAGCTATTAACGTCTTCATTTTAAATTGTAAAACTGTTCATTCGTGCACTAGACTTCCTGTCATAAAGGTATTCCAACTTCAACTACATGTTACTAGCACCACAACACTGCATTGCATGTGATAGTGGCCCTTCATCCATACGTGTAACCAATGCCTCCTGTGCTTTCGCATCTTTCAATTTTCAAGCGGTTTTTAATTTTTATCTTCTGGTCCACACCACTTCAAATGTCAAACAAACCTTTCGCCATTAAAACGACTTCTATTTGGAACTTCCACACTATACTTTGTGATGTCTCCATATCTTTTATTTACATTTATTGGGGCCCCAACCTGTTGCAGAGTATTATCTCTAAAGTTTTCGTTCAATGAAATAGTCTGCAACAGTTCTGTTTTACATAATGTATCTATTTGTATGTTATTAAATAATTATGTTTTACTATTATTTATTGTTATATTGTAAAAGTTATTAAAAAATAATTTCAAAAAGTTATTAATGTATCTCATAAAACTTGTAGTTCGTTAACATTTTCTTATATGCCAGAGAAGAAATGATTTTCTTCTTGTCATCATCAGAACATCGATTCTTTATTTTTTGTCATTGACACATTTTTAATACATAAATTATCAACTATTTCCAATTTCTGTCACGGCGCTCTGCTGACTTTTCCATACATCTGTCGTATCCATAGCATACTATAAATCTATTAGAAATTTTAAAACGCAGTATCTTGCTTATATAGTGACCGCAAAAATATTCAACATATGGTTTTTTTTTTATTCTTAAAATTTGCTACTTTTTTGGGAGAATAGGTCGTGCATGTCTATGAACCCCAAAATTTATTTTGACACCCGTTATGTGAGCTCCTTGCAACAACAACTGTCATACTGAACACGTACTTTTCAGTTTGCCCTGTGTTAATTAAGCAAAAATTTGCATACAGAATTGACTTTTAACCAACTTTTTCAAATAATTTTTTGGGCTATCATGTCGGTTAACCTCATTTTTTTTTTGCAGATTCATGGAATATTTTTTTAATTTACCGCCATACTAGTGGTCACGTAACGCGTGTCAAAATAAATTTTGGGATTCTTAGACATCCCCCAAAAAATTTTGAGTATATTTTAATAATAAAAAAATTGCCCATAGGTGCAATATTTATGCCGGGCACTGCATATGACGTCACTAGCAAAATTTTTGAAAAATATTAAAAAATGGATTTCGCTTTTAAATTCCAAATTAAAACCTACTTCAAAAATATCTAAACTATTTTTTGAAATTCTAAATAATAAGAAAATGATAGGTATTATATCAAATATAAATAATATAGTAATATAAATATATTGAAGAAAAATCATTATCTTTTAAATATCTTGAAAACAGCAAGATAAATTCTATCTTATGTTTTATACCTCCGCTGCAAAGTTTTTTATAAATTGTTGTAAGATTACAGTTTTTCTAGAACGCATAATTATCACAATTTGTATAAGGTATTTCGTAACCTTGGTACAGCCTTCAACTTTCTTTTTTTAAATACAATACCAACAATATTATTGCATTTTTAAAAGCGCCTGTAAAATTAAAAAAAAAAGATATAACATATTAGCACTAAACTCATTAATTTCCAAAATATCTTTGATTTTCTGAAGAATATGTCGCTTGCACTGTTTGAGAAAAGCGATTGCAATTTAATTACCACTTTTTCGCACACACTTTTTCGTTATTATAGTTTTAATTATTTTTTTATTATTGCGAACATATGTATTTGCAATCTTAGAAGGCTGTAAAAATGAAAGCCAGAAAATAAATATTATATAATTATTATATAATATAAAATCACAAAAACATTGATAATAACGCGCTCCTGTAAGTTTACCATAAAAGTATGACCCTAAAAGTTTGTTTGGAAATGATATTTCCCTATATGTGGTACTGTTGATCTACTGTCCTGATAGCATGCGAATTAACTGTGTCATACCAATGGAAATTATGGCGGTTAACGTTATAATTCTTATGGAAGGCAGCTTCATCAGCAAATAATATATTGTACTAGTTGTTTTTCTAGTCCCTATTAACAAAACGTCAACCTTCCATTGAAATCATATTGATCTAGTTCTTTGACCAACTGATAAAGGTAAGGCTAAAATTTATTTTTGTTTAAAATGCGATGAAATTCCTGGTGTGCCTAATACGACCGTCCGTATCGAAATATTTGAGGATTCAATAACACTACCTACTACTGAAAATTCGCTTTCTTCAGTGGTTGCAGTTCTTCAGTCTTTTAAGAGAGACCACATTAAGTTTCCTTTCAGCGTTTGAATGGTTTTGATTGTACATACGTGAAACCAGAAAATAGTTCGTCACATTCTGCCAGTACAGATGCCGCACTAACTAATTCTTCTTTCTAAAACATTATTATCTACAAATAATTTAATTACATTAAACACGATTAAACGTAAAAAAAACGACTGTCATTTTCATTGCAGGATCGTCGCCTACTAAGATTATAAATGATCGCAATAATAAAAAAATAATTAAAACTGTAATAACTCGAAAAGTAGAAGAGATATACATAGAGTATAATGCTTAATAAAAATCAAAGCCCTTGTTAATAGGAATTCAATGATGTAAACTATACAGAGTGTTCCATTTAAAAAAGTAAGATATACCCATTTGAAGTTGACTGAGTTTGCGCAACTATAAACACATCTGCAGGTATAAGTAGATCCGTACTAAGATATTTCAAAATTTGATTCACTTAGTTTAAGTAGTAGTAACTAAATTACAATCGCTTTTCCCAAACAGTGCAAGCGACATATTTTTTAAAAAATCAAAGATATCTTGGAAAATAATGAGTTTAGTGCCAAACTATTTTATATCTTATTTTTTTAAAGTTTACTGGCTGTTTTAAAAATGCACTAATATTGAAGGTATTGTATTTAGGAAAAGAAAGTTGAAAGCTGTACCGAGGATACAAAACACCCTGTACAAATTGCGATAATTGTGCCTTATAGAAAAATTATAATCCTACAACAATTTATAAAACCTTTTTTCCTATCTGTCACTGTTTCTGAGTTATAGAGGAATTCCTTACTGAGGAAACACTCTGTACATTGAATTGCTCCATCTGTACATGAACAAATCTGTGATTGGAATTATATTGCTTGAGATTAAAACGGATATTCAAAATTCGCAATATTATTTCCCAGTTTGCCGCTGATGACACTTACATGGCAGCAGCCACAAAAATATTTATTAAACAGATGGCGTTGTTCACAGCAAACTTTCTGTCCGCCTGAATCGAAAACTGGCAACGGCAAGCGAACATTTAGAACTTCGTCTCTCCAAAGATGTCCCAGTAAAATTGAAAATTAATTTGTTCGTCCGAAATTAATTTGGGGTATTCTGTGCGGGATTAATGTTTCTGTTTTAACCCCGACTAGAATTAATCTCGCCACTAATTGATCGTTTGTCGTTTGTGTTTATGTAGTATTATTTAATTATACTGTATGAGGAAGATATATGTTGTAATTTTCCTTCAATTCTCTATTTACGTTGAATAATGAGTTAAAAGCAATTTGAAATTACTTTTGCCAGTAGGAATTAGAGTGTTATACGCATGTTAACCATTATAATCACACATACAATTGTATTATCAATAACTGCAACACAAATAAGTAAACTAAATGTCTGAATAGCATTTATAACAAACAAACACGTATTTAAAATCTCTAGGTACTTATTATCAGAAAATCATTCACACAGCATCTGTTTAGTAAAATTAATTTCACCTACACTCCGGACATTGCAACAATGTACTGAATGTCTTCAGATTATAAGTAGTGTAGAGTAGTATCGGTATTTTAAAATATCGTTAGGTATTAAATTTATCGTCAGTAAAGTAGTTCAATTACCAGATCTCTAAGAAAATAATAAATAATAAATCTGTCAGTTAACTAATCACGATAATTATTGATACGATACTTCCGAGAGTATCTAGTTGCTATTGATATTGCCTATCACCAGCTATAAATTCGCAAAAGTTTGTAGATCAGGAAAATATATGTCATCTGTAACTTTGAATGGGATGGACTTAATTTTTTTGTAGTGTCGTGAGAGAGGTCTTGCTAAATCTAAAATCAAATTTCCTCCACTACTGGTCTTTCCTTAAATATATTCACGAACATAGATCTCTCAAGGAAGAACTGTAATTCAACTTATTTCGATTCTGTGACTGAAGAACGTTTAAAGCCAAAAAGGAATCTCTACGCTATTAAAGAATCACGGTGAATGCTGGCAACTTACAAAAGGAATATAAAAAATAAATTAAGAATCGGAGAGACTAAATGTTTTCAATGAATATGCAAAACCTCTCGGTTACGTCACATACCTGTAAGATACTGTATAGTGTTGGGATGAACGTAGTTTCATTCCCCTGTAGAGCTGTGCATAAATATTGCAATGCGAAGCGAGAGAATGAATGAAGCTAATTCTCAAGGTTTCCTCCACGGCATAAATGTACAGCAGCATTACTATGAATGCGATATTTATATCGAACATGAAAAAATAAAACTGACAAAGCATTGATTACTGACAAAAGCCTGGTAGGTACTCCCAACCTCCAGGTTGCATAGGGTATAGAATAATTCATTTCTATGTGAAAGGAAGGCTATTTTTTGTAGTTTGTATATTTAACCAGCTTGCAATTTGCTTCATTTGTTATTACCCGGCAGCTCAATAATCTTTTAGATACATTAAATTCATTAACAACCTTGAAATCTTTATTATTTTGGATTATTGTTGAAACGAGCTAAAAATTGGTGTGGCAAGGTGCAAATTCCTACTTTTATTTAACAAAATTGGGAATAGTTATATTATATTCGAGTGCCGTTGATTTCATTTAAAGTGCGAGAACTCGAGAGAACTTTTATGATGAGTTCGAGCACTGTAAATAACTCAACACACGACATTTGTGTTAGACTTTTTGACCGAGAAAAATATTTAGATCTTATTTAAAAAAAAATACAGTTTTGTAACAGTTGGATGATGTGGATTGGTACCACTGTGTTGTGACAACTCAACTCAATTTTGGTTCTGTCAAAGTAATTTTTTTAATGATGTGTTTTTTTGCCAGTAATAATTAAAACAGCAATAACAATATCGGTAAATATGTTTGGTTTTAAAACTAAATTAACTAAATTACAGGGTATTTGCATATTCCAAATTGGAAGCAACTGTGAGATGATGAGAAAAAATGGCCGTGCACTTTACCGCATTAGGGCGGTAAAATAAACTTGCTATTGTATTAGCTGACAGGTAAGCTACCCTCAACAAATCCACGTTGTTGCATAATTTGAAAAAAAAAGGAAAATAGAAAACTTTTTCTAGGTATTTGATTTTATTTTTTTTTTAAACGGAAAAGATTAATTTTAAAACTACAAAACGCGTTACCTTTATAATCCGGAAATGAACGGAGAGTTATTTGGGAATCTTTAGTATTATAGAATTATACTGAGCGTTCCATCTAAAAACGTAAATCTTGCAGCGCGTTTTTTATGAAGTACGCAACATATTGTATATTGTCATTAAACAAAATGTTATTTTACATTTAAAATGGTAGTAATTAAATACTATAGTAATATAAAACAATTATTTTAGTTAAATAAAAAAAGTGCAGAAACATACACAAAAATACATGTCCATAAATGTATTTCACAAATATATGTTCACAAAGAGCGAACGAATCAAAACTTATTATTAATAAATTCGTCGGCTGAGCACAATGCTTGTTTCATACTATAAAAGTTTATAGAAGAAAGAGAAACCCATGTAATAAAGGAATTTTTTTTTACAAAAAGAGGTGTCGCCTTTGGAAAAACAATATTATGGCAAGTACGGGTATTATAAGAATGAATGTCCAACCGGTAAGTATGATTATTTCTATCTTTATACACTCATAGGCAATCAAAGAATATAAAGTAAGACTTCTTAAGAGAAACAAATAATGGCGGAGAGTGGGCTTTGCCGTCCACTCTACCGACTACGCGTACTGCCCGCTTCTGCAAAAAAATTCATTGTAGTGGTGAAATTCCTGCAGGAGGACAATATTTCATGCGTGACTCAAAGAGAGCAAAGCATACTGTTTTTACACTTTACATGCTCACCGAGGTTCTGCCTTATGACTCTGATAACATAGCAAGAATATGATAAAGTCTTAGACAGCTGCTGCATGTGCCCGGCTCACACTAAGCCGGTATCCACAATTACCCCAAAAATATAATTTTGGAAGAGGGCAAAAGAAGATTGTTAATAAATATGTTAATGTTAATTTGATGTTCTTAATAATTTAGTTTTATTAGTGTTAAGGATGATCTTATTTCCACCAAACCACTTGCAGATTTTAGAGGAAGCAGTATTTATGAAATTTTCCAAATTCTCGTGGTTAGAGGCATGCCACATAAGGGAAGTATAGTCAACGAAAAGAACCGTATATGATTGGCGGGCAGCATGTGCCAGATCATTAATAAATTTTAAAAATAACGTTGGCCCCAGCAGCGAGGCCCACGGAACTCCATATCGAAGTATATTGTATTTAAGTAAGAAAATACAAACCTGCGATTGCTGCTCCCTGTATACAAAATGAATCAAAATGTATTATATTTGATGCTAATAATTCTTTTTAAAATTCTACTGAGGACCAAGTTTTTTTGTTTTAAAAAAGAATCCATATTTTTGTTCAAATAAATAGGATTTGGGGTAAAACGGCGGTTAATGAGCAATTTTGCTTCAGTCATAAGTCAAGCTGTTGATTAGATAGATTTTATCTGTGTTCTAATTATCCATCTATTTTTACACTGTGTAAAATGATTCCAATGTTTGTTAGTTTGTTATTATATATATTTTTGACGCTATTGTTTAATTAGTCGACAGTTTGATAAAGACCAAAGTTTATGGTCGAAATTTGCTGCAAAATTTAAGGGAAACAATAATAAAAAATTGCTAATTAATCGCCGTTTTACTCCACCTGAAGAGTGTTCTTTTATCATAAATAGGATTTGGGGAAGTGTATTTTATAACAGAGTATATCATAAATATTTATGAAGATGAAGGTTCTTATATTTTTTTGTCTGTTTTATGCCTTCAGATTTATATAACATATGTAGGTAATGCAAAGCTGTTTGGCTCATTACTATTTTTATAACATTATTTAAATGCTCCATTATTTCATCAAAATTTATTTAAATTTCTACACTAACAACTTGACGAGAACTCGTAATGCATTCTAATCTTTAAAGTATTTTTATTGGCTTTTGAATAAGTAAAACACTTTTTTTCGTGCGCCCAAAGTGCCAAAAGAGAAAACAGGAAGCCGTCAAACACTTGGCACTGACACATCAAATAAATCGCGGTAATTATATATGACACAGTACATTTGTAACACAGAGCAGTCTTTCATCAGGCGCCTAACGAGTTGTTTATTTTTCCACATTGAAAATCCTACCTTCCAAAAAAAAAAAAAAAACGAACAGAACAAGAACAGGTGTCTAAACGATTTTGGCGAAGACATTAGTTTCGTTCAATAATGACTAAACGTCTTTTTATACTTTCGTTTGCTCTTTTTTTCTTTAAGAAAAAAAAATGTTTACCGACCTGTAGTGTAAGTATTGCTTAGGGCCCATAGACGTATGAATTTCATTCATTCATATGGCGTACGGAAAGGAGGCTGGGTGTATTTTTACTTTCAAGTCGGCAGATGCAGCGTTGAGTTATTAAATATTTATGTTTCAACGCTCGAAATATGACAGGATTTTAGATTTTAGCACGTCAAAACGAGATTCGGAATGTCTTTAGTTAGCTTATTTTGTGATTTTTTTCTTTCGTTTCACATTCCAAGATGACAGTTTGTAACGTAGATGTTTTTATGTAATGCACGGCATGGTTCCGAAGTGTAGGTGGTGGCCTTGCTATGTTTTTCTCGGTGCGATATTTAGTATGACAATAATATCTAAAACACTTTATCGATACTCTGAATTAGTGAAATCAATATTGGACGAAAATGTTGCGCCCTTTTTTCTACAGTAACTTTTTTGCTTTTTTTCCTGTGCGTTTAATTTAGGTTATAAAATGCACATCTACACATCAATAATAATAATAAAAAAAACTAAATCCTAAATCAGTTCAACCACGGTATACATTGTAAAAATAAGTAAATAAATGATACATAACGCATTAAGTTCACAAAAGAAAAAAATGGTATTTTTTTAGCAGCGCTCTACACAATTATTAAATAATATACTTACCTAAAACATGGGAGAGGTGTCTTGCCGCAGGTGCTTCTTATAAAACATTATCATTAGTTACTAAATCAGAGTTTATTTTTAAGTTCGCAGTTAGAGACTCGTTGTAAACATTATCAAAACCTTGTAAGTGCAAATATCTTTCCGCTGTTGCCTCTTTTTAAAGCCGCGTCCAGACCAACGGCCGAATGCAAACCAAGGCACATGTGCTTAGATTTGAAAATGATTTGCTTCGGTCTGGGCGGAGCGACCGAACGGAATCAAACGGCATCGAACGGTACCCTTGGCGTTGGAAAGCCTTCGCTCTCGTGTCGGTACGTCAAAGGACGTTCGATTCGGTCTGGACGGGGTTTGTGTTTATTCTACTAGCATTGTTTAAATATATCTAGTTAGTCAACGTAATGCATTTTCGGAAAACTAAAGTATTGGGCAGGGAAGTGGTGCACTCTATCGGTGAATGTAAATTGATTTGAAAACGCGGTAAATATAACAGGTATCTCGACCAGAGAGAACGACAGATTTCTATCTATCTATCTGCGGAAACGACGGAATCCGTATCGGCATTGGTATCGGTGATCAGTGTTGTTCGGACAGCTTTAAACAATGTACTGAGATTTGTTAACATGTGGTACTATTTTCCAATAAATCGTACTATTGTTTTGTAATACAAGTTTCTATAATTTGGTACGATTTGTTACATAAAAAAAAACAAATTTGATTTCTTTCTTATCAGCCCTATCTACTAATATCAATTGAAAGCATTTTTTTTAAAGAAATTGCAATGATTCAGTTATACATTGTACTAAATAATTCAAAGAGGTACTATTGTACTACGTTTCATTCACTTGTACTAAAATAGTACAATAGTACGCTGTGGAACAACATTGTCGGTGATTTATTGGCATTGGCGATTTGTGTGGCCTGGGGCAAAGGGAGAGTGGATGCATGTGACGCTGTGATGACGCACCTCGCGATAATTCTCGTGTTTGTTTACATTAGAAGATTAGAATTCTGAGGTATTCTGTTATAAATATAAAGAAATTGAAAGTATATTGCAGGGCACGTTCTTGTTGACAAAACATTAATTGAAGTTTTTTCTTTTAAGAATAAAATATTTAAACTTAAAACAAAAATCACTGAAAAGAGAAAAGTTAAATCTAAAAGGACGAAAATTTGCCGAGAAAAAAAAGCATAAATCTACTTCTCAATTTTTATTTTCTTAGTTTTTAAATTAATAAGTTGTTTTGTTAACTTAATTTACTTATGCTTATGATTATATAATAATCAGAAAATGTTTGTTTTATTAAAAAGAATAAGTATTTAGTTTGATAATATATAATCTGTAGTTCGATGGCCTTTTTATATTTAAAATTTTAGTAAAACGCGGATTTTTCGTTCTAACGTATATACGATAACCCTCTTCTCCTCCTCTCTCCTATTGCTCTCCTCGCTTCTCCCGTGTATAGCGGTACTATCGCTAACTTCAGCTGGTGTAAAGGCGGGAAATTTGAAATGTAGCCTACTATAAATCGTTATTTTTTTAGATGTATGTACCATTTTACTTTACTTTTTGACTTTTTCTTAGTTCTAATTTAATGTATAGGTACTCTATGTATATAGTTTTCTTATATTCACAAAACATTTTTTATTTGATTTACTTATGTTTACAATTACATAATAATAGAAATTCGTTTTTTATATAATGAATAAATATGTAGCTTGGGGGTAGAAATCGCCATTTATTTTTACATATATGCACCACTTTACTTATTAAAAACACCATACATGATGACGCATTCGCGTTCTTTCTCTTGAGCGGCTGAAAAGTTACGAGGTAACCTTTGGGGGCAACATCTGTATATACAAGGTTACATCGTAACTTTTCAGCCAATCAAGAGAAAGAGCGCGAACGCGTCATCATGTATGCTGTTTTTAATAGCTTTGTTTATTTGTGTGCTTGGAGCAGTATCTACAGACGTCGTCAGAGTAACTTGAGAGCGTTTCAGAGTTGGATTTAAAGATGGTACAAACAAACGCGCTCGATTGCAATATAACCTTAATTTTATTATTTACTATTGTCAAATTGTCACAGCTATTATGAATAGGAAAAGTAAAAGTAATTTTTCAAACTAATGAATGTAGACTACAATAAAAATGCATCATATACTAGTATTTATGTACCTATCAAGCGAAGTTTTTAAAATATAATGATCGTTCTTTACATCAATCACATTGGTATCATTATATTATCCATATAGTGCATATTTGATGCAGGTATAAATCGGATTACATTTACAAACGACAGTTTACAACACGGTATTATTGCGATTAGATTATGTTGCACAAATTGCTCGTAATTGCTCGGACATCGGACCGCGAGCAGGAAGAGCAACCTCTTTGTGATCTGGATTTGCTTGCTCTAAACAAACAAATACGCACGAATCATCATCTAAAATACAAACAAACGCGTAAAATTCCTTGTATCTGCTTAGATCAGCCAAACAAACAAACCTTATTGCAATTGAATAATATTTTGCGGACGCGTAAGAGGGCCATCTTGTAGTTCGTAGTCTAACTATAAAACTTATATTTAAATCGAGATGGGCACCAACGTCGTGCTGCCATCTACGGCTTTTGTCCAAAATGTTAAAAAATCCGTTAACTATTTTGTCCATAAGGTTGACTAACTAGTATGTATATAAACAATGCTACTAGATATTACTAATATCTCGGTGAAAACATGGAATAGACTGAAGAATTATGTTAACCATTAATAGAGCGGTAACGAAAGAATCCTGCATTGTGGCACCCTGAAAATAAAAACTATAAATTAATCAAGAAAAAAAAATGTTTGGAAAAAGATATAGCCATTGAGCTTGGCCATGATGAAAGTGAAACAAAAAAGAAAGGTGAGAGTCTGCTGACCTCTTACCAACGTGAATGATTATGGAATGGGTTTAGATGATTTATATCATTCAAGTTTATTATCAAATTGATTGAAAACTATTATTTTAATAATAATAAAAAAAAAAAACAGGTAGCTGTGGTTGTTGTTGACAAGTTTTTCTCTCTATTTATTTGTTGTATTTTAATCAGCTATATAATGTAGCTATTCACCTGAATGGATTCATCAAATACTTAATTATGGGAGCACAAACATCGGGAACAATGTAAGATGTAGCCTGCTTTGCTATTTTGAATATGTATGAGAAACTTGCGTAACAGTATCATGTAACCAAAAAGTGAAGTGTTACTGCGAATTTTCTCGAGTTGCTATGCTTCATCATATTATGTTTCGAAATCTTTGGTTTTACTAAATTAAGCAGAACATCAAACAGTTCTAGTGTCATTCTGCAGAAATTTCGGAAATGCCCACTGTCCCTATTTTGAAGTTCTGCCATTAAATGACTTCCACTGTACCTATTTCTCTCTTTAAAAGGTGTTGTCATCCACTAAAGCCTTGCCTCACGTTTTCTCTTTGTTCTTAATAACGATTTAACGATTATTCCCGCACTTGCAATTATTAAATTATTATCTTTGCTGCTCGACGTTGTTATCACCGAACCGCATCCAACGCTATCGAACTCGCTTCTGAATCTTAGTGTGTACGGCAAGACCAAATCCTCTCGAATTCTTTCCAACGGCATACGCCTCGCCCCCATTTGCCGTTGGCGTTGGCCAACGCAATTTTGGCCAATGCAATATCTTGCATTGGTAAATGACAGCGGAAGTCACCTAATCGCTTTTTTCAAGTGAAGACGGTGGATATTTTCGAAATTTCTGCAGAATGACACCAGAACTATTTGATACTCTGCTTAATTTAGTAAAACCAAATATTTCGAAACATACAAATTAAGAAGCATAGCAAAACAAGAAAGATTTGCAGCAACACTGCATTTTTTGAACACGGGGAACTTAAACTCGAGCTTCTCACACATATTCAAAATATCAAAACAGTCTATATTTTATATTGTTCCTGAAGTTTGTGCTGTCATAATTGAAGTATTTGATAAATTCATTAAGGGGAAGAGATATATTATATAACCGTTTAAAATATAACAAATAAGTGGAGGGAAAAAATTCCTAACAGCAACAACCAAAGCTACCTGTTTTTTTTTTATTATTAAAATACCAGTTTTCAATTAAGTTGATAAGAAACTTAAACGATATAAATCATCTGAACCCATTCCATAAACATTCACGTTGGTAAGAAATCAGCAGATTCTCTACTTCCTTTTTTATCCCACTTCATCACGGCCGAATTCAATGGCTATCTTTTTCTAAACATCGATTTTCTTCTTTATTAATTTACAGCTTTTATTTGCAGGGTCTCACAATACATGATTCTCGCTATACCGCTCTTTTAATTACAAGTTTAATTTTTAAGTTTTGCTAAAAATATTACGCTACTAGTGTATCTGATTTTTCATTCGCCTGTACGCAACTGAAAAAACACAAATCCCGTCCAGACCAAATCGAAAGGCCTTTAACGTATCGGCACGAGAGCGAAAGCTTACCAATGCCAAGCGTAGCATTCGATTTGTTTCCGTTCGGTCGCTCCGTCCACACCAAAGCAAATCCTTTCCAAATTTGAGCACATGTGCCTTGGCTTGCGTTCGGCCGTCGCGTCGGTCTGGACGCGGCTTAAGAGTTATCACGACTTATGAGCTTTGTTGGCGGATGGCATCCCCATCATGCTCAGACATAAAGAGCATGCGCAATAAGGATTTTAGCGTTCGCGGTAAATGTATGATATGTCCTGGGCATAATACTCTCCGTTTCTCGGAGTACATTTGCTTTATCCGGAATGTATCCATCCAGTGTACATCCGATATGTCGGATATGTCCTTGATATGCACAGTACATTTTAAGTATATTTCAACGAAGTTCGAAATGATCGGATTGGTTATGTTGGCATATTCCATTCTTATGATGGGAAGGATGAAAAAAATGACAGAGACGGTGTAACAAAACGCAAAGAAATTAAGAATACTTGTAATATAGTTTATACATAACTTTTTAGAGTAAACAGATATAGGTATTATAATAAATGTTCGATTTAAATCTCTCTCTCTGTCTCTCTCTTTATATGGGTCATAATAATGCAATTTTCAAACCTGACAAATTAAAAACCTTCAAAATGCCAAAATATTCCAAAAACAAAAATCACAAATTCTCTGGATATATTAACGAAAATCTTCTTTTACAATTAATGCTTGGACTGCTGTAACACTGGAAGCATCTCATTTCAACTTTAATACAAAAGATTTTAAAATACGAAAGTGGGGGGCATAAAAAAATGTGACTTCTAACCATGCACCCTATCGTGTGTATTGTTTTGAGCTCGTTACCTATTTTTAACATTATGCTTGCAGAATCTGAGAGAAAGAGTAAAACTTTTAAACAGTCGTCAGCTATATTTTTTACGTTATTAAGGATAATGTCAGTAGCTACTAAAAGTGACGTTGGAGGATTTTCTGGATGCAATGTACCAAGTATCAACCATTACATTAACAACGCACCTTCCTTTAATGTATGTCGTTTCCTCTGCGCTTATCCAGAGATAATTTTCAAGTACATTTTGACTTGATTTGATTTATTGTTTTGTCGAATAGCTTAGGTACATAATATGTTCTAATTGTCGCCTTGATTGGTATATTTTTTAAGAAAGCTACGGAAAAGTGGATCCTATAATTTGTTTAATGGAATATTGGTACCAAGAGAAGGTGCGCATAAATCAATTACAAATTTATTATGTGAAGTACCTCTTTGGTATTCAATATGCCTCGTACTTTTCAAATAACGCTCAAGAGTATATTTGCCCCTGAATCCCAATTTTGCAGAACAGATGGTGCAAAGCACTTCTTCTTTGTTAATGACAGTGAAATTGGTGCCATATTCTGAAACAATGCTTGACATTCTCGGCATTGTTGGCAAATGATAAACTAAGAACTAAGTACTAAAATAAAACGAAAGAATACGAAACAAGTAAATATGAAATAAGGATCAAATATATTATAAAATTATAAAACAAAATATAACCTCTAAAGAATACTCAAAAAATATGAGAGTACCTAACAAAATAAACCGAAAATGAAACTTCTAAAAAGTTTAGCGTTAATAATTAACGATAACGCTTCTTTTTCGGTGTATTTCGTGGAACTGGTGCCACTTTTCTTAAAAAGACTGTAAGCCAGTTTGTACTTTTTTGCACGTTTTGGACTGGTGCCGAACGATTACTATTTCTCAAGCGAGATTCAGTTGAAGAAACTTAATTCTGAGGTTGATATTGCATCATACCTTTTTTCACGTAAACTACATTCATCAAATGCTTTTTGTGATCTACCAAATTGTTTTGTTGTATATAAACTTTTGTTTACTACTAACAGTAGCACCACCAAGTTCTATTCCCTGATCTAACCACTCTTTATTTCTTGCTATAAATCCTTTTGCGTTGATAGAACTTGCTTTCCAACGAAATTCTATGTTTTTTTTTAATAACATTAGTTAATAATTTATTAGCGTGTTGTTCATTTATAATCTCTTTCATAAATAAGCTTAAGCAGTGTGTAGATCTTTTTAAATTTTGTGTTTGTGCTACTCCGAAAACAAAACGCTATGTTTAATTGCAATGGACATTTCATCTAAATCTAAAAAAAATAAAAATGATACGCTAACGGTCGCACTCGGACGCACTTTATTTTAGATACACACGATAACTGAAATATGAACAATTTTAAAATAAAATATCAACACCTGCAATGTTTAAACAGTTTTTGAGCTTCGTAACAGCACGAATAAAACCAAGTACAACGTTAAGCTGTTCCAATAAATGATGGATTAAATTACGTGTTTACTTTCGAAAAAGCCTACCATGTTTAATAAATTTGGTAAGATACAAATATCTGCAATTAACCTCTATTTTAGTACACAACTCAGACCCGTATTTCAAGTAAATTGACTTATACTAACAAATAAGCTGCAGAGGCTTGATATTCCCAAAATTTCTGAGATGATAGTTATACTTCAATATCAAGCCTCTGCAGCTTATTTGTTAGTATAAGTCCATTTACTTGAAATACGCGTCTGAGTTGTGTACTAAAATAGAGGTTAATTGCAGATATTTGTATACTATATATTATACTATATATTATATAGTACAGTGCACAAATTATGCAATAAATTACAATTATTTCGCCCTAAGAATGCAAGCGGGACCACTGTGCATCGATACGATGTTCTCCCTTCGGTTACTAATGACGTACTGGTCAGTAGTGTTGGGCAAATTAGGAAAAGCAATTTAATTTCTACAGCGCTTAGTCACGCTCGTGTTTTATCGGCTCTCGGAAAATCGCTGCCCAACACTACTCCTCACTCATGACGCGAATAAACACGAGTCGCTGTATAAATTTAATCACTT
Organism: Protaetia brevitarsis; assembly: GCA_004143645.1. Lineage (NCBI taxonomy): Eukaryota > Metazoa > Arthropoda > Insecta > Coleoptera > Scarabaeidae > Protaetia > Protaetia brevitarsis. Next base: position 1,851,215 of record RXPK01000297.1, read on the forward strand.
CTGCTATCTTGCCCAACACTGCTGGCCAGTACTCTCTGCCTATCTCCTACGTGGCGAGTTACACACATGCGAGGCTTAGCCTTGCCACTGAACGTAACGCCACTGACAAAATGCACACAACGACGCAACTCTAGTTATAACTCGCACGTATATTTTAATACCCCTATTATAAACAACAAAAGCTGCTATTGTACCGCCCTTACCCTTCGATTCATCGCTCCCCCCAATTCTTAAACCTTCTCTAAAAGCAAATTACAATAAACATGTGCTATTCAATATATAATCATTCAATACTTATAAGAACATACGTGTGGGTGTAACCTAATAATATGCAGAATTATTCACTACCAGAGAGTGCTTCTACACATTAATACAAATTCAAATACGTAAACAGCAAAGTTATTCATGTTTTAAAAATGTTTCAATTAAGGCAGTGATACTACAGCAAAAGATATCACAATACATGCTAGTAGAATGGTAGATACTACACTTATTCTCAAGCGGCCACTTAAGCATAGGATTAATTCTTAAAAACGGCACATGTAATAGCTACGTAAACATTCAGCTAATAAGCTATTTAGTTTTTCGCAACATCTAATTTTGTTACGTAAGCAGTTATAAAGATTTGGTGCCTCTAGTAGATATTTACGGTAAGCCGAACACTCGCAACATCGTATGCTGAGGAAAATCGCGCGACGGGTGACGATTATATGCCCTAAATCATTAGAGTCTTCAAAAATTGGCGCTCGCACTCTCGCCAGAGCAGACTCGTACCTTGTACTGCTCCTACAAACGTTGCAGACCAAGCAAGCATACTTTAATTTAAACTGGACTAAAGATATATAAAAGATTGTACTGTTGCGTTGGCTCGCTCTTAAAATAAATGCTAATAGCTTATTACAACCCGAGGCGGTACTTAGTAGCGAAAAGGAAAGTCGACTATCAAAGAAGACTCCAAGATCCTTAACACAGGCGGGTCTAGAAAGAGCAATTCCATCGATCTGATAATTAAATTGTAAGGGTGTCTTCCTGCGAGTAAAGCTCATCGTTTAGCATTTAGATACATTAAGTGGTAATTTACTAGTCTTGCTCTATCCCAACATCAAGTCGACGTACTCCTGTAAAAACCAGTAATCATCGTTAAATAGAGTCCAGAATGTTTTTACATCGTCAGCAAAGAAAACTGTTCTATAACGCAGTGACTTTGAAAGATTGTTTATAAATGCAAAGAACAGAACTGGTCCAAGGCTCAGGGGTTTCCACAGGATGCAAGTCTTAGAGTAGATTAGCAAAAATCGATTTAATCTCGATTGATCAATTAGAATCCTAATATTTTCTAACTAACCAATTCCACCTCTGAGACGCAAATTTACATGGTAGTATTCCACCAACGGGTGAATATATGAAGGGAAAGTTACCTCTGGAGTGTAAATTTCCACGAAAAAATTCCATATATGATGGCGGCTTGTAACAGTTTTGAGTGGTGAGGCCAATCACGGGCCAACTCCTCTACCCCACCATTTTATTAATTTTACAAAGTTTTAAATCAGTTTAGTTCAGCTTGTAGTAATTTATTACCTCATTTATTGCTAAAGGCTATTATTACAATCGCTATTTAAGGATCACATATGGCAAGGTCGAGTTTATTTTTTTTATTTATCGATTGTAAGTCTAAAGTGAAGTTTAAACCGAAGATTATTGATCTACGGTATAAACCGCAATTGTATTAATGGCCCGGACTAAAATTTAATGTATACAAATTTAGAAGCCATTTTAAAATGAAAAATACATTAAGTTCTTATCAGGAATACTTATCTACCTAAATATAAATACTAACGTATTCCCTTCAGAATTGCATATATTTCGTTTTTAAACTGCACGTACATGAGTCACTTATTTAGATCAGGTGTTTTTGTAATTTTATATCGATGAAAATATAACACAACACAAAGCACATGAGTTGTTTAAGCGGAGATCGTCGAGTAAAATATAATGGATATGATGCATTTTTCTGGAATAACTCCCTTATTATATTTATTATTTCATTTTCATAATTTTTACCCTAAGAAGGGTATGAATGGTACTTCATTTGAAATACCGTAGTTATTAATTTGCGATGTCATTCTAGAATAATATTAAATATCCTTGAACCCAATTTTTGTTGCGGGGCAGTGCTAAATGGAAGTCCGTAAGCGACAGCCTAGCCCCACTTCAATGTAATTTTTGCATACAGTGTGACCTGCCCGCCTGTTCCGCCAGCTCCGCGCGGATACCCACAAACGTCTGAAATCACGGGCCAATCCAGACTTGACCCCAGTTCGCCGGTTCTCATCTCATTTTCTATTCTAATTCTGATGCAAGATTCATAGTTTACACTTTATCTATAAAACTTTAGTTTTTGATTTTAATAGTAAATATAGTTCAATTTGGTAGTACAAAATATATTGTTTTATAATAAAATATGCTTCATAAGTTTATTTGAAAGTATAAATATTGTGTATAGTGTCTATTCTACTTAATTAATAAATCAAAATATTCGCCAGCAGTAGTTGCTACAACTCCTATTATAGATATTTGCAGCTGCACATGAAAACCCTAATTAAAATAGTTTTCCTATAGAAGGAGAGGTTATCCTTTTAGAAAAACGGACTGGACCGACAAATACAACGAGACGGGCCAGGTCGTGATAATTGCAAAAACGCACCTCTATTTCAAATCAAACAAAGTTGTAACTAACAAACTCATTTTATTATAAAGTAAATTCTTTATTTTCACAACAGATTTATTATGATTTTTTTTTCTACAGAATTTTGTACTGCAGCGCGAGCGCGCTTAGTTTTAATTTGAAATTAGGGGTTTCCGGCTGTACCAGCTGATGGCGCCACCTCTAGATCGCGAGAATGCTCACAGAAGGCGCTAGCATACGGTGCGTTAATTCGCAATGGAAATATCTCGTGTGAAATGACTCGAACTTTCCGGAAACATGTAGATTTCTTCTCGAGTCCGCGCGGCAAGTATAAAAATACATACGTGAGTATGGATGAGTCGGTCTATATCGGAGCACGCATAGTGAAAAGTTGAAGCGAAGCGAACAATGAACAATCGGTTTATACAAATAAATCAGTGGATATAAATATTAGTAATTAAGTGAAATGGTTTAATAAGTGTTTTTAAGCAGCGTTTAGTTATTTATTAAATAGCACAAGTGTCGAAATAAATACTTGTTATTGAATATACTGCCGTGGGAACTATTTAAATCCCGAAATGCTCTGCAGTATATATTTTCCGTAGTTAGACGCTATGTAATAGTTTGGCATGTATTATGGGGAAGAGTTGCCAGAAGTGGAAGAACGATATAACCAAAGATTGAATCAAACCTCATCTAACCTATTTTGAAATTCAGGATAAGACATAAGAATTGTCTTTGTACAGTCCTCTTTTTCAGCCAGTTAGAAGTACTAGACCTTATACGATGGTACTACTAATCACAGCACTACTCGAGGGTACAGGTGTTCCATCTAAGACTGGGTCTTTGATTACAGCTCTATTTCTGATTTTAGGAAAATGTGTTTTATACCAGTTTTATAGAATTCACTACTGCATAACCTAGAAATATTTTTGACTATACAGGATGTTTCAAAAGTAGGAAAACGCATACTTACTCCGTTATTTTAAATGGAATACCCTACATATTATTCCATTTTTAAATTCTACGAAGAAAAATAACATAATTTTATATAAGCTACTATATGTCTATCGGTAATAATAACAACAATGTTATTTATGCTTTTGTAGAAAAAGGTTGTGCTACAAGTTTCGATTAAGGCGGCGTAGTTCGTACATGCATTTGTTTTAGATATTCATATTTTAAATATAATACATACATACTTGATACATCAGTGAAATTAAAGTTGATATAATTATATAGAGGTGTTCACTATATTGCTGAACATTTGCTTAACTTTAGCCCAAGATAACTTGATTTTTTAAATAGCAGCCTGTATCTTTGCTTATGCTAAATTAACCCAAAGCCCTTTCAATTAATACTAAACGTTTGTGGCACCTTACGCAGGATTTATAGATAATTATTTTTAAATAAATCCAATGAATTTTCCATTAATTTTCAAGTCAGCTTAATACATAAACGCGATATAATTAAATGAAGCCGCAAATTAGTAAGCAGACATCGGTATCAGATCATAAAATACAAAACAAATAATACGTATTTTTTTAAATAGAAAGAAATTTAATGTCATTCGTCTATGATTATCAGAAACTATATTACCGATGTTTGGTAGGCTATGGTAGTTATTTATTAACGTAACCTACCAAACAACAGTATATTCAATTAATAATAATTAATAATAAATAAAAGTCAAAGCTATCAAAAAAATAATTTACTTTAAGTAATACATTTTCCGTGATTTCTTTTTTTTTGGGGTTACCTAAAGAAACTTGTGTTTAAGAAAGAGCCATCCACAAAGGAAAATAGGAAGAATAGAATTTGCAAAAAAAGGGTGGAAATATGCTTAACAGAAAGACTATATATTTCTGAATATCTGCTATAAATTTTGATCAGTAAAAATGATTACTATGTGTAAATATTTTTAATTAAGGATGTATTTTGTTGTGTTAATGTTCATTTGTTTTTTATTATAAATAAAAGACAAACATTAAGTATTATTTTAATGATTTATGAATAAAATGCACGCTATTTAAGTACTTAAATAAATATATAATAAAATAAATAAATAATCACTAAATGTAAGAAAGACAAAGTATTACATACAAAATTATTTGCTGATAGATTTGACGTTTAACTATATGGTGGTTAATAATTACCATGACCTCCCTATTGAAAATAATGATACCTTATTTCTGATAATTATTATTGAAAATTATTATGCCAACATGGAAAGTGATGGAAAATTCGTCAGATTTAAAACATTAATTAACTACAAAATTCTGCATGATGTATCATAAATGTTTAGTATAAATTAAAAGAGTTTTGTATAAGGATTGATTTAACATAAGCAAATATATAAGGTGCTATTTAAAAAAATCAAGTTATCGTGGGCTGCTCAAGTTATGCAAATAGTCAGGATTATAGTAGATACCTGTATATAATTATATCGGTTTTAGCTTCGCTGTTGTATCGAGCTAAGTATGTATGTATGGTTTTTAAAATATGGATATGTAAAACAAATGCATATACAAATTACGCCGTCCTAACCGAAAGTTTGCAGCAGAGCCATTTTTTACAAAAGCGTAAATAACAACGGTGTTATTATAGATAGACGTATAGTAGCTTACATAAAGTGATATTATTTTTCTACGTAGAATTTAGAAATAGATAATATATAGGGTTTTCCGTTTAAAATAACGAAGTAAGTATGCGTTTTCCTACTTTTAGAATACCCTGTATAGTCAAAAATACTTTTGAGGTATGCAGTATTGAATTTTGTAAAACTTTTATACAAAAGACTTTTTCCTAAAATCAAAAATATAGCTGTAAAGAACCAGTCTGCGGTAGAACAGCCTGTACACCGGACGTGTCCATCAACCATCAGACACATTGCTATTGTCACGCCACATCAAGAGAACGGGGAAAATTAAAAAAAAAAGCTGTTGTGGACAAAACAGCAGTAACTTCTGGAGTAAAATTTTCGTTCGCTTTTGAATATTTTTTTTTACATATACTGGGTGAGTTTTTTATCTTGAGACAAGACAAAAACTACATATGTCGTAGAACCCGAATCTGCAATACAAAATGGGGGTTCCTATTTAAGATTTCAAAGTTGTACCCCCTCTCACTCTGGGGGGGGGGGGTGAGGTGGGGATCGAGTTTCGCACCATTCAGTGAGCCCCCCTAGTATAGTAACAAATCTTATTAAGATCTTTTTTTGATTTAATGCAGTGTTTTAGAGATATTTCCGTTGTCTTAAGATAAAAAACTCACCCTGTATATTACGTACTGTTATATGTATTTGTTTTTAGCGTTTACATAAAAAGTATTTTTAAATGGCTGTTTACTCCATTTTTTGTTTTTACCAGAACCCAGTTCTAGCCAGCTTCCCCCTGGCTACCGTCTTGATTTTCATAAAGAACACGTATAAAATAATAGATACTATTGCAATAATTATTTTAACAACAAAAGTGAGACTACCATTACGTCATAATGTCATTATTATTCCTTTTCTCTTAAATTGTAATACTAAACAGCGCCGACGGTGTGTGAAATAACACACCTCGATCTCATAGCACGTAATATGCCATATACATGCACACGTTTTCACTCGTTCTCCTAACATGTCCATATACTTTTACTTATATTCGAGGATATTGAATTCTATTCGGTACATAACTCATAGATAAAACCGGAGTAACGGCTCCGTACTTTCCGTACTAACATCAGCATTTGCACGTAATATCATATTTTTCAGGAGTATATCGCAATCTCCGGGTGTGGAAGCTAACATTATTCGCCAGGCTATGGAGTGAGAGAATGAGGGAAATTGAGCCCTTACTGCACTCCCTTGACGTCGTGTGTTTGAATGATAAGAAAAGTTCGCTGGGAATATTAATGGAAAATCAAATGGAACACACTTTTACTTGCAGTGCAGAAAAGTTTGTCAATTTTGAACGTTTTCTTAAATTTAAGTATAAATTTAAGAATTTTATAACATATAGTATTTGTATGGTAGCGTATTGTTAGCGATTTTTTTTGTCACTTCTTGTGTTGAGTTGCTATGGCAAACAAGTTTTCTTATTAATGAAACCATAAAATGTCTTTAATTTTGAACAAGAGCGTTTTTTTATTCCTTTCCATTTATATTTTTACTTTAAATATCTTTTAAGATGACATGTTTAGGGATGTTTGGGATTACGTTATGTTTACGATTATAATGTAAAAAATAGTAATTTTCTGATTGTGAGATATAATTCAATGTATCATGATACACATAAAAACAAAAAAAGAAGTTAAAACCAATACTTTCAGTGGCCAGGGAACCCAGAAATGCGTTCCCTGGCGACCACTCAGATATCTGAATGACTTTGTGGAGGTGTAAATTTGACACCTCTGCTTCATTAAGTAGTATTTCGCCTTACTTTGTTTAATCTGACTCCACTAAGACGTAAATCTACATTTATGTGGATATATATCGCAAAATTTATTAAAGTTAACTTAAAGTATTTAAGCTAGTTAAATATATACCTTCATAAAAGTGTTGAAAGATATTTAAGTTTAAGTATTTTTCTGTTTTTAGTGTTAACTTGAATTCTGCAACGTATATATCTACAAAAATGTAGATTTACGCCTTACTAAAGCCAAATTTGACAAAATAAGGTGCAAATAAGTATTACTATAAATGAGATAAACTTTGCTAGATAATCAGTGTCGTATCACTGTATACTGCCAGCAAGGACGAGCTCGCTAAATCCTGTGTTCTTTTGTGGTCCGTTTTGAATGACTTTTAAGTCTTAGCTGCCATCTTGTAAAGCTATTGCCGGAAATTTTCAAACGTGTGCAGTAAATTACATTTTAAAGAAAGTAGGAAAATAGATTAGATTTCTTATTCTAATATTATTTTAAATATTTTTGAACAGCTTATAGTATTAAAAAAAAAATACGATTCTAGTAAAATAATGTTTGATTAAGTGATACATATATTTGTAAGTGTTTTACAATAATTGAGTTCAGTGGCAGCTGGTGCATACGCTACAGGCGGGGCCAAGACAATGATTGAAGTTCGTGTGCTATCGTCCGAACATATTACAAACTTACATACGACGAAATTAGATCATTGTAAGGGCCCTTGTAAGCATCAGCCGCCGCTGACTGAGTTCATATTTTTTCGTTCTTGTGAAACTGAATCTCTAAACTGGGGTATTGCAGGGGTGTTGCCTCCGTATTCAATAAATTATTTGAATGTTTTTTCATATATATGGTTTCGTATGCGTCTAACTATTTCAGTGATTGTATGTTTTTCACTAATTCAAGGTTTTCTATGTCGATTTTATGCAGTATAGTTTATATGTTGCGCAAGTGTAGAGGATTCAAGTCTATCAAATTGATAACATGCGATGTGCTCTTCGAATCTGGTTTCGATCGAACGCTTTGTTAGTCATATATATATTTTATCACACACCTACTACAAGCGATTTTGTAAATTCCCGATCTTTTGTTGGGATGAGGTTTATCTTTCGCGTTAGAGATTTTTGAATATCCCCTAACCTTTTGAAATACGATGAAAAGGTAATTTAACAAACTTTTTGTCACGAAACTTTTGCCTTCTGAAGTTAAAGGGTTCAGTTAAATAAACTGAAATACAATTATAATTTCATTTCTAATAATGTATATTTCGATAAAAAGACATTTATGTTGAACAGTTCGGTAAATCAAGATACTTGTTGGTATTGGTCAAATCAAAATTTTCACAGGAACACCAAACACAATGTCCATAAGAAAATAACGTATGGCGAAAAATTATAAGATTTTTTATAAATGAAACGCTTATTGCTGACAGATATCTATATTCGTTAACAATGATGTCATACTCATCACTATGATTAACAATCGCGACTGGAAATAATGGCATTCATACCATTTTTCCGACATATCCTCACTTTGCACTCTAGGTCAGGGCTTGATGAGAGATAAATCGGCAGAAGTTCTGCTGAAAAGCCTGCGAGATCTTTAGATTTACCTGATTGTGTTTCTTTATGTTATATTAAAAATAAAGTAGGTGTCCAAAAATAGACAGCATAATAAAAATGATCTGCATGCGCGAATAATTTCAAAATCGCATGATATTGCTAGCGATATGACACACAGATCTTTAATTAATTTTAGAAATCAATTGGGCCATTGTCTGGCCGTCATCGGAGCTTAGCTTGAAGATTTAATTTCTTTGTTTTCAATTTTTAGAGTATGTTTACGTTGTGTTATTTTCTGAATTTTTTAAAATTAATAAATTAATAATATTATATTAATAGTAATATAATATCATATAACAAAGAAAAATATGTTCCTTAAAAAACAACTTATGGGTCACATTACAAGACATTGGTTATCATAGCAACTCAATAATAGAAGTTACGAAGAAATTTTCAACGACCTAATAAACGTATAATAAAAACGAAAAACCTTTAATAAAACAAATAATTAAACTGACTGCTGTTATTAGTCACTTTTGTTACATCAGTATATTATCAAGTCTACACTGAGAAAAGAGATTGCATTAAATTGGTTATATAAAAATCCGATAAGAATAAAACAATATCGTTAATGTATAAGTATGCTGAATAAGGCTGGACCCAACACAGAGCCTCGCACCACACCACACTCTAGGGGAAGCCACTGCGATCTGTAAACTACCGACTCACCATTCTGAGTTTTAAAATTTAACTTGACAAAGTCGCAGAAAAAAAACCCATAGCGACCCTGTGATTTTCAATGATGTCCAAAATATGGCAATAGAACGCGATAAGTGCCGAAGAAGTAGTATGACGCCACCAAAATTTCTCGCCAAAATAAAAAAACCCAAACTACTGCTGACTCCTCCGAAAGGTCTAAAGATCTTACCTGTCATTCAGGGTCCCGCCGGCTTCAGTGGAGACGGGTGTGGGTTAACAACAGAGATCGAAAACAAAGGCGCCACCCGCTTTTAAAATATACCCTGTCGAGGCGTCCGTCAAAATGGGAAATTCGGGGATAGTAAGTAAGGGGGAAATCAGCGTAACAACAAAAAAAATTAACGAAACTACGAGTTTGCTTGGTAAATGTAAATAACAAATTTATTGTAAAAGTTGAGTATAGCTTAATATAAAAAAAAAATATAAATTGTAAATATTAAAAAAAAAAAATAACGAGTGGGTTAAAATATGTACTTTCACCCAGGTAAAACTTTAGGTTGACAAAATACATAAACGCAAACAGTTACTATAATGATTAGGCCTCGAATTAATATCGAGTTTCTAAAAAAAGAATAAATGATACGCAACAAAAGTTACTATAGTAATCTTATTTGACAACATCGGATGGGTTTTCGTACGCGTTACCTTGATGATCACCAATGCATTAGCGTTAACAATAAATCTACAATGATGAGTTTAAAACTCAGTCGCATCCGACGACTATAACGTTTATAAAAGTATAAATATATATTACAAACACTCGATACCCCAAAAAGAAAATAACAAACAAGAGCCCCCGATGCCTAATTGGCTACTTTACTCTAATATTATGACTCTACTCCGCAATATTAGACGAGTATACAAAATAGTTAAAAAAAGGTAAAATTCAAAAGCACAAGCCTGTATGTTTCGTCTCCAAGACGTCCTCCCCTACGTCTGGTGTCCTCGGAGATACGTGCCGACTTCCGGTGCTGACGGCCACCCCAGATCAGGATTAACGGAACTGACTCCAGGCTTGGTATACTCGTAAGAAGCGTGAAATTTTAGGCGGTGATTATTCCCTGAATGGCAGGCTCAAGATGGGTTGAATCAAGGATCCAATTACGGAGTTACATCACCCCATCCAAAATTAGGCAACGGTAAAATATGCCATTATAGGCCCACAGCATACAATAATATAAAAGAAAGTTAACCCGAAGGTAGAACCCTGAAACGATTACCTAAGTCTTAGAGAACGTAAAGAGAAAGAAAGTTACTCATACCTTGCGTCCAAGGGTTTAAGAAACCACACGAGTACAGACAACACGTGGGTGGTGCAATACGAAGGTCGTCTGATTGCCAAAAATCCGCCTAAGCGATACAAACCGCAATACTTCCAAACTAGGACCTCGCCCAAACCATCAAATAAATTACGATTCCACCAGCAGTGCACGCAATCTGCCCCTAAATCCGCATACCTCAAATGCGTAAATTCAACACAGCACAACGGCAATTGCGGACGAACCAATCGCAGGTCTAATCGCTTATAGAGCCAACACGGGAGTGTCTCGAAAACGGAAGATCGTTTCGAACCTTTTCCGATAAATCGACGATTCTAGAATAATCGATACCGGAAGCGACGTAAAAAAAACTCCACAAAACAAAACGCTCTAACTATCCCCCCAGACAATACAGAATACCCGCAGATATGATAACTTGAAGAGAAATTTAGAAATGAAAAGTTGGTAACCCTGACTTTACCGAACAACCGCCGATAACTTCGGTCGCCCTGTCAAAACATCTGACAAGTGAAGTAAACAAAACAAAACAAGCGAGGTTCACCAACTCTTCCAGGAAACAGAAGAAAGTATGGAAAACAACAAACGACCGAGAAAAAGGCACGTTAAATAAGACTGAACAAAACACAGATCGGAAGTATCCCCGGTAAGGTAGTAAGAATGAGTAAAACTCAATGCTAACGTAACCTCCACTTCTAGTGACAATACCACAGCAAAATCGAGGATTAACAGAAATGTAACACTTAAAGCGACTTAGTACGTTACACCCCAAGGTTACTCCGAATAAAGGAACGTTAAATAGGTACAGCTAGCAAAAATAGAAACAGTACAAGCGAAAAGAAAGAAAACAGCGTTACAGTAGACCTATTTTTTTCTAAAACCATGTTGGCTGTTACTGATAATTTAATATTTATCTGTGTAAGAATTTAGTCTGTTCAGCATGCAATATTCAAGGATTTTAGATACAACTGAAGTTAAAGCTATTGGTCTATAGTTTCAAATCGCTGTGGTCTTCCCCTTTTAAATACAGGCACAATTGCGCACTTTTTTAAAACATCAGGAAAAACTCTTACAGTAAGGAGTAATTTATTAAATACACTAGAACTTCAATAAGATACAACTTGAATTCTTTTATTATAGCCGGAGCAAGTTCATCAGGCCCAACCGAAATTTGTTTTTTAACTTAGACATTACATCAGAGATCTCAAGCGGTGTACATGCAGAGAGAAACATTGAATTAGGTAAATTTTAATCATATTATGTAAATTGACTGGTGTAAGTTGAGATATTACTTATTGCGGTATAGTTTGAAACTAAGTATTGAACTTATTTGCGATAATATCAGGGTTATCAAGTAATACACCGTTTTCATTAATAGTAATGTTACTTTGCGTTTTATGACATACCATGTTAGTGACTACACCCCACATTGCTTTGTAGCGATTTGATGAAAGAAGTATGTATTCACTATTAAAATTAATTTTTTAGCTGCTACTAAGTTTTTGTGTTTTCTTTTTGCATTGTTGTATCACTCACTCAGATTGGGATATCTTTTTTTTTGCAAAATATACAAATCATGCAAGGCAGCACTTCGTTGTTTGACTTCGGGTGTGATCCAAGATTTGCAAAATTTATTGATTTTCCTACGTTTGTAAGGAAAGGCGTTGTCATAATGAAATGAAAGAGTGTTCATGAACGTGGAAAAACTACTATCGACATCAGTGTCACAATAAACGTCCATCCATAATTCATTGGACAACAGATATTTAAATTTATTTTTACTATCGGCATTAAGAATTCGCGCATTAAAATACTAAATAAATTAAAGAAAAGATAATCCAATACTGAAACTCTGACGTATTTATGGTCCGAAATGTAAATGTCCCCTGTCCTAGCTTCACATTCTGTATAAATATTAGAAAATAGATTATCCAGCAACGTTTCTAAGTAATTGGTTGTTCTAGTGTAATCACAAATCACAAATTTCAAATACTTTATTTGTAGCTAAATTAGTAACATCAATTTCAATAGCCCTGAGATAATTTTTGACAAATATGCATGTGCCGCCCCCAAGCTTTGAAACCTGTTAAATTCCCCAATTAGTTCATAATTTTTGAAAGAGACATATCGGCTTTCACCTTCTGATAGCCACGTTTCTGTCAAACTACAGGCAACTCAAGGCAACTAAACTATTAATGACGGAGAGCAGAACACTTTATTACAAATACTACGGCAGTTAACCAATAATAAGAATTCGAGATGGCGATATGATTTTCCCGAAAATGGTAATTGCTATTCTACACCATATCGTGTAATGGATTTAATAAACTGAACGGATTTAATATAACAAGGGCAGGAGTTATTATTATATTAGTATTTTCAAGGAAACACCAAATCATATAGAGAACGCAAAAGGTTTTGGTTTAATGCAATTCCGTTTAAATAAAAAGGATACTTCTATCAGTGTATTTTCCCTAGAAAACTAGGTTTTCTTTTTCAAAATATATTCTGTTCCTCTAACCTGAATGATGTGATAAATGACAAAAGTATAATACGAAAGTTTCTACTTTATTTTCTTGTATCTACACGTATATGTATATTGTATTCAGAACGAATGTATAAAAATACAATATGTATACATATACTTGCATGTAAATATGTGAAGCTTTTATAGAAATTGTCTACTTCTTCTGATGCGCATAGTTCTTTCTATTCTCAGTTATGTATGTCGGCGAACACAGAAGGTTCTGTGCATCTTGTGTGAATAGATGCGAGCAGATGCACTCGGATATTTCTCTTTACTGTGGCTGCTATGTTTCGTTTCGCTTTAACTTTGTTGCAGGAGTTAAAATTTTATAGATTTCGTAGAATATGTGGAATGTGTGGAAAATTTAAATATGATTTAAATACGTTGCAGAGCACGCGTTCTCTCTATTACAACTAACAATAGTAAAATAAACTGAAGCAAAATAGAATATAATAGAGATGTTTATTCTAAAGTAGATGCTTCGATCTATCTTCTTTAGCATAGCCCCAAATTTTGTGATGCATATACAATGAGTTTACTTTAACGGATTTTTGTTTTGTAACCTTTTTGAACGTGGAGTAACCCAGTATAATATGATTTAAATCTCCGCACTCTTCCTCGTAGAACGTGCACAAGTCATTGCCCAGAATTCGAATCTTGTTTAAATGAGCGCGGAATTCCATGATTAAAAGATATTCTTATGATCTGCGACAGTACGGTAATATGAAAGTACTAGCGATTGCTCTTGATTGTAGGAAAAAATATGTGCTAATTAGTTGTTCTGTCCTCATAAGCTTTGCCAGTTGCAAGACGGCGATCTTTTAAAGATTTTAAGCAGTCCATGTATGGAATCAACCTCTTTACTGACTTGTTTTCAAGACCTGCCGCTTTAGCTAGACTATCAGTTGCTTCATTTCCTGGTATCTGGGAATGTCCTTTGATCTAATGGAATCAATGGACTAATTTTCTATGTCGCTTTAGATTAAAGTCGGCAATAAGGATTTCCCTAATAAGTGACGAAGACTTGTAATTATAATTTTCCATGCTCATTAGTACGCTTTTACAGTCAGTGAAGATGATAAAGTTATCGTGGTTGCTATGAATTATATACTCCAACGCTTCTTCAATTGTGGTGGCTTGTGCAGAGAATACACTAGACTCTATCTAGAATATGTGACCTTAAACTCCATCTGGGAATAAGGATTACGCAGCCGGATCCAGAAACGCACTTGGCTCCATCTGTAAAAATGTACGTTCTCGGATTTACTTTTGAGATTTTTTTAAATCTTTTCCGTATCAACCTGGCAAATAGTTTGTATACTAAAACTATAATTCTTTTGTAATTTTTGTATTGCGTCATCACTTTTCTTGTAAATTGAGCAAATAAGGGTATTACTTCTTTTTTAGTGATTATTTCTTTTCCCTTTTTTTTTTTTTGCATAAGGCAGCCGGTTTTCTGTTGCAATTTCTGTTATTCTTGCTTTATTGAATACTTACGAAGGAATTTCACTTTCTCCTGCACTTTTATTGTTCTTTAATTCTTTTAAAGCTTCAAATATTTCTTGTGGTATAGGTTCTTCTGTATCTTCTTCAATACCGTTCATTTTTTTGCAGTTGCTTGTGCTTGTTGGTATTCTTCTGCTTTATTTAACAATTCATTCAGTGCCTTGTCCATACTTTCACTTTCGTATATCCTACCAGAAAGCCTTCCTCGTTTCGGCAATAAATTATGCCGGACTTCGTAGTTTGTCGAAAACATTTTGCTTTTGGACAGAAATTTAAAATTGTTGGCACAGTGTTTTTCTTTACTTTTTTTTAATTGATTCTGGTGCTTTTTTTTAGGTATACAAATTTTTCTTGCTGCTGTTGTTTTCTGTTCGTAGTTGGTTTTTCTGCATCATTTTGTCTTTTTTATTTTTGCCCTATTTTTTCTTTTCGAGCTCTCTTATATTCTTCATTGAACCGCTCTTCAATTCCAGTGTGAATTTGTTTTTTTATGCTGATACTGACATTCATCGCATCTTTTACTCCTTCTCCAATTGTTGTCCATTCAATCTCTACAGATTTTTTAATTGTATTGTCTGTTAGTTTCAATTTAGTTTCCTTTGGAGTTCTTTAGTTACTATCAAATTTCACGACTTTTCAATATCGCCTGTCTTTCTTGTGCTTATATACTACTGGTTTGTTAGTTTTGGGATGACGTGCATGTGTGCACGTTTCTGTTCGTGATCCATCTAATTTTTGGTGCGTCCACCTGCACAAACCCAAGTCACCTTATGCATATCTTTGTGGACAAATCTTGTACTTGCTAGTTTCACTTGATTCTCGCTACAAACTCTTCCTACCAAGGGGTTCTAGCACCCGTTCCATTCTGATATAAGAGATATCACCATGGTGTCGCGTTTAAGATCTTTAACTATTTTTTTCTTCTATTTATTTTGAAAATATCGCAAACAATTTTGCCACATTGCCTCTGATTCCATACGTTTCAAGTATTGCTACTAGTTTTGTGTATTGTATGTAATCAAATGCCTTATGTAGATCACAAAACACGCCATTAGTCATTTTGTGCAGATAAATGGTAATATGTTAGTATAAAGTTTTGATAATGCACGTGAGATCGATCTACTTTTTCTGAAGCCATGTTGTTTTTTTGGCAATAATATTATATTTAAATGAAGTTAAACGAACCAGCCTGCAGAATTCAGGGTCTTCGAGATTACAGGCAAGGCTACTGGTTTATTATACCATCTCCTTTCATATGAATTGGTCTCATTACAGATTTCTTTCTATAACGATAAATTCACTAGATAAGTTAAAATATCTGTAAACTATATGTCAAGTAGGCATATTAGTTATAGTAGATGTTAGATATTTTTTGCTCGAGTGGTATGTTACACTATGCTGGCAACTTTTTTTTTGTTTAAGTGCCGAGAAAACGTGGTGCATTGTATGAAGTGTGATTGGCACGAGTATCGAACGAGCAAATACTTATTCGTTGTAAAACCAACATTGAATGTTTAAAATGTTTCACAATAGTTTACAGTTTTAAAAGCTAGTAATGTTAAACTAACAGTATGAGCGCACCATTTTATTTTTATAATATGTATGAAATCGGTAACTATGAAGCAAATTATTAGTATTTGTGTAATCCATATCATGTTATGAATGCGGTTTGAAGTCATCGTTCCCTAATTTAGGAAACGCTATAAATTATAAAATATATGTGGGGTATGCGATACTTGTTTTCTCTCTCTTCATTTTTTTTGCCGGGTTGCTATGAATATAGGGGTATAAGATACATATATATCTTACAATTACTCTTGCTTGATAACCCACTATATTTATGCAGATTCTAGCAAATGTAGAACAAAATCATGAAAGTTAGCAAAACAACTTTTCCCTTGGGGAAGTCCCAGCTTTCGCATCATGTAGATGTAGTTGTGGGGGCTTTTTTATTTAAATATCCGCGAACTAATTATAATGTTAATACCACACACGCTGGCGGGTATCCACAGGGAGATATTCCGTTTAATACGGGACGGGGATTTTACGCATAACGGATTTGAAGCACCGGAAATTTGGTAATCCGGGTACGTTTTAGGATGCGTGGTGAGGGAACGTAACAATGCACATATCTACATATTTCAAAGTTTATTAAAATCGTACCAGTCCAGGCGGCTTTGTAAGTATAAATATATTTCATATTTAAATGTGGTTAAATGGAATTTTACCGCTTTAGTGCTGGTTGTTCACATGAAATGAATGTACAATTAAAGGGCAAAAAAAATTAAAATTATTAATGCAAATAATAAAAGTAGATATTACCTCGAAATCCTGCCCTTTTTTGCCACTTAAATAACTACATATAATATTTTATTTTGCATAGTAAGAGAAAAAAACTGCTGAATTATATTTATTATAATAAAAAATAAGCTGTTTCTTTTAATTGTTACGTTAACCATTTGCTAATGTTACCTTAGCAACTAGGTAGATTTGTTAGATTAACTGGAAATTGTAAGAGCAATATTTTCCTTATATGTATTAAACGTATAATGTATTAGCTACTTAGATTAGACAACGTACAAATCTATGCGATAAAATTAAAAAAAAAAACATACTTCGATAGAAAATAGTTAGTAAATAACTTAATAAGTATCACAGGGTTTCAAATTTCTAAGCTTAACTTCAAACAACAGCTTCCAAAGATGGCTGATTACTATTGCCATATACAAGGATAAAACATTTAGACACTGGATAGAAGAGTATGAATCCAAAATTTTTAACCCATTTTGATGCACGAAGTGGTAAACAATGCGAATATTGAGCAGTTCATACGATTCACGATTGTGGTTTGAAATACATTGGCAACGAGGTTAGATGTAACCAAGTTATTCAAGCAGATTTAAGTTTATAGAGTCGATTAATGTTGGCTATTTTAGTTTGGCCGATGTATTCCTTTGTTTATATATCTATTTATAGATTATTGTACAAATATACATTCTTTTAAAATGATTGAAAATGCTTTTTAATATCGGAATTTCTATAGGCGAAAGAATGTTATTTTGTGATATAGGCGCAGTTATTTACTTTTGTACCATGGTATTTCCAGATTGTAGAGTGACGTGATCTTGGATATACAAAAATCAGAAGATTGATTCTACCGGAGAGTAATATAATTTGCCACCAGCCAGTCTTAATTATACCGTAGCTGATAAAACTTAATTTTAGTATAAGGATCTTATACTACGCATAAAATGATCTTGTAATACGCACCGATGCAAATAATGTTGGAACGAAATTAGGCATTAGACATGTGGTGAGAGACACGGATCATCGGTCTCATCGTCTTACTGATGTCAGAAAGAGTCTTTCGGGCATCTTTGTCCTGTTTTATAGGCGATCACCTGTCTCGCCAATGATAATTAATTACACATGCGACAGGATAATTATGACACCTAAGAAGATGTGCCCTTCTTGCGACGTTTGGTCCTAGTACTCCTTTCGGCGGACAGATCCAGGCGGTCTCGGATTCTGCGGACCAGGACTTTGGCGGTGGCCTGTCCTGGGGCTGAATGACTTCAGCCAGTAGGGATTAGACGACTCGCTCGCCCTCAGCTATTACCGAGCGGCCAATTCAAATATATGATCCATCAACGAGAGAATCATGAGGTCGCGACCAAGTTGTTTACTCCTCACCATCCATGGAGTCCCAACTGTAAGTCGCAACATGCGATTTTGGAGGATCTCCATGGTGGTGAGGTGCGTTTCGGCCATGGTGCAGAGGGCGAGCGCCCCATATGTAAGGATAGACCTCAGGCATGCGGTGTATAGCAGCAATTTGGATCTAATGTCGAGATTGTTCCTCCGAGCTAGTAGTGGCATTAGTTGGATCTTAGCAGCCTGAAACCGATCCTTCACTTTCTTGACATGTTGTGGAAGTTAGACCTCGATCCAAGACGGAGCCCCAGGTATTTTACCTGGTCGCCCATGGAATGACATTTCCATCCACCTCGATTCGTCTGCCGGGACACCCTTTTCCGTGTAAACGCACGGCTACAGATTTAGGTTTTGCAGTTTCCACCTGTCTGCTCAAGTAACGATATCATCGATAGCTGTTTGTACGCGTCTAATTAAAATGTTTTCGTTTCTCCGGGCTGCGAAAACGGCCGTGTCGTCAGCGTACATGGTGAGACTAACCGCCGGGCGCCTGGGGATATCGCTCGTATATATAATGAACAGCTCAGGACTGAGCAAGGAGCACTGAGGGACTCCCGCACTCATAGTGCGCACTGAGGAGTGGGCATTACTCACCCTCACAGAGAATATGCGTCCCGTGAGATAAGACTGGATGAGCTTTATCACGTCAAGATTGATTCCGATCCTCGCCATCTTGCAGAGCACGCCGTCGTGCCATACCGAATCGAAGGCCTTCTCGAAGTCAAGAAATACCGCCACAGTTGTCTCCCTCCTTTTAAAGCCCTCCCTGACTGCTTTAGTCAACTGGAGAAGTTGGAAATCGGTTGAGAGGCCAGCTCTGAAGCTGGAATTGCTTGTCAGCGAGTGGATTTATCAAAGACATGTCATCTCGTAGGCGTGAGAGTATGACCGCCTTGGCTACTTTCGATAATGTGGAGAGGAGGCTTATCGGACGGTAATTCTGAGGAAGGAGCCGGACTTTCCCCGGCTTGGGTATGGCAATTACGGCGGCGCGCTTCCAGATGGGCGGGAAGTACGTGAGCTGCAAGATGGCGTTTATTATCCTGACCAGAACGACCACGACGGTGAGAGGAAGACGTTTTAAAGCTCTCGTGGAAATACCGTTGTGGCCCGGGGCCTTACCGGTTTTAAGATCTTTGATTATTGCTGCCACCTCATGGACCGTAGTTTTTGACAGAGATTCGTGCGCCCTGGATGTAGAGATGGTGGAAACAACCGAAAGGACTTCCCCATCCTCCTCATCGGAGGAGTCCACCTCGGGAGCAGAGCCGCAAACCGATTCAAGGTGGTCAGCGTGCGCCTCTGAGAGACCAAGCTCATCAGCCACCATACCCCGGGACCCGTGCAACTGTTGGGCGCGAGAGTGCGCTGGCCCGCGCTTTAAAGATTTCGTCATTCTCCAGAGCGAATTATCGCCAGCGTTTAGAGAATCTAAGCGGGACTGCCATTGCTCATTGTGAAAATTAGGTATTTCTGTCTGAACCTTTTTGATGTACAGGCTTGCAACGGTCTTGCTCTGTGAGCAGGCCACGAGGTGGTTCTTGCCCGCTTTACAGCGGCACGTTTCTCTTCAACCAGTGCTCGCGTGCCCGGGTGCGGAAGGTGGAAGCGCCCTCTATTGACGATGTCACGACCTCGACAAGACTCTCGGCAGCCGCGTCCAGCCCCGAGGAGACAGGGTATATTCTCACCGCCGTGACAACCTCGACCTCAAACTTCGCCCAATCAATCGCCCTCCTGAGGGACGACTCATCGACCCCGTCCCGATCTCGAACAAGATGGGATTGTGATTGGACAAAAGGTCCGAAACGCTCTCGAGATGGATTGAGCAGGCAAGGTCTTTGCTCAAGGCATAATCCAACATGTCTGGTCCTGCTTCACCCCGAAAATAGGTGGGACCGTCGGGTGGATGCATGATATTGCTATCCGACTCGAGTAGCTCTAAGAGCTGTCTCCCAAAAGTGTTGAAGGACCTACAACCCTAGTTATGATGTTGGGCGTTGAGGTCCCCCGCAACCACGATCGGAACAGTGGCGTCGAAGAGCGCCCGGTAATTGTCCGAGCAGAAATCCCGCGAGGGCGGGTCATAAACAGACACAACCTTTATGGACAGGTTGTCCGATTCGAGGAATATAGCCGTAGCCTCAAAAGAGCGAAGAGCTTGTGGTGGGATTGGAGAATGGCGAAGACTATGACGAACGCGAGAGCGGTCCTGCCACCAGCAGCACCAACTCTATCAGAACGATAGAATCGGTAATTCTGTATTTTGAACTGGTCTGAGGGCCTCAGCCGCGTCTCCCCAAGGAGCAGGACGTCTACGCCGTACTTATCGACGGCCTCAGGGATTTCCCCCTTTTTATTTTTAAGACCATAGGCGTTTCAGGACATTATCTTTATACCACGACCAGTTTGGGGATCACTCATGGGCGGGGTAAGTGGGAGTATGACTTCTAGTTACCGCCGAATTAAGAGAAGGTGCGAGAGCCTGGAGGGCGCCGAGCATCGATACGATGTCCACGCCCTCAGGCAGCCGACCCGACTCCGCCCCGGAAACCTTGGGACCCGGGGTCTTCTTTGCGGGGCGGGGAGGCGGATTAGACACACCTCCCGTCCGAGCCCCCCCCCCCCCCCCATCCCCCCGACTTGAAGGGAGTTTTTGCACTGATGAAATGTGCTGGGGTTTATTTGTCTTGGAGACAGCCTGCGCAAACGAAATGGTCAGCTTGTTGTTATTTGTTTTGGTCATCTTTGAAGTTGTTTTTGAGGCCGGGGTTGAATCCGGCATCGGTCTATCGGATCTTAGGGGAACAACTTTCAGCTTTGGGAATTTCTTGCGGCACTCCCTGGCCCGATGACCCTGCCCGCATTTCACACATCGCCGGGGCTGTGCACCGACTCTGTGCGTGTCCAAATCGCAGACAGCGATAACATTGGCCCACAACAGGTCTAGATTTGAGAGGTTCGGCTATAGCATCAATGCCAACTATCTTTGTAATTTTGTAAATTTTGCTTTGGTCGCGTGTGATTCTGACGATAACCATTGGCATGGGGCGGCTGGATCCGAACCGCTTCATCCGACCACCCCGTCAGGATCAAATCCCTGCTTTCTAAGATCTTGCGCGACATCCTCTTTGTTAAGCTCTCGGAGGACTCCCCTCAGCACTATCTTGAGTAGCTTTTCTGAGGGGAGTTGGAACGTGTGATATGGGATGCTATTGGTATTGAAGATCTTAGTAATATCTCTATAGTCCCCCTCATTTGCCGGGTAGACCCGGATGCCGTCAGGGATATTTTGGGCCTTGAGGAAACGGTGACCCGCCCTATCTATCAGCTGGCGAGCTAGAGGCCAGCGGAACTTATCCCTTAAGACAATAGGGGGAATTTTGTCATTCTCAGAATTATCGGCATCATCCCCGCCAGTAATTAACTTAGTTGGCTGGGACTTTGGTGTCAGTGGTGAACGTAATTTTTGTTGAATGGCCACTTTTAGGTAGAGCCATCGTCAAAGAAGGAGACCGGTCAGCAGTAGCGACCTCAATTGCATCAAAATTATGCTTAGTGTTGACCTTGTTGCCCCTCCTCCTGTTAGGAGTGTTAGGGACAGAAATTCCGGACGCTTGAGCGGACCTGTCAGATCCGACGCAGTAGAGTTAGTTTCGACAGGGTTTGAGTTATCTACTTCTACCACCGGAAGCGCGTCCTTTCTTATTAGTAGGCGGGGAATGAATATCCACCATTATCGCCTCCACCAGTGATGTGGTGGAGGCCGGAGATGAATCAGAATCCCCAAAGACATGGGGAGGAATTTTGTCAATTGCTCCTTTCACGGCTGCCAATCATTCACCAAAGGCTGGTTTCGTCGATGCAAGATGCCGTATAAATTTTTAATCAATAACAATATGTCGTCATTAGACAAACTCTCAAAGTCGATAGAAGAGGCTCTATCTGACGGCGTCGGGGTTTGAAAATCTTTCTTGCGCGAGACTGGACGACGCGCATAGGTGTATCACGTCTTGTGTCGAACTGGCGACGCTTTTAAGTAGCGGTGGTGTTCTGCAGACATTCCGTCGTCAGAAGCGCAAAAAGAAGGATCAGGTCAACACGTATGTGTATATAATAAAATCCAGTTGACAAAGCCGAACAGGTGTCACACAATAGGTGATGGGATGTAAAGGTCACACACCCGGCCGAACTATCACAGAAAAAGCTGACAATAAAATTAACTGTGGGCCAATTTGAAAATTTAAAATAACTGTATAAATAAAACAGATATAAACAAAGAAATATAAACAAATATCACAAACGGATATATATGTAAAAAGACAAAGGGCTTAATCGTTGACAAACAAACAACAATGATAATAAAAATAAAATTTATCTCTGCTATGTTCGGAACAAGTAGAAATGAGTTATATTCACAAATGTATAAATAAAATCGTAGTAAATATTTCGTGTAGTATTTAAAAATACGGCACGATAAAAACAGACACAAGTAAAAACTTGTTTACTAGAGATTTAAATAAACGAGGCTCGTGCTAACGCTGGCTGTTGCGAATGAATTGAAAATATATGGTAGATAATCGGCCGAAATAAGAGTATAGTATGGTTAAGAATTAACCAATGTCGGAAAAACTTAGATGATATATTGAATAACGTTAGGATCTTGTCGGAAAGACAATTGTCAAACAATCAGCCGATTGAAAGTCTCCAAAGCTAATGTTAGGCCTTTGGAACTTGAGAAATAATATAAAACAACAGAAATCGTTGGAACGGAAAATATGTCCAGACACTAACTAAGTTAGCACGAGAATGGGAGACACGGATATATGTCTGTTTCTATTTTAAAGCGGCGCGCTCTTTCCTACCCTCTGCTTTCCTATACTCTAGTTGAATTTTAACGATTACAGTATATACACATCTATTATACCATTTCTGTGGGCTTCCAAAAGGAGGAAAGTATTATTATTTATTTAAATACTATAGGATTCCAGGATAATGAACGGATGAAAATATTGCTATATGCTTGTAACATTTTCAACCTACCGATATAATAATGAAAGCACGAAAATACATAGTTTCTCAGTATAAGCCAAATTTAAAATTATTAAAATTATGTAAGGTGCAGTCTAATACCTCCAGAGCAAAAAAAGTTTAGTAAAAACATCTTTTCACTGCGGTACCAGAATTTTTACTTTATGCTTCTGTAGTTCTGCTATAGAAAGATTTCAAAAGATAACGATGTAGGAGATAACAATCGGAAAAAGGAACTTAACTCTTTGTTAGATCACTAACAGGGCACACAGTCAACAAAGAGTGTCAGGACCAAGTCCTAGTACAACAGAGGAAGTACACATTACTTCAAGGTATGGTGTACATATTTTCATACATACTTTTTGTATGTTTTAATATTAAATTAATTAATTATTGTAGATCATTCTTTATAAAAATTCTAGTATCTATGTGGGAGGTAGTAGTAATGGTTTTCTAAGGTAATTCGTAGTTATTATCAAAACTGTATATTTTTTATTGGCTTAAATAACCACAGTCATTCTGGATGACTTTGTGTCACTTAGCAAACATTTTTTAATACTAATCTTCTATTATGGACGTTATTTCCATTTGACATTTCGACAAAGAATAGAGTAGTACAAATTAAAACTAAAATAAAGTAGTGGTCAAGGTTACAACCTGACTTAGGGTAACTTTGACCGAGTTTACGAAAATACACTGTAAACTGCTAGTTTACGAGTATTTTGCCATCATGAAAATTTTGAGCTATTTTATTATTATATGCAAATATGCAAGATCTTTTTTTTTAATTTCTAAGTGCTATGTGATCGAGGTGATCTCTAATAGTAGGCAATACACGGTTACTCTCCCTTTAGAATTCATAATTACTTCTTTTTTACATTATAATGATGGTAACCGATAAATTAGTTTGTGATAAAAAATTCTGCGTTAAGTTTTAAAAAAATATTTTGTAGTTGGATACGTAATTTGACTTTTCGACAAGGAAATCACCTTTTATATTAAATGTGCTCCTTGTGTTGTAAGATATTACATTTTTTGAGTCTATTTTCTTAATAATCTGATTATAGTGATTTCTTTTTCTTCTTACATTTTTCTTTTGGTTTCTTATTTATATCATTTCTTTGTGACGAACGGCCTCTTTTTCTTCTCTTCTTCCAGTGCTTGTTTTTACAGTACGCTTGTATTTCCTCTGCGGATACACTTTTTTCCAGGGAGCACTAGTAGTTGAAATTTTCTTAACTCTTTTACTGCTTTAAGATCAAACAAACGAATGCCTTCCAGTCATAATTGAACCTCTTCTCCAACAGTTCCAAATTATTAGTTTTCGTGTAGGTTAAACGCCTGTTTGGCACCGAAACGAGTTTTTTTTTTCATTCTACTAATTGCTTCCATTTTTAAAAGGAGTTGTATCCAATGAACCCTTAAAGGTGAAAAGAAATGCCACATCAAACAATTGGTGTAGATGAGTTGAATTGGAAATTATACAAATATAGTTTAATCTTGTTGCTACAAGCGAAGAGTGTTAATGCTAAAATGACTTGAGAGATTGTCGCCAATTATAAACTCTTTCCCATCTTTTTTTTTTAGGGCAGATAAAATCAAACTAAAACTAATCATCAAATGTAGTTGTATCTATCCAATCGGTATGAGATGCATTCATTCTAGAACCTTCAGCCCCATCATGCAACCAATCAGATCATTTGTTTTTTTTTCCTTTAAATATTATTATAAGATGGTAAAATTTTACTAGCAGCATTACTGCAGACAACCATCGTAAAGCAAGATATCGATTCTTTGGTATATCGTGAAATCCTGGCTCATTAAAGTTGTGTATGTTTTTAGGCGAGCTCCTTCTAGTTTTATTTCTAAGAGAGAAAAAAATCAGTTACTGCAATTTCTTCAGTTTGTGTTCAGCATTTGGATATGTTAGCTATAAAAATCTTTTTAGGGCTCTATGCTAAAATATAATCAACGATAATTTGCTCTTCTTCCAAACTTGTAGTACAACCAAGAGTTGTAGGGAGACCAACATTTTTCCTATGTTTTCCCATCAACTTGCTTTTAATTGCAGAGCGCGGTATTTTATGTACCGGTGCTGCTTCACGTTGGCCGAGAGCATCTGATTTAATTTTCGCAAGTGCTTCTTGCAGTATTGCGTCTGTGTAATTGGTTCTGGTACCATATAAATGAATCCCAGGGGTATGATGAAGAAAGGTTTCTACGTGGCATATTCCTGTAAATAGGAAAAAAAATATTAATATTCATTAAAAAAAACCGTGGAAAATATTAAAAAGTTAATAAAGTCACATGTTGAAAACCAGGGTAATTTTGGCTAGGTCAAAGTTATCCATATTTATGGCATTAGATGCTAGGGTGGAGAAGGTAACTTATTTTCATATTAATATATGTATTTGTAGTTAAGTGGACCCATAGTAATATATATTTGATTAACAGCTAAATAAAATAATAACATTTTTAAGGTTAAATTCGATCAAAAACACACCTTAATAGTTTTTACGCAGATTTTGACAGAACAGCTAATCAGGCGTATCAAGGTTTAATCCGCCGCTTCTGGGCAGGTGTAGTGCAAGCGAACGCCGGCTGGGAGTGCTGATAGTAGGCTGGACGCCCAATCAAAAAGCCGCAAAGCTAACTAACAATAAGTAGAATTAGATATTTAAAAAAAGAATGTTAGCTATGGACTGTTAGTATTTAATTTGTCAATATTATTATCTCAGAGCACTAATTATCAATAAAATATTAATTACTTTTTTCTTTGTTTATTCACACCGTTTTTGTTTGTCTCTTTTTATGCCTTGATTTAAAAAGTGTGTACTAGGTACTAAGTTACAAAGAGACTAAAAGTGTTCGTAGAAGATTTAGTATTCTAGTTATCTTTAGAAGATAACTCCAACCTAAGTTAAATTACACAATTTAAACATAAAATAATTTATTTTTTAATTAGTTGTGGAAATCAAATTACAAATTATATTGGCTTTCTGAATTATATCTCCAATTAAACTTCCCGCGAAAAAATAGTAGATACAGGCGAACGGACGCCGCAAGCGCTTAAGTCTGTAGGTTTGTGTATTTGCTAATGCCGACGTCGGTAATATAGGACCTTAACACCTATTTCAGTATAATGGTATAATATATATTAGGTACTTAACTATGCAGCTAATTATATAACTCCTCTCTGGGATTGCTAGATGGCGCAATAAATACGAATTACCATTTGAAATAGATTTCTTTACTATTGGCGAAAAACAGGTCATACTCTTTAATTGAATAACTTTCTTAACTCTGTTACCCCGACGAACAAAGCTACCCAATTTGACTGCATATCATAAATGTAAGTATCTCGTTTCAAAATTAGGAAGAGTGATTTAATCAGTGGCGGCAAAAACAAGTCTTTTGATTGGCTTTCGCATAACTTTGTTATCATCATCTTGACCATTATTTACTTAAATTGTCAACGCGATGCAAACATTTTTGTTCTTCATATCAATTGTTGCCTATTTTGGCATTTAAAGAAAAAAGTTATTGTTATAGCTAACAGACTGTAATGAGTAAAAGAACAATCTCGAGCACTTTTTCAGCACTTTCCCGAACGTTCAAGATGCTTTTATTGGAGTCAACTAATAAACCCATATAGCAGTTATGTGCAATATACCACAGTGGGAGCGATAAGTCCTATTTTTTGTGTATACAATATTTTGTCTTTGGGGTATTGTAGACTTCATATTCATTCATCAATAGTGTTGGACGCGATCAATATAATAAATATTGTTGTTATTGTTAAATGTTACCTATTATACAAAATAAACTAGTTCATTTAGTTTATATTTGTCGTTTGACTAACCTAATACAAATATTTCGTGCTTTAAACACAATGCATTGTTAGTGTAGCATAAAAAGGTGCGGTGACTGAACTTAATTTCGTATTTGTAAGTGACGCAATTCAAAAAGAAAACGTGCTTCTTTTACTGTTTTAAACTTGTAATATTGTTCCACTGACTATAACCCAATTTATTTAACCCCACTCGTTTTCTGAATGTACGATGAAAATATAGATTTCTGAACTTATTATGCTGTTGTGTTAAACTTGTGTAGGTACTCTCAGATTAGCTCGTTATTAGGTGAAATATGTTTATGCATGTGTAGTAATTGCTCATATGTGATGTATTCAGACGTATAATAATACTTGAAAGTTGTTTAAATGTCATTATTTCTGTGATTTTATAATGATAAACAAATGCCTATAGAAATATAGGTTTACTTTGGAATTCCATACACGTCATATACGCTTGCAAAGTGCTTTTATTCTTCACAATCAAATTTACTGTAGTTTTAGCAAAACATTTATGGTATAGGTAGCCTAGTTTACCATTTGGTTTGTCATGTCTCACAATCACTAAGTGCAGTTCACTTCATACTTTGGCTTTAGTAAATGCACCTTCCATTTGCCTATGAGCGCATAATTACGTTCAGTAAGGTCACGTTTTGCAGCAATGTGAATGTGTGAATATAAAATGAGTATAGTTACATTACTTGGCGGTGTTGCGTCATATAAAATTTAACCTTAGCGCTCAAAAGTACGTTCTCAGAACAGATTAATTCTCGACGAAGTTTACTAAACTTCATAATTCTGGTACCTACCTATTATGCTCTTTATATGTATTTTGCTTTGTTAATGTACACTGCAAATGCTTAACACTAGTAAAAGGAAATGAATGGAATGTGTTAGAATTTGTTTATTTTTCATGAAAGAATATAGCTAACATATTCCTTACAATTCATTCTTCAAGAAAACCTAGCTGTACTCAAATATTTACGAAGAAATATTAAGGTGCAAGCTGTAGTAGTTAGTAGTCTCTCTTAAGTAAAATTTTAGTTATTTTTTTTCTTCAATAAAAGCGGTCAGATAAAAGATAAGTTGAAAATAATATTTAATTCGGTTACATTTTGTTTTTCAGATTGTAAATGAGTAGATTCTAAATGAGTCATTATGTAATTACGTGGGTATCAACACCAAATTCAAATAAAGAAGCCACCCAAGCAAAACAATGAAGTGAATTAAGATTAAGAATTTTCTGGTAAATTATATCTTATGATACCTACAAATATAAGTATTGTTTTTTAGTGATTGGGTTATTTTCACGATACTTTGGACAAATTTTTGTTTTAGTTCTGAATCCGTTTAATAAAAGCAATTTATGTACCCACACTGAGAAAAATACTGGTCGTTATATCAATAATCTACATTTATTGAGTTAATTTTCGTTAGCAGACCAATAACAAGATTCATTAGTGAAATAAAGTCGTTTTCATTATTACAACTAATTATTTTCATTAGTTCATGGGTAATATTTGTTATGGTAACCATATTTTCATAGGTTCAATAAATATTTTTGTTAATAATACGAATATACATTGTTATTTTTACGTACAATTTTCGTAAAATTATTCACCATATTAACGCAATAAAGTATTAAATGATATGCTCTCCGTTATTTTAGTGCTTTCCAATTTATTGCGAGAACGAACAGATAATATACCTTGACAAAAAGTGTACGTTATGTTAGCTAACGCATTTCTTAAATATATGTATAAAGGAACACAACGAATAAAAATCATTGAAATGCAGTTTCTATAATAATGTATATTCACAGGTTCAATGAAAACGTTTATTATTTCAATAAAGTACCTAAAAAGGAAGTCAACTCGACAAATCGCTCGTGACAGTTGCGCAGTGGCAAAAAGGGCGGAGCTGAAACAATTACGCTTACACTTCATTGGCCCGCTGTTGAGAGGAGCGGGTGGAAAGCCAGTTGCAGTTGTGCTACTGGTTACTCACTGATAATGAAAATGTACACAGATTATTAGAGTATAGCTATAATGCCGGCTAAGATGCAACATACATCAATTCATTTAGGCGGACGTAATCTGTACCTAAACAAAATTTAAAAACCTCCAAAAATAAGTTTTTAACAATAACATATGACAAAGGAAACAATTTCCAACTTATAAACACGCCAGAACTTTTCTGTCAATCCTAAGCTTAAATAAAGTGTGAAGGTTGATGATACTAGCAAACCCGAGAAATAAAAAGATTGTCACATACTTTTGTACTATTCCAGTACAACGTGCGCAGAATAACTCACCAGTCACGAGATTTTGGTTACGTTGTATTTGTCTTGCACAATAAAATTTTGAATGCACGTGTGAAATCACGTGTCTCTGCACTGAGAAAAATACTATAATTCAAACAAACAACATTCATTGAGTGAATTTTCGTTGACGGGACGTAATGAGTTATTGTTATGATGAAACATTATTTACAATTTTTGATTAAGTAATAACAAGATTCATTAGTGAAATACATTAGCTTTCATTGTTATAACAAATCATTGCACATAAGTCCATGGATGATATATACGTGTTATAATATATATTAACTATATATAACACGTTCAATAAGTGATTTTTTTCCCAGAAGGGAGGTTCCTCTCTCATTTAAGGGAGGAAAGTTGTACTTTACCTCCCCAGGGAGGAAAAGTAAGTGACACTGACATGATGAAACTGTACATCTTATAATATGTGACATTATTGACAGATGACATTACTACATTCGACCCAGTCTGAGCCCATTTATGAGATAATTGCTAAATTATTAGGTATTAAAATTTCAATTAAACTGTTATTAAACACTTTTAAAACGACGCTAACTTGACACTTCTCAAAAAATATTTGACAGATTAAGCCTAGTATCTATGATGTCATTCTAAGGTGTCTTTATTATTTTTAGACATTTAGTTAAAATTGGACTGGCTGGGAAAAAAATAGCATTTAAACCACGGGAGGAAAGTGCTATTGCAGGTCGCGGGCAAATATTACATACAATATATAATTGCACTTTCCTCCCTTGATTTGAAATATACTATTGAATATGAACGAATATATGTATATTGTTATTTTTACGTACAATTTTCATAAAATTATTTACGATATGAACGCAATAAACTATTGTTTGCAATTATTACAAGAACGAACAGATAGCATACCTTAATGAAAGGTGTGCAGCAGTGATTGAATTACCGACTTACGCCGCGGTCGCTGACTGAGTGAGAGTTTGGCGTGTGGCCCTTAGAGGGCGTGCATCTAAACTCGTGATCTCTTAGGAGAATATCGGGAATACACAGAGACACGACACTGAAGAATGTATATTTGCTCTTGGAGGAAAGCTAAAGACGCTTGCTAGGCAGAAATTCACATTTCTATTCCCTTTTCTGCATATATGGTGATTCCTCCTCCACAAAGAACCATGAAAAAGAAAATGCTATGGTGGCATTTTTACGGTTTTTACTAATCAGTGAATTGAGTAAATGCAATGTGATTATTGCAACAGTGAATTAAGTTCATTATTTTAATTAGAAGTTTAACTATAACAATAACTAAAATTTATTCGGTTTATGAATAACATACATTAAGTCAACCATTTGCGATTAGCATATCTACAAATACTGTTCATTGTATTCGATGCCTCTCGTCATTCTTCTACTGGAGTTTAGACTTAAAATTAATCACTCACAGTCATTCAGTAAACCAAATAAAGTTGTTAAAATAAAAACTGTTCGTCACAACAATAACATATTTCATTGAGCCAATCAAGCTACCATTTCATTTTCAATGATTTTGGTTTCATTAATACAATGAATGACTTATTACTCAATAAACTCCGTCGTCATTTAATAAAATCATTTTCATTGATTTGATAAACTCGTCCTTTGGATCAATTTTAATGCATTATTTCATGTGAACAATGATTTCTTTCATTGTTTTATGACCCATTTTTGGTTCACTGTATGATTGGCTTCTAATACAATAAACGCAATTGTGATATCTTCTTCTGGACGACATTTGCCAGACAGTTATATTTATTTATATGTGAAAGTAACAAAAAGAAACCCGAAAAATTACGAAAAAATGTAATATTGTCGTCCGACGGAAGAAATAATTTTTTGTTTTACATCTAAATAGTAAGTTAGTAAAATTATTTCGAATTACTAAATATTTTCTTTATAGTGCTTTTTTGTTTCTATATTAATTCATACTTTCTTTTATAATCTATTGCTTAAAAATAATCCTCATTCTATTTTTGGTCATTATTTTGTTCTTTAAAATTTACTTGTATTTCTTATTTGTTTTGTATTTATCTGGCAGAAAATCAATGACACTATTATTGCTTACAATTTTTTTTCGAACGTTTTTGTACGTTGTTGTAATCTACGAGGCATCATTTGTATAGTGCTAGTTTGATCACTACTGGTGTAATTTCTAGTACAGTTACGTTAATTCTATTTCTAACTTCGGCAGCATCTCCAGTAGTCGTTGCATAAGCTTTCTCTTTAATGAATTTCCTAGCAAAATAGTCTAAATGATTAAGATTGTATTACAGTGGATTGTATACTATAACTCAGAAAGTTTGCAATTAATCCTTCTGTTTGGGTGATGTTCACCTAACTACTTTCTTAGATTTCGATTAAAGTGAGTAGGAGCTTGAGTGTGTCTATAAATCATGTTATGACGTATGTTCAATATTACATATCTCATTAATTGAGGTACATATTGTCATAAATGAATGAGAGTTTAAGATGGAAATCTCATTATTAACGTGATTATTTACTAAATTGTCGATCTGAAACTACAATATGTATCCATAAAGGATAACAATAATTGTAGGACGACTTTAAGCCACTATACTTGCGTTAATTAACTAACGCTAACCAATAATTAGGTGACGTTAAAAACGTGTGTAACACTAGGTATAGATATTAGCATACATATGTTTCACCTTACCAAGGATCATCGGTGCTACTTGTCTAACCTAATGTATTATACGCAGAAAGCCGTATTGTCATTTATTATGTTCATGACTATAAGTTTTCCATAATGCTTGACTAAGCATGAATGAAAAATGATTAATTTATAGAAAGTATACATAAACACTACATATATAAACAATCAGAGTAGTATACGGGTATTCGGTCTGTCAAAATAAAACTAAATAAATACCACGATATTTCGTTTTAATTTAAAACATCTTCAGGAGGCACTAAAAATATACAAGTTAAAATGAAACAATATAGAAAATCACAATAAGTAATTGCTTACAAAGTGATAGGTATTAATGACAGTTGACAAAATGATAAATAGTTAAAACATTTAAATGCAAATCAGGGCCAGACATATTAACAAAAAAAATTGTTTGCAGTTATACATATAAAATAAATAGAAAAAAAATATTGATGTAAAATATTGCTATAAATACTACTTAATTGATTTGTATCAGTTTTAAAATTAATAGCATTATTACAATTTTTTATATTAACCATTTCCAAAAATAATCGCTTTTTGTAATTTGTTCTAATTAAAGGATGGAAATACCATCATAATTAAAACTATGTTTAAGGTCTTGGACATCTAGAGATAAGGCACACGAACGTTTTCGCATACGACAATCACTCTTATGTTGAACTATTCTGTTCTTTACAATCTGCAACGTCTGACCAACATAACAACCTTGATAATCGGTACATACAAGGAATACTATATACTACATCCTTTTGAGTAAGAGTTGGAGTTTTATCTTTAATTTTAGTGAAAATACTGCCAATGGTTAACATGTTGTATTTTGCAATTTGTACATTGGCAAATGGTTTAAAATGTTATATGATTTTATTGGTCAAACCTTCTATGAAGGGAAGTTTATAATACTTAAATTGTAAAGGAGCTGCTTGATCTGTAGGGCCATGAAACATATTAGAAGAATAAATCAATTTGTTTAGAATATGTCTAGGATAACCGTTATTGTAAAACATCTCAAAAAGTATCTTCAATTTTTTGTCTAAAAATCTTTCATTACTAATATTTGTGACATCGGATTGAAAATCAAACATTTTATTTCTTTTCCCTGACTCACCCATCAAGTCAGGGCGGCCTGAACTGGTAAATGCGACGAGCTGCTCTGGGCCGTGCTGAGGTCGAGATGGTAAATATCACTATTTTACGATAACAGGTGCGATCCGTTCTTGTACTCAGGCCATATTTATTAATGATGTTACCAATATCTGTTACTGATTTCCGAGCCTGGATAGTTAAATTTGATATGGTCATGGATATGTGTCAATACGTATCGAGTATAAGGCAGGAGTAGTAAGTAGTAGCAAATAAAGGCAGGACAGGGAACATGACAAAATAAGAAAAACTAAGAAAATCCTAATAAGACGGCGATATTTTCAAATATTCATCAATTACCTGATTGGATTAGATATTTACAAAATGTATTTTTCTTTTTTATTGGTAACAAAATTTAGATATTTTAATTTCTAAAAATTCATAGAAAAAATATACACAATCTACATATATAAAAATCAATAATCTTAAAAAATTGCAAAGAAATATTTTCGAAGGATAGGATATTAGAAAAAAATCAAACTAAAAGATATGTTTCCACAAATTTGTTGCTACTATCTGTATGAACAGGTATGCAGATTGCCGTTTATTCATGGACAACACATCCAAATTTTAAAAAGCTTTTGAAGACCTATGAAGTAGTAATAAATACAATTGAGTAAAAACTTTGACACAAACTAGAACTTTTATTGTCGGAATCTTTATAGTATATATATTAAGGAGATACTCCTCGTGGAGTTTATTCACTCCTTGTTACTAAGAAGCCCTCCCGGTCCAATTGTAGAGGTGGATCAGTCGTCATATATCATGTCTTTTTCCACTGCTGGTGTTATTCTGCGCCAGGTACTTCTTTCTTGTGCCAGTCTTTTCCAATCACTTACGCCAATCTCACTTAAGTGTCTTTCTACTTCGTCCAACCATCTCGATCTTGGTCTCCCTCTTCTTCTACTGCTGGGTTGCCATTCCAATACTTGCCGTAGCTGTGCTCTGTCCCGCAATCTCCAGATGTGTCCTAACCATCTTACTCTTACTCTTACTACTTTGATGGGCTGGACAATGTCTATTTCTTTTATTGTATTCAAAATTTCACGGTTTGTTCTTCTCCTGTAGATGTTATCAGTCTTGACAGGTCCGAGAATAGTTCTCCAGATTTTCCTCTCTACGGTTAGTAATGCATTTTCCTCTTTTTTAGTTATAGACATTGTCTCCACGACATACATTAATATTGGTTTTATTGGGTAAATCTATAGTAGTCGAATAATATTCTTTTCGAATTGAAGAAGTACTGTTCAATGATAATAAGAATGTAATAACTGAGAACATGAATAGTAGTGGTACCTGCCTGAAGGGGAAATAAAAATCTAAAATTCTATATTGAAGGCACTAGTAATAACTTAGATAATAAATATAAATATAGGGTTCTACGGAACTGGCTAGTTAGAAGTTTTCCGGCTTAACGAAACTCTTCAGCTTTAAAACTTTTGGTGTTTGTAATGACTGGGTAGGTCCTTTATTCTAAAATATTTTCAAGTTTTTTGCACTTCCTTTTAACCGGAAATCGGCATGAGTTTTGTTATTTTAAATTGAATACCCTATATATTATTCCATTTTTGAATTCATCATAAAATTATATGACGATTACAATTAAGGTTTCCTATATCTATTTTCAACTGTTTCCAATATAATACTTTTTATCAAAATTTTGACATTTCCACGATTATACGTAATTGATTAATTTTCATTTGCTTTAAGTGCCAGAGATCTCCCATTTCAAAATTACCAAGTACTAACTAACATTGCTTTACTAAAGTGTGTACAAAGTTCTCGTCGACCAACGAATAATTTTAAAAGCTACAAAACCCAATTTCTTCAAAGAGAACATCCCGCACATTTTATATTGTTGAGTGCAGAATTAAATTCTATATTCTCGATTTGCTATAACATTCGTTACACCCAGCTTCAATAATTTTCCCGAACTCTTTCTATTTTTTTTTCTCGCGAATGCGGGTCCGTTGAAGGTTTACATAAAAGAATTTATTATTCATTTTATATTATTTACAAACTTACGCAATATATCAATTGAATGCCAGGATTGCTAAGGAATATTCATTGGACAAACACAACAATATTTAGAAAAAGAATATAACACACAAATATAGCCTAAATACTAAAAAGTATAATTTTACAGTGTTAGCAAAACATGCAATAAACAACAATCACAATTGGGAATTATTTGGAGTCGAAAACACCTTGTATAATATTGATAGTAAAGAAATAAGAAAAACTCCAGATTCTGTGAAAAATAAAAAATTGTTTTTAAAATATTAGAATTGTATCCAGTAACATAACTTATGTTTGTCAATTTGATATATATATGTTTGTGCATTTAATTATATTTCGTGTTGTAAATTTAAATATTTAAAAAGTAACAATAAACATATACGTATAAAAAGAATAATACACAGTAAATAAAAAAGAGGAATTCAATATATTAGGACAACTGTAATTTTTAATTGAAATACAAATTATATTGTAAAGTTTTTAGGAAATCCTAAAATTATATACATATATAAAAAAAAGATTTGAAAAAGGAATGAATAATAAATATATAATGAAGAATTTTATGTAAACCTTCACGGAACCAGCATTCCTAAAAAAGGGAAATAAAAAAATCAGAAATATCTATGGGTTAAAGAAAATAAATAATAAAATAGTTTTCCTTAAGTTATTGTTTTATTCTTTAACACTTTTAAACGATCGACACATTTTACCTGGTAGGCAGATAACAATCCTCGCATATGGACTTCGGTTTAAACACTTTTTCGCAATCAAAATTGTGTTTAAGGATATTTAATATTTATT
The DNA here is from genome assembly GCA_004143645.1 of Protaetia brevitarsis. NCBI lineage: Eukaryota > Metazoa > Arthropoda > Insecta > Coleoptera > Scarabaeidae > Protaetia > Protaetia brevitarsis. Next base: position 1,887,524 of record RXPK01000297.1, read on the forward strand.
AATTATAGTAAAAACTGTAGTATTATTCTAGGATGAAATTGCGCGCAAATGAATAACTATTGTATTTCAAAATGAACTACTATTCGTATCTTTCTTACGGTAAAAATTATGAAAACGAAATAGTAAATATAATAAAGGAGTTATGCTTGAAAAATACATCATAATAGTGTTTTAAGTAAAAAAAAAAAACCATTTATTTAAGTAAACAAACAAAGAAAAGGTGTTTCTCATTTTTTGTGAGATATATGTTCGCTTACACTTAGAATATCCATTATATTTGATGCGACGATCTACGCTTCAATAACTCAATGTACTCTCTGGTGTTATGTTTTCGTCGATGTAAATTTTATGACTTTTGTAACAACTGATTGTTACAGAAGTCGTTTGAAGTTTTCTGATTCTTTTATATTTGTTAGCGGCAAGTGCGAAGTATAAATAAATTTATACTAATTATTTTCTTAATATTGGCAATATCTTTAAAATAAATGGGATTTCTATTCCTTTTTGGGTTTGTAATGCCAGTACGTAAATTTTAAGAGATGTCGAAGATGTCGGCGGATATTATTACCTTATTACTGTAATATCGTTAAACCAATGTGCTTTCTAAGATTAGCTTCGACTTAAAAATCAGCAATTTCTAAATTTTGAAGCATATCCCAGACTCTGGCAATACTGTCGTTGGACACACTTCTAAATATCACCAAAAGTGAGTAAAACTTAATTAGAATCCTATCTGTAATTGCAGGATTGCAATCATGGTTAGTTAATTTGATCGGTCAACAACAGTGTTCGATTGCTAGAAAGTTTTTGAGTATAAGAATTCTCGTTTGAATCGAAACTCTTTGAATCCAGGCTTTTATACACCGCTAGTGTCAAGCATATTTACATTTTTATGTTCAGGTTTCGATTCAAAGGAAATGTCGGTGAGGGTGGCTGTTGTGCGAACACTTTATAAAAAGTCGAAAAAAAAACATTATGATATAAAATGTTAAGAATTCATTCCAAAGTATATAATAACTGGAGAAGGATTGTTCTAACATTTATTCTACGATTAAGCTTTTCGAAAACCTGCAAAGCAACGTCATTTGTACGGAAATTGTTGGGACATATTCATACATGAATATATTAAATCAGTAAGTAGCTGGATATTGTTTTTATGAGCACATGTTTCTAGTAGTTTCGTCTATGCGCATTAGGCGTTTAACACAGTGTAATAACACGCTTGAAACAACATTGATGTTATGCTAGAAGTTATTAGCAAATGTCACTCAAATAGTATTACGCTAGTTATTCAAATTACTACAAGCAAACCATCAGGATCCTGAGTGTCGTGGGCTACATATGGGTATGTAAATTTAGACGTCTTTTCATGTTGAAATAGGATTGTTACAGTTGAGTTTTAAGTGAGAACATGTCGGATGTATGTTAGCTTAAAAGTCAGCACTGTTCCAAAGAGAGATTCTGTTAAAATGGATACAGTTATAACGGTGTTTCTATCTAGGCGGGGTTAATTTACCACAACGGATATTGTAGAACGCAAATTAAATATTTTGAAATAAAATGTGTTTAAGTGTTCCTTATCAAATATTTGCTAATGCAGTTTACTGGCGAAATTAATACTTCGGGGATTTTCTGCATCACTGAAAATAAAACCAGCTAGGACCCTGTTATTTCCACTCGATCCGCTTTGAGTCATGAGAATAATTTACAGGCCTACTAGATTAAAGTATATAATATTAGCGAAGGATTATTAAAGTTAACATTGTAACTCGCTTTATGTTTGTGCGTATATTTTGCAAAAACTAAATATCGAGGTGTGGCTGTTTTTGGTCTGTTTGTAACAGTTCCGTGTTTGTCTTAAGCTATGTTTGATGACCATATAAAGTAACTCAAATAAGTAACTCAACTCAAATATTTTGTTAAAAAGTCTATGTGAAGAAATATCTGATACGTATATTACCGATATTGTACTTTTTGGTTTTTATCTATCTGTGCTCATACATTTCTAGTTATTCAACTTTTATTTCAACCAATGCGAAAACTCATTTACACTGTGTGCCACCTAAGAAACACCCAAAGATTAAACATTGAATGCTAAAAGTTTGTTTCTTGGAGTTTTTAGTATTGATCTTTTCAAATAAAAATATTAGCAAAGTTGAACTATTTCCAGCTACACTGTAGAAACGAATAGCATCTCGCTGATATTAAATGGAACACTCAATATATTATTTTATTTTCTGATAGCACACATTATATTGCACATAAGTTTTATTAAGATTTCTATATACCTGTTTTAGACAATTTATGAGGAAAACGGATTTTTAATGAATTTTTTTATTTTTATCGACAGCGGAAAGAAAAATCAATAACAGAGCAAAGGCTTTGGGTGGGATATTGAAATTTAATAGCTGTGTAATCAGTGCGTTGTAGTATTGTACAAAGAAATTAGAAAATTAACAATATAGCCTGTCAAAAAAGGTTATTCACCTATATTAATAAAAACAACACAATAACTCACTTATTTGAAACGGAACCCTCTGTATTAATGAGTATGAGCTTATTATTCTCGATAAGATACAATTAGCATTACCTACATCTATTTCTAATAGTTTATGAGTTACTTGAGTTTCTCCATGCTGGAAAGAAATTTGGATACACAATTGAGCAATTTAAGGAAGAATACACAGTAAGAAATTTGTAACACTAGAACTACACTATGCCGAGTTCATAGAGGTCCCTCTAAATATTGTAATTTTTTTTAACACTAAGAGTAGTGTTAGTAGTTAGAGGATATTTAATATGCCTTAGTGTAAATATAGTATATCACTACTACTGCAAATGTTACTGCTTCTTAGTGTTATCTAATTTTTTAGTGTAGATCGTAAGGCCACTACTAGTGTGCATTAAACAACATCAATAGTGATTGTTAACTCTAGAAAGAGGTAATTTTCTCTATTAAATGTTTTATCAATGCTACTGTAACGGAAAGAAAGTAAATTAAGTTCCTTATTCACTAATAAATAAACCAACGACCGTGTTCGTTGATATAAAATGTAATTACTCCGACATAAAATAATTCTATACATATACAGTACTTATATAGTATAAAAATAAACTCAAATATTGAAATTAAACGATCGACAAAACACGAAAGTAGTTTTTTGAACATGTTGAACATCTTATCATCCTTGCTATCAGGTGTTCTTCTACTGTCGATGCAGTAACTCAACACTGCGGCACTTTATTAATAAGAAAATTGATAAGAATCTCGACCTATTTACTTTCTCCCTTTCTGATGATATCCTATAATACAATTCTAAATAAATGTATTGTTTATAATATATAGACAGTTACTTACCTTTTATTTTACTGCAGCACGTATGTAATACATAACCTAACTAGAATAGCGTATTGGCGGCTGATGTACCTACATATGTAGGTATTGTCCACTGAAGCACTGAACACTAAACCGTTACAACTATTCTGGCCAATCAGAACGCATCGTAACTGATCATGTGTTATTACAGCGCGCGAAATACAATATGCACTCCAAAGAATTGACTATTGTTACACTGATAGAGTATATACTTTACTCTGCCAGTGTTGAATAGCACTAAGTAGCCTGTTAGTGTAATTATGTACACTACTTTTTTGTGTTAAATCAAAGTGTATACACTACAATTTTAACTCTATTTGATCAACCCTAGCACTAAGAACATTAACACTGGCGCTATTTCTTACTGTGTACATACAAAAATAATAACCTGAAAATAAACATCTTCTTTTATAAAATGTGCTCAAAATTTTCATCGCTCGCTTCTAGACATTTGTAAATTCTTTTTAAAATACTTTGATTTTTTGCTTGGCTGTTTTGCAGTGGCTCCGACGAGTTAAAGGCTTCCAGTACTTTTCCCATCATGTTATCCTCAGTAGTTACTAGTTCCGCATATACCTTGTTTTCTGCGTATCCGCAGATGTAATAGTAAAGGTGTAATAGATAAGAATCGTTATCATATATTCAGCGATCTTGAAAAATGTGACGTTTCAACAAAACCAGGCGTTTCTTCATTTGGCAGTGTTTTTAAACACAGGCGTAGAATTTCATGCATTATATTGAAATATCGCTTTCCTGTTAAGCTCTGCTCATAATTGTGTAGCGACAGAACTCTACTGTTTTAAATTGGACAAAACATATTGTGTTCCATGTGTTTTGAAATGCCTGTTCACGAATCACGTGAGGATTTTCATCTGCCCAAAAAAAAAAAACTATTGTGGCCATTAAATAATTTTTGCCAAATTTTGCTTCTTCATACCATATAATTTTGATTGTAAATCTTTTTCACACTTTACTAAAAATTACTCGATAATGACGAATTGAGATAAGCAGAGAACTACTGTAGCAGGTCTATTTGGATGTTTTCATTATCTACCAAATATTTCTGCCTGTGTTTTTTTGCGATGAAATCTTCTAATTTTCCAATAACCACTTCATATATTGTGATTTAGTATGGGTTTTTCGGGGTATCTTTAGTTTTCTTAAGAGGGGAACCTGCTTTAGGAAGTATTACAAAACCGTTTTTGGAGATTCTTTTTTAGGACAGAAAAAAATGAGCAAGTCAGCCAACTTTTTAAGGTGTTTTATCACATATTTGAACATTAAAAAGAATTTGTTGAGAGAGAAATATTTAAACGCTGCCGATTTTTATGCATATTTGTCCAACACCTCGCAATTGCAGTCTGCAATTGGTAGGAAAGATGGAGCTCGTAATTTTCGTGTGAAACAAAAAAAAAACAAAGAAAATTTTAACTCTCATGTATTTTCTTCTAGGTGAACTAAAAAAAACTCCAAAAATTGTAAAATTTAATTTTTTTCCCAGATTTGAAAATAAATGTGCTTTTTGCAAAAAAAAAAATTAACTTGCTAAAAAAGTTGTTTAGTATTTGTTTTTCATTAATCTTTTTAGTTCAAATAGAAAAGAACACAACTGAAGCTAACACAAGGCTTGGTTCGTTTTGATTAGTTGTCTAGTTTTTTTGCAATCACGCCCACCAGTTTAGAAAAATCGTAAAAACGAAAACTCGAAAAAACACGCTTTAAAGTTTACAATAAAAAAAAATGTAAAAACCTAAAGCATTTCTTCTGTTATTGATTTTTCTTTCCGTTGTGTACAAAATGTTAAAATTCATTAAAAATCTGTTTTCCTTAGAAACTGTCTAAGATAGGCATAAGAAGGTTTTAACAAAGCTTGTGTATAATATATGCCATCAGAAAATAAAATAATGTATAGGGGGTTCTATTTAAAATAAGCAAATTGATATTCCTTTCCGGTATATAGTTAAGTGTTGTCAATATTTTCATTTAAAACAGTACCAAAAATGCCAAAGAACAAATCTTCAACATTTAACTAGTAACAATTCCCAATTTTTCGCTAATCGACGATTTAGACGTCATACCCTGTATAACAACATGACTAATTGAATTGTATAAATTATTTTTCCTTTTTCCGTGAAACTGATGTACTCAACTTTGAATTTGCTAAGGCTATCCAAGTTATTTTATAGAATGAATGGATATTTTGAAATATTAGAAAGTGCATGCATTTTTGCATTTTTTTAATACATAACGGTGTCTTACATCACGCTTCAGCTTCGAAAACACTTCCTAAGAGCAGTGAGTAAAAACAAGCAAAAGGAAAATTAGTTACTAAAAATAAATGTGAAAAATTTTAATTTTGCTAACCTTCTTTTGTTTAATGAAGACTTCCCACTAAAAATTTAAATTTCCTAATATTCAAAATGGGTACCTTACACAGTCGAGGTTACAAAAGATGTCCAATACAAGAGATCTACCATTTTAATTGAACAAATGTCATAACCAACAGGCAGCTAATCAACTGCGATTCGCAATATCCTCTCGATGTGGTTCGATCACTCAAGTTGATATTAGTACGGCGTCCCTTCAGATCCCGAAATTAGATCCCCATTAATGCATCGCAGTGTGATAACGAATAAGGATTTTAATATAGCTGCCCTATAGAAGAGGGCAAATGTACAATATACTAAGCTGATAAGGGAATAATTTGTATTTTTGCCCCTTATGTGTGTTAGAAAAACGAACGTATTGCTGTGTACTGAATGTACCAAAGAAAAAATGAAAATTAAAAATGAAATAATTAAATTAGCTAGCTCGACGATAAAAATTTTAAAAGGGCGCAAAAGAACAATTAAACTAAGGGTTACCCTCACGAATTAAAACTAATCACGAAAAGTAAAAAGTGGGTGAAAGAAATCTGACTCCTTTTTTACTCCAAAAATTGAAAAGGTTTAATCAAAAATAAAAGAATAGAATTTAGAATGACGTTAATAACAATTAAAAATATTTATTATATAAAAAAAGAAAAAAAAATTGTTAATTACAATATTCTGCAGAAAAAAAGCCATGAGCATAGGGCTCTGGCCGAAATCAAAAACTGCATGAGATTCTAATTTACAAAAGGACAATGCTAAATTTTTTATCAAAGCAAAAACAAATTAGTTCAGGAAGACAGTCCTTTTATATCAATCAATCCACGTGGTTTCAAAATTAAAACAAAGTAAATTAATCGTGGAGAATACAAGTAGATTAACAAAAGAAAAACTTACATACAAGCACAATGCTTCTATTCACCCAACCCGAGGTGATTAATAAATTATAAATCAATAAAATTAAAAACGAAAAGTGAACTCTTTAAACTAAAATATCTATCTTCCTGCACGAAATAATAAATGATCTTATATCTAAATTGTGTACACAAGAATATAATAACAATAATTATTAAACGAGTTCCTTGATGGACGAAATAAAATCAAATTAAGCGAAACAAATTTTTAAATCAAAATGTATTACAAAATGGCAGCAATGAATTCAAAAACACAAATACTTACACGCTTGTGTTAATCTCGGAACTGAGTCTTACAAGGTTAAACAATCGTGTACATATAAACAACAGCTACGTGCAACGCAACGGGCAAAGATCATAGAAGAAAACTTCTAAGAAGGACATGAACTACATGAGCAAATAAAAATATATTAAAGAATGAAATTAATTTAAACAACGGAACATTTAAATAAATAAATTAACCAATCAAATCATTAACTAAATCTTATGCAAAATAAAATATTTGAATTTATGGGAACTCCCACGAAACATTGATAAAGGCAAATCGGAGTAAACATGAACATGTGCGCAACTTAAAAAAAACTCTCGTGAAAACAAGGTGTTCGTCCACAGCAGTACGTACCTACCTATAACTTATTGAAGATCATTACCGAGCGCAGAAGAAATAAGTAGAATTTTTGCTTTGAAACAGTCCAATGGCTTGCCATTAGGCATTGTAGTGGTTGAATAAATAGATATTATTTAATTCTACTGTTATCAGCTTTGCTTTCATCTGTTTTAAAAAAATAAATACCACAAAAAGGATATAAAATGTCGCAGTAAACAGTCAGACGATCCAGTTGATGTAGAAGACTTCTGCATTTGGCAAGTTTCTTCAAGGCATTTGCCTTTAGAATTTTCCCTTCACGAGGAAGATGATCAATAGTGAAATATTTACATGCACATCGAAATCAAATATTAGAGTTGTGTGAATATTTTATATTTACAACAGATTTTGCAGATCGAAGTTGGATCAAGTTTCAGTTCAAAGGAACATATTTTTTTTACGGTGCAGTTATTTTACCTAAATTTGGTTTAATAATGCTTTTATATGTATTTGCAATCCCAGTTCATAGATATATCAACAAAAAGATGTAGAAAATTGCTAGAATTTGGTTTTTGTCAAAAATTGACGTGTATGCGAGGTTGCATACTCATTATACAGTTAATATTTTAAGATTGTTAATTAAGTGTAGTAATTTCTTTTGCAAAATTCTAAAAGTATTTTTTTATAATGTATATACACCTACTTTTATTTTAAAATAAATGTAAGGTGATTCCATAATTTTGCAATAATTCCTTTTTTCAATTTAGTTTAAACATTTCATAGTTCCATTTGGTCACATGGGCATTCTCATATATTAAATATCCTATATTACCCTCACATCGGTGAAATTTACGGACTTTTCTGAGGTAGTTTGCAGCCCTTGCGAAGACAATCGCTATCGATGTCTTAAAAAATTTTAATTCAAAAGCATTCACTAGCATTCACCTTCGTGAGAGACGGACGTGTCTCGAGTTATTTCATAAAATTTAACGGCTATTTTGATAAAAACCTGTTTACTCCAAAGTCCAACTTAAAAATCATGGTTATCCTAAAACAAATAATTATATTACCTACATAATTGTTGGGGTAATTTTCTCCAACGGCGATATTGTCTAGATATGTTCCTGTTCATGAGCCATTCTCCGTAATTTGACCAGAGCCCCATTCGACGTCCCATTCCAGAACTGATGAGCGATGCCTGCCTTCCTCCAAAGGTGTTCTGTGCCTTATCAACCTAAAAAATAAACGTATTATTTCAATATACCTTAAAAAAATGTTATTTTAATAGATTCGAGAAATTTGTTTGGTTAGGAACGTTGTATGTAATCGCCGACCAGTTTGCGAGCACTGATAGACAACTTTTATAAGATTGCAGTTCGAATTGTATTAGTTAATATGTATTCACGGCACGAATCGAATTTTCAGTAATTTATACATTCAAATGTTACATATACTGATCTACCCGTCATTTAAGCATAGTATTACACAGATAAATATCTCGAAAACGCGGAGATTTTAAAATTTAAAATTACACGTATTTATTTTCTATGATGAAGTTATTTTGCAAAACTTGGAATTACTAACTAAAAACGTAATTATTATTTAATAAGCGAACTCATTTTACTTACCTGCGTTGTTTTACACGGTTTCACATTTCGAATCTTTTTTTTAAATAAAAGTCTCATGTGTTCCAAACAGAAATGTTTTCTTTATCTCTCAAAGTTAATCAACAACCTTGATACTGGTTATACAAGAGTGTTATGTACACTATTTCACTTAACCTAAGCACTTTGATTTTGAATATTGGAGTAGAGAACATTTAAGCAACAGTTCACCACAGCGCCCGGGGCCGTACTGAAGAAAACGGGGTATCTATCTATGCGTATTTTTTTAATACTAGTGCGTCCTCTAGACTGTTGCAGTCAGAAATTCTAACCCCGCATGCCATCTGGCATTTGAGAGGGCATACTCAGGATTAAAAATTAATAAAATAGATGACACCAGGATGTCAAAATTGGATTTTACCAATTTAATTAAATTTAATGATTAGCAAGCATTATGTTTGGAATTTTTTGTTTATCCGGGCTCTGTGCTACCGTGTAGCATTACAATAGATATAGATTAGTGAGATGTAGCATCCGCGTGGTTCGATTAATCGTCCCTCCCACTGCGACTACTAGGATCTATTGTAGGACGGATTTATCTTAAGGTTAAATTAACAAATTTAGGCCCTGGAAGCTTAGTATTTTGATGAATGAGGTTGTTTTCAGGTCTTATAGGAAAGGTTCAACCTTCTTAAAGTTACATACCTGATTCTGGCAGTGGCAGTGTAGTGGCAGAAAATATGTTCAACTGTCTCTTCGTCTTCTAAACACAGTCGGCATTCGATTACGTGTAAACCGTGATACGGTGACCTGTAAAGACAGGGGACAATTACCTCGGCGCTTTTTTACAGTTAAGTTCAAACAGTTTCTTGTTCTGATATATTGGGGTGAGATACACTTCTTTACACACACCAAACAAAGACAGTAGTTCCGGTATTAGGGTAATTTGTTATAATATTACCTAATACAGTGCCAAAGTATAGTGCATTGCTATTACTTGTGAACGCTAGTGTATGTTAGAAGTATTCGATTCGTTTTTGTGTAGACGTTGCTACTTACTTCCAAACAAAAGTAGATTGGATCCATGGTCATTAAGAAAAAAAAAGGAATATCATGGCGTTCGTAGAATACTAAAGTAAATCAAATTCAATGTATATGATGGGTAAATGCGCTTTGCGGCGAAGGGACGAAAAAATTAGTTAAGTAATCCACGGTTACATTTTCCGCATAAAATTATTGGCCAGACCAAATTTTAAATTCACCTCACTGTTTTCAAGATATGAAAATATATTTTTCGCCAATATTTAAAATTTTGAAAAATAGTTTAAGCTTTTTTTGATGTACTTTTATTTGGGTTTTAGAAATAGAAAATAGTTTTTGAACGTTTCTCCAAAATTTTTAGAAATGGCTTTTTAAGGCCCCAGTTTCCATATAAGAAATTGAGCTCTCTTATAATCAAAGAGAAAATTTTGCGGATCTTATAATAATATCTTAAGGAATCAATTTTATAACGGCAGTTTTATCGGGTCTAAGATTGAAAAGCATGGAATTTCTCAAAGGAAAAAATATATTGTGTTATAATAAAATGTGCTTGATATGTTTATTTGGATTCCAAATTCTCTACTCTACTTTTCTACTAAATCAACAAGTTCGCCAGTACTAGTTGATACGGGCCGGGCGGAGATAATTGTTGAATTGCGATTTTTTAATGGATATGAGGCTATGCCAGAAAAAAGGTCAGCAAAATGCCATGACAAAGAAAATGGAAATGATAATCAATAACTTATGTGTTAAGTAACAAGTACAATAGGTTAAAACTAAATCTTCTTCTGCTAATATTTTCGGGATCGATATTTTAATGACTGTACCGAGAATATTTTTTTTAGAGTAATGACAACAAACTATAAGATTATTAAGATACTTTATTAACTCGACGAAATATCCGTAGAGATTACTTTTTTAAGTTGTATTACATATAATTTATTTCAATATTTCTTACAATTTCACAAAAAAAATACTAATTCTAAATATTAGCAAACACTTGCCCACACCTTAGCAGTAGGTATGTTCTGAGAAGAAAACTTTTTTTTATTTTTACATTAAACGGAAAGATTAAAACCATTGAATAACTCAATAACACAAAAGATATACTGTATAAAGTAGAACATATGAAATGAGGGAAAATACTTATGAAGCGTTGCTCAATTTATCATTAGGGAAAAGGTCAGCGGAGTGACACGACAAAAATGGAAATGATTAATAATTTATATATCATACAACACGTGTAAAAGGCAAATCAACAAAAAGAATTATCGATACGCAAACGTTCTCCACTAAAGGCTTTCAGAGCTGATATCCTGACGAATAACGGACAATCGTTTTTTTCTCTGACATATAAGGAAATGTCAACACGAATTTTATATGACATATTCATAACTTGTCCAAATGTCTGTGGAATATCGTTTAATTTCTATCACATAATTATACAGAATGCTAATACAAAAACATAATGTAATAACATAAAAATAGAAACATTGTGTAAAGCTCAACATATGATATGAACCGTGCAAGCGATACCTACTATTGTTGTTTAGTATTTCGAAGGCATTTGTGACAACTTTTCTCTGAAGCGTTTATAGAATTGTGCAATTATTAAATGCATTAACTAGATTTCACGGTGTTGAAGCCGTATTACTAGTATGTTTATAGATTTTGCTTAAAAAAAAAAACGCTATAAAGAAGAAAATCTAATAACGCTAGTACGTGGCCACTTTACATAATATAGTATAGTACTTCTATTAGTAGTGCTGTTGATATCCGATAAAATTGAGATTCGGATCTCAAATTATCCGGATATCCTGATCCAAGGATCCGGATCTGAATCTGAACCTATTATCCGGTCTCGGATTCGGATCCACCATTCGGTTTTCGGATCCGGATCCATTATCCGGTTCTCAGATCCAGATCTGCTATCCGATTTTCGGATCCGGATCCACTATCCGGTTCTCGGACCCGGATTTGAAAATGAAATAAATTATGCTACTATTACAGCAGATCCGGAAATGAAGTTTCGGATAGTGGATTGGGATCCGAGGTTTCGGATAGCGGGTCCGGATAACATTAAGATTCAGATATCTGGATAGTAAATTATTCGGACCGAAAATTATTCGGATTCAGATAACAGCACTAGTATATACTCTCCAAGTATCTATACTACTTATTTACTTAAAAAAAACTGTGAAGAACCATTATTATTAAAGGATTAAGTATGTATTACGCTGGTGTAATGGCTAATTGAAAATATATAGGTTTATACCGGGTAAGTCAATAGTCCGATATTGGATGTAACATCCACTACAACAAATCAGCATGCCTAAAAAAATGAGTATGTTTTCATTTGAAAAAAATAAGTTGAGTACGGTCCTGGAAAATTGATACACTCCGTGAACGTGAACATATTTTTAGAACGTGCATCAATGTAGGACGCCACATTGAAAAATCTTTTATGAGAGATGTTAAAGTCAGTATCGAGGGTCCCATTAGAATTTCTCGAACTTCTAGTAGGAATTTAACTGTGAAACTTGTAGAATAGTTATGGCCGACTCTGATCTATTTCAGCTTTGTACCACTTTTGATATACATTTATTTATGAAAACTAAATTATTACAAATCATCCCAATCCCGTGCTCCACCTAAAAGGTACTATACGAGGCTACCTATTCTAAGTATTATATGGGTTCCATAACAATTAAAATGTTCCTACTCTTATGATTTTTAATAACAACAATATAATACAGTAGCCTGGAGACCATATGAATACTATTTCTGTGAAATGATGAAATATGTGAAATGTGATTAGTTTGCATAATCGCGAGTCTACTGTAAATCAGTCAGCTATCAGTTATTATTAAATGCGCCCATGGAACGACTTTCGTTATCTCCTAGTATTCGCCAAGGAAATTGATTATGTATAATATACTTATACAAAATCAATGACCACGGAGTAAGAGAATACCATGGCAAAAACCTTACTCTGGGAGGACCTGGGAAGAAGTCCCAGACCTTATTACTGATAGCCGCAAATTATTATTATCCTTTTGAATACTGAAGAAGCAGCCTCCGCGTTTCCTTAAATTGCGACAGCCTTGCCGTCCTCGCGTAGCTGCTCCCTTTTCACACATTGGAAGTTGGAACAAGAAAGAAGGAATGACCTAAAAACAAACAAAACTACAGCAGTACCTATTCTAAAACTTAATAATAATTTAATCCTAATTATTCTAACCAAGAGTAATTAAATTAAAGACATATATTTTAAATACTTGTGGTTTAGCACTAATTCCGACCACTAAAGAGTATAAAATATTCATTCATAAACACGTGCTATCCTACAAACTATCTAAATATCTATCTAGTTCTTTAGCAACATTACTAAAAAATTCCCACCATCCGACCGACTGATTGTCTCTAATATCTGTTTACTTTTGGTATACAGGGTGTCGATATCAACTTTCTTATTTTAAATAGAATGGTGCAATTTTTATGGGTCCAGCGTATTGCTTACACCATTTGTGATAAGTTTGTATTAATAAGTGCAGCATCGAATGCAGCGAACGATTCTATTCTCTCTCACTCTTGATCTTCCCATCTTGTTTTTGGTCTTCCCGTGGGCCTGAAATCCTTAGGTTTCCAATCCATAATGTTTCTTATTATTGTCCCTTTGCTCTATTTACGTGTGTATACCATCTTATTTGTTTTGATTTTATTGTTCTCACTATGTCTGTCCTCCAGAATATTCACTATCTCAAAGTTCATCAGTCTTTTGTACTGTCCGTTGTCTTCTTTCTTGAGGCCGAAATTTTTTCTAATTGGTTTTCGTTCAAACACTTTTAACTGTTCTTCTTAGTTTCGTCGTCTTTCTTATAATTCTAGTTGTTATGTTATCTCTATATTTGTAATACGCATTGTATCCGAATTGAATTCTATGCATAATTTCCATACTGCAAACTTTTCCTAGAGCCCTCCCCATAAACTGCACTAATCTAGACTTACGTTTCAATAGCAAAGCTATCATTATCAGCAGAAATACTGAGCTGTATTACTTTGTATAGGTTTACATGTTTCTTATATTTGAAAAACAGGAGTGATGTCCATTTATTTTAAACAAATGTGGAACAACAGCATAGATTGATACTTTATATCCCTGTTTTATCAGTTAGAATTAAACACTTCCTGAAAACTGAAAAAGGTAGATAAATGCCTAATAATGATTATTATCATTATAGAATTAGCATTTAACACACAAAATTCTTCATTCTTCATTAATCTAAGTACATTAAAGTATATAACAATACATATACATACAGAATTATTCAGTTTAGAAATATAAAATATGTGGTACTTAAATCGAACAAAGTTTAATTTACATTTACAACCTGTAGACACGTAAGCACTACCTGTCAAGATTGTTTGATCTATGGTTGTAGAAAGGTGAGCAGTTTAGACATATATTTTCAAAGGTCTATGTAATACATTCACCGATGAATACATATGTAAGTGGATGTTAGTTGTATACGGTACTAGTCATATAGAAGGAAATTGATGGTCCAATTCAATGATCCTACTATAGCAAAAACACCTGCTAGGTGGAATGAGATTTAAGCTTATACAAATCATGCAGATGGACGGGAAAAATTCAGATTTACGACCGGACTGCTTCTACCTTACTGAATCTTTATTTAAAACTAAACATGGAAGCAAAACGATATTCCCGACAGCAATATACATTTAACATTAGGTTTATAAATATGTCATGTTCGAATGGAAAAAGGCACATGAGTGGAACCAAAAAGATGACAAATCTTGTAACTATGGTGTGTGATGAATACAATATTTTATTGAAATCTGGTGTTATATATTTATTTTATTTAATATTATTGCTGATACTTAAATACTAAATCATCTAACACATAGGTTTCCAACCTTTTATGGACTACTGCTCCCTTTACAAGAAAAAAAAAATTCCAACGCCCCCCTTTACATAATAGTTAATTATACCAATTTTATATGTCTGTCTGTTATCTATTAATAATCACAAAATAAAAATTAATTCTCTGTCTCTGTAATCGTGCTACTCGTGGTCGTGGCTGAGGGTCGTGATTATTAATTATTTAAAAATACGAAAGCATTTTAAAATAAAAACAATTAATTCAGACAAAGACCATACAAAGTGTTATTAACAAAATTATAACTTCACCAACAAATGCAAGACAATACACAAAGCTGGAGCACCCCGCACTAGGGCACTGCTCAAAGGCAAAGACAAGACGATTAATCCAAATTAGTAAAAAATATAATAAAAAAACAAAATTCAATAGGAAACATAAATACCAACGATATGGTTGAGGCTGGTGGAGTTTTAACAATTTGTTAATGTCGGGTTTCAATTTAGTTAACATCAGTCGCAAATCACCAACCACTCAGTGGTCTTCAGTCTATTTCTTTTCTTAGACAGTAAATTAGCTACTCCACTAAACCCACGCTCAGCCAAATATGATGAAGGAAACGCAATTAAAAATGTCTACTATTTCCCACAATCCAGGGTAGAGAGCTGATATTGATTTTTGGAGCCAGAACTCTTGGTATCCATTTCTGAATTTTACTTTTAATTCTTTATTAGTTGTGAGTTCTACGAGTTCTTCTTCTAAATTTAATGATTCTGCTGTGTCTGCATTTGCGAAAAGGTCTAAAATCCAGCTTGGTATGTTCATATTTAAATATCCTGGAATCGCTCTGTAAAATCAGCATGAAGAACGCCCAGGTGTTGGCAGTAAGTAAGTAAATCTTCCTGTTTTACCAATAATGCTGATAATGTCGGAAAGTGGTTGTATTCACCTCTTCCTAGATTTCATTTGAATAGAAGAAGTTTTCCCACAAGAACACCTATAACGTTTTTTGTTTTTATTAAATTCAACTCATCATCTTGCAATTGTAAATTAACTTCATTAAATATTTTAAAAAGGTCTGTCAAATAAGCGATGTTATTTTTGGACGCAATTAAGTTTCCGCGCAGTTCATCGTCTCTGTTTTCAAGGAAGCCCCGTACTGACGTGAGTCAAACACTTTTCGACAGTCATCGTATTTCTGTGTGCAGCAGCAAGCGATTGTAGTCTTCATCATTTTCACTATAAAGTTGCCCAAATAATCTGTCATTTCATGAATTGCTTCTTATCTTGTTAACTGCTCTAATAACGTAATGGAGCGACGTATGCAGGCGGTCATTAAGATTTTTTGCAACCAAGTGCTGACGAAGAATAACACAATGTACAGCGAGTATATTTGGTACTGCTTATTTTAAATGCGCAATGAAACTCTTATGACGCCCCGTCATTGCTGGAGCAATCTGAAGCAACTGACAAAATAATTCGAATAGGAATTTCTTTCTCTTGAAAAGAAAAAACGCGCATGGTATTAAATATGGATTCTCCCTTTGTATCGGTTTCCAATTTTTTTGCAAATAATAACTCTTGACAATTTTTTTCTTCTTTTATGAATCAGACGTAAGCCAAGAGTAGTGTTCCGTTATTTGGTAAAGTTGATTCATCGAGTTGAATGGAATTTTGGAAGTCTTGAAGGACTCACATAATGATAGTTCAACGTCTTTAGCCATTTCATAGATTCTTCTTTGCTCTTGGAGCCTAGAAGGCTTCATGGCTTCATTTGAAAATACTTTTTGGCAAATTAAACACGTAGGTAATCATTGGTTTGTTGGAGATTGCGTAAATCCATATTTCAAATACCCAATCTTGTCGACATTTCTTCTTAGTTTCAGATATTTTGGAATTCCCAATTTCAATACATTAACTTTTCAACCGATTTATAGAAAGTTATAAAACTAATGGTTATAAGGACTTCTTTACTTTATCATATCTTTATCAGTCACGCGCGAGTATTGATCACTGGCGAAGCACACAAAAACAATACAATAAGACATTAGAAGAGCTCCTGCGTTTTAAAGATTTGATTTCGAGCACGCAGCAACTTGTATGCCTTTGCTTGTTTGCGGTGCCCCGGTGCACTTGCAAAACAGGTTGTTACCGCCCCCGATGGGAACTATGATCTAACACATCAATTTAGTATACATGTTTAAATGAATTAAATGATAAAATGACACTGTGTACGCCTACTACTCAATAAAAAACTTTGTGGTGTTAGAGAAGGTACCCCGGCGGCACCACAATTACACAATCGATACAATTACATCTAAAGTTTCCATAAGTTCCACCAATTTGACTAACACAGTATTCCGTATGCCCGAAGAAGGTTTTGAAAAATCGAAACTGTAATTTAATACAGATTCACTGACTTCATAGATGCATTAGAATATCTATAAAGTTGAAAATATTTTCCGTATGTAGATGATAGCTATAACTACTAGCGAATTTCAAAATCAGATTTTCTTGTAGAAGTTCGAAATATTCGAATCAGCCTTAAAAACGAAATTATCTGAAGAAAATATGCGATTTGGACAAGACTGGACGCTAAGTCGGTTGTGTCATCTTCTTTTTATATTATTAAGTTAGCCTGCATTCTTTAATTAACACGACGATGCCGATGTTTTATTACGCTTGAAGTTCAAAATAATAACGCATAAACCGTAAACACGACAGAAAAGTATTTGACACTTTGTGGCAAGTGTTTGTATTTTCAAACTGACAGCACCAACAGCGCCTATCTTACCACGCTGTGCCTCCTCCGCGATCGAACGTAGCACGTTTAATCTGCCTTCAGTACGGCTTGTAAACTGTCCGTTTAAACGGCAGTGACACAATTCGGAGAGCTGAACCGAAGCTATATGACTTACGGAAGTGCCAGCATCTGGCGCGAATAATGAAAACGGCAGGTGTGCCGGTGACGTTTCACATAGAATAGCCGGAGAGATGTCTAGCGTGTTCCACCTTCCCGAGCGAGATCCGCGCTACCTTAGTTGAATTTTAACAGGGCCTACACGGAGGGGCGACTAGACGCCCTTTCGACCGCTAAATTAAATTTTCCTTGTCATCGTTAAAGATGGAATTGGGTCGCGTGCACGCTTATTTCACTTCCGTGGGTTAACCTGATGGTTTGCTTAAATTATCTGGCATACGTTTCCCCTTGATAGAGTGCTTGTTGCGTAACTAGCACGTGCAAGTAAACTATAACGATAGTAGCGGCCAGAAGGGTTAATTTTCACGATTTTTTTCTGCTCACTATTGTTATTTCTTCTATTACAAATTCATCATAGTAACTTGTTGATCGTCGATGAGATTTGATTGAACTACTACTACTTATTGATTTCGTTTATCCTACATGCATAAGAAAAGGTTTAAATAAACAATATTCCACTTATTTTGATTATAAAAGAATATAACAGCAGAGATTAGAATAATTTTAAAACACAAAGTTATTGGCAAACGAAATTATGACTACAATACGTTAAGCTAAATTAGGTGGCTAGGTATCTTTGCGGTGTCACAAATACGTCAAGCATATACCAAGTAACATTTTCAGTTGTTTGAATGTAGCGGCCACTATCACAGGAATTTCAAAGTTTGTCATCGGTCGTCGGAACGTGATGAGAACTACTATTACAAGAATTCGACCAAAATGAGGAATGATTATTATGTCACTGGAACTTGTTCCGCGCTGTTCCCCTGACGTTGCGTCTACGTGGCAGCAATGTAGTAGGGTGGTGATTTCCACTTTAACGGAACTTCTTAAGTTTTTGACACTCTCAGGCACCCTTTGCCGTGAACCTTTAATAAAACTTCAACTTGATCAACACTAGAGATACCAACTGCGGACTGTGTAATGAGCTGACAGAGTTTACCACGTTCTCGGTGAATGCGAGGCTCTGGACGCAAAAAGACAGGCAATTTATGACAAGCCAAAAATGAACCCAAAAGATTACTTCGATTAGCAGCCAGAGACCTGTACAGATTAATGCAGGGTACTCGGATACTGAATGGCTGGTATAATTTAATGGTTGAGAGAAATGGGAGACCGAATACAAAAACCCAAGAGGCTGCAGCCTTCAGGTCACACGGTTCCCACAAAAGGAAGCTTCAACTTATATGCCCATCTCATTCTTTTGTCTAAGCTTGCATGAAAACTGGGTGTAGAAAGTAATGTTATAGGTTGATGGTATATATAAGTATTTTTGTGTTATAGATTGATTTACAGTACATATGAAAATTTAAACATATTAGTTCAAAAAAATTGGGCAGGCGATACAAGTATATCATACTAGCTGTTTGATTATGATTTTTCTTTTTTTAAAATAATAACAAAGAAAAATCATACTTATATGGACAAATATACTTTCCCCTTGACGTCCAATCAACTCAATATTAGATTTAGGTGTCTACTCACACCACCAGGCTGCTTTGTTTAAAAGGAGTGTGAAGAAAAAATAGGAAAAAAAAAACGATTACTTAAATAGCAACAAATATTGCTTTTGATTTCTCTGAAATCTCTTTTCTGTTTAGATTATAATTTAATAATAAACATCAAACGAGGACATCCTTCTAGTCAGTACACGCTAGTAATTTCACCCTGTACTTGGGAATAAAGAAGTATTTTTAACCTTCCACGAATTTATATAATTTATATATTTATTAAACTGTAAATGTGAAGTGTTTAAAAATGTTAAATAATATAAGTCAGCTGGAGAAAATCATTTTCAATATAATAAGTCTAGACTACACGGACACAATTTTCAGAATTATCGCAAACAAAATAGAATTAAAATAAAATTTATGCCAAAACCATTAAAGAAGGACACACAAATGGTGCATAACACTAGCAAAAGCCAAAGCCTAGAGTTTTACGATTTTTGGATGCTTGCCATACGCATATATCCCAAATAACAAAAGGAATAAATTCGATTCAAAATGGTTATTGTTCAAATATGTAGATATACATATGTTATGGGACACAGATCGGTACCAAATAATCTGCTCAAGAAATTATAGTTTTGTGAAGCTTCCTTTGCTACAGATTGAATTGAAGCAGATGTTAACATCAAATTCAAAATTCTAAGGTTACAGATGAAGAAACAGATCCGTAGACGCAATTGGAGAAAAATCATACGAAAATGTTTATTTGTTCTCTAGGCGGGTGTAAACCCGAAAAGGCAACTCGGCCGAATGACCTATTGTGTCCCCATGTCCGTTTTAGCCCTTTCACTCAGGTTGCACCCTATAACATAAAAGTTCGCAATCTGGCTGAGAGTTAACTTACTGACTCTGGGTTCGTCCAACCGGTGGACCCCAAATTGCGCTTTTCTTCTTCAAAATTCTACGCACTAGTCTAAAAAATATCGGTCCTGAGTAGACTATTAGCAGCTGCTAATGAGAAACGACTTTTGTTCATCATCTAGATGGTACGATAGCAATCTTACATGAAAAATCGTAGGAGCTAACATGACGTTTTCAACAAATTTATGTTAGGATTGAACTTTGAGAAATTAGCAAAAGATAAATATTTATGCAAACAGTTTTTCCATGAATTCAAAACATTAATATTAATACCCATATGTGGATGATGTGTTAATTGCAATAAAATGTAGATTGAAAATGAAATCCTTGATGTAGCAAACATTTTTCTTCACACCACCAATTATTAAAATCATATTAATTCTTTCTGCTCGAAGCTAATTTCTCATTGTAGATTAGATTAGATTAGGATTGGGGTGGCCTATCGACCTGTTTCACCGCGACCTTTTCAGATCTATTGTGATCCCCTTTTTCCTAGAGGACGCTCTCTAATTTTGCCCTCTTGATTAGGCCTATCATCTTTGAGAGCGGCTTCTTTATGTAGCTACTAGCTGTGGGGTTCTCCTCCCCCATTATTAGAAACCTTGTCCTCGCTAGGCCTTCACATTGGCACAGCACATGAACTGGTGTTTCTTCCTCCTCTTGGCAGTATCTGCAGGTTGCATCATCTGCCAGGCCTATGTTATACATATGCCTATTCAGTCTACAGTGACCAGTCAGCAGACCCACTATCATTTTGACAGTCTTCCTGTCTTTATTCAGTAGATCTCTCGTGAGTTCAGGCCTCTGCTCCTTTAGGAACTTTTTTGCCTGCCATTGTCCCGGTGATTTATGCCACCACTCTCTGGACTGATTGTATATCCATTCATTGATGGATTTTTTGATTTGCGATTTGGTAGTGCCGAAAGAAGGGTCGGCTCCAACGAATGGCCTTGACGAACCTCGCCTGGCCAGCTCGTCCGCCGCCTCATTTCCTCTCACCCCGAGTGGCTAGGACCCAGGCTAGGGTTACTTTCCTTTGGGTGCCCACCTCATTTAGGGCGCTTACACAGTCCCAAATCAGCTTAGAGTCCACGCTTGAGGAGCTAATCGCTTTAAGTGTGGACTGGCTGTCGGAGAAGATAGCGACGCTTTTACCCGGTGGCGGTACATCTTTCTATCTCTCTGACACAGTGGTGAATTGCAGCAAACCTTCAGCTTGGAACACAGTCGTGTCTTTGCTGAAGCTTACCGAAAGAGCCTTTTTAGGTTTCTTAGTGTATATTCCCGCTCCAACGCCGTAATCCGTTTTAGAGCCGTCAGTAAACCAGTTTGGAGTCCGCTCTACCGGGGCACCTGCCTCCAGTCCTTCTTATCTGGTATTATAACCTGATATTTCTTATCTAGGTTAGGGGTTCGAACCATGGCATCACATGGCATTCCTAAAGAGGTGCCTCCTTGAGTTCGTCTAGCAGTTTTTATAGTCAGCCCGTGCGATTTACTTATCGGTACTTGACTATGTAAGAGTCTATGTACTGTGGACCTTGCGGCTCCTTGTACAAAAATATGTATTGGTGGCAGGTTCAGAATTACTTCTATCGCGGCGGTAGGGGTCGATCTCAACGCCCCCGTGGCGCACAGGCACGCTAACCTCTGCACGCCACCCAACGCCTTGGCCGCCCCCGCCTGCCGCGCCTTTGGCCACCATGCTACTGCTCCATACGTTAACATGGGTCTGATTACCCCTGTGTACAACCACAGAGTCATCTTGGGGCTAAGGCCCCAATTCTTTCCACAGAGCCTCCTGCACCTGCCCAGGGCGATGGTGGCTTTGCTAGTCAATTTTTGGATATGTGAATTCCATGTGTGCCTTTGATCAAACCATACTCCCAGGTATTTCGCCTCTTTGGCGTATGGAATTCGCTCACCCCCTATCACTAGTGGCTGTAAGCCTTCTAGCGTTCTTTTTCTTGTAAACGTGACAGCCTGTGTTTTTTGAGCATTGACTGATAGTCGGTCTTGTGTACACCATTTGTCAACCGTGTTGAGAGCGGTTTGCATACGCTCCACCAGAACCTTTGGAAACCGCCCTCTGACGACTATTGTAAGGTCGTCAGCATATCCAAGGCAATGGAATCCCTTACCGGTCAGCTTCCGGATTAGGTCATCTACCAGGGTAGCCCACAGCAAGGAGAAAGAACTCCACCCTGCGGACATCCCCTCCCGCCTCCGCCTCAATGGTAGCCTCACCAATTGTGGATGTGATTATCCTTCTTTCCAGGCTGGCTCTTACCCACTGTAGAAGTTTCGGCGCGACGCCCCTTCTTCGTAGCGCCCCGATGAGTGAATTAGTGGTAGCATTGTTAAATGCTCCCTCGATGTCCAGGAAGGTCGTCATGGCTATCTCTTTGTCTTCTATAGACTTAGTAATTAGCCTGTTGAGGTCATCTAAAGCGACCTCTGTAGATTTTCCCGGTTGGTATGCGTATTGTCTGTCACTGAGTGGCTGTTCTCTCAGTGCGGTATCTCTTATGTACCTATCCACCAACCTTTCAAGAGTTTTTAGTAAAAGGAGGATAGGCTTATTGGTCTGTATGACTTCGGCGTTTGATCGGATACTTTACCTACCTTAGGTAGGTATACCACCTTCACCTTTTGCCATGCAGTTGGACGTATCCCCAGGCTATACATGCTCTGAAGATTTTCACGAGATGTGGCATCAGTACCTCTATCCCGTTCTGAAGTAGGGCAGGGAATATTCCATCCGTGCCTGCAGATTTGAAAGGCAGAAATCTGCTTAGCGCCCACTTAACTCTCGTGGGTCTCGTGATTTCTGCGGCCAGCCTCCAGTCTTGTCTTTTTGGCCTCTCTGGCGTACGATCTGCTACGGCCGGCCCACGAGCACCAGTCAGGATTTTTGCGGACGGAAAGTGAACCTTTAACAGTTCCTCGATGCTCTCTTTATGAGTGCTAGTGTAGGTTCCATTCATTCTTTTGATGAAGCCCACCTCGGTCGCAGCACAACCATCCTTGGCTAGAACTTTATGGATTCGTGAGCATGCGGGAGCTTCGTTCAGCTCCTCGCAAAACTTCCTCCATGAGTCCCTTTTTGCCTTGCGGATTTCCTTGTTGTACTGTGTCAGTTTACTTTTATAAGTGTCCCAGCTGTGGTCGGACTTGGCTTTGTTGAACAGCCTTCGAACCTCGGCCCTCAGATGCTCTAAGTCTTATTCCACCATGCTGTTTTGGCGCCCTTATAGCGTCTTGTTTTTTCTGGGCAGTTTTCCGTGTATGCAGCCATAATGGCGTCATGCACTTGGTCTGCCGCTAGTTCTAGCCCTTCTATTACCCCCACAGGTGCCGTACCTCCCTCGAGAGACTCCCTGAGGGATATTACATATCCTTGCCAGTTTGTCTCCCTTGGTTTCTGTACTTGACCTCGGTGGAGAGTAACATTCAGGTTAAATCTTATGTGTCGATGGTCCGAACACGAAGGTTCCTCCGACACATGCCATCCCTTTATGGCGTCAATCATCCTACCTGAGCATAGCGTAACATCTAGCACTTCCGCTCTGGATCTTGTGACGAACGTTGGTTCCGTGCCTACGTTGGCTACCTTCAACCCTGTTGAAAAGATAAATTGCATGAGTGACTCACCTCGTGCGTTGGTGTTAGTGCTCCCCCATGCTGTATGGTGTGCGTTTGCGTCGCTCCCTATTATCACTTGGAGGCCCTTTTCCTCTCCATATGCAGCTATATTACTTATTATGGGAGATGAGCACTCCTTGTCCTCGCCGGGGAAGTAGGCCGAGCAGATTATCCAGCTCTGGTTCCTTCCTCCGTCTTGGCTGTAAGGATACCTGTAATCACATCGTCGGTGCAAAGCACCGGGATTAGTGTAACCCTCGTGCTGTGTACTATGCATGCTCTTGGCCTTAAGGACCTAGGATTGTATAATACTTTACCATGTTGTGGTGTTAAACCTGCAACTTTTCCTTTTATTAACCATGGTTCCTGCAGTAGTGCACATCCAGACTTTCGTTGTCGAACCTCCTAACTAGCGTTGCTGACCCAGCTTTTGCATGTTGGAGGTTCGCCTGAGGACCTGTATCTCTCTCTTCCCTAGGAAGAGGGTTCTGGGTCGGCTTCGTCCTCCGCAGCCTTGTCTACCTCCATTGGAGCAGCCACCCTCGTGGCAAGATGCCGTCTGAGGGGACTAACTCCGCTTTCGGGAGACTGGCTATCCGGAGGGGCAGCGTCCATTGCCGCTTCCATTCCCGTGGGCACAATACCTTGGGGGTCCGTCGGCGCGTTGGAACAGGTGGCGTCTCCCTCGCCTGTCTGCTCTACTCCAGACTCCCCTTCCTTGACTCGGAATTTGAGTTTTCCTAGGCCAAAGAACGGCTGGAGATCTAGTTTCTTTAATTCCTCTGCTGACTCCTTATCTGCAGAGAAAGTCCACAGTGTGCCTTTGTCTCCTTTGTTGGAATTCCAAATGGTCCAAAGGCTTGTGTTAAGGCGTCGATTTCCCACCTTTAGACGGCTTAGGATCTTCTCCGCCGGTACTTGTTTTCCTTTCTCATCAATTTCTCATTGTAAATAGTTAAAATGCTTTTTAAACAATGACGACAATGACATTGATGCATACATGACAAGTTCTGTTACTGTTAAATGCGCTTTATGTATAATGAATAATAGCGACAATTTTGTCTAAGCCTACTTTTTAAAAAAGAATTGGTAGGAATTAATATTTGAAATAGAAAATTCTAAATTACGAAGAAAGTATAAGAGATAGGTATACGAAGCATTAATACAATCTTAAAGACCGTTAAAATTATCTGAACAGGGTAATAAATACAAGGTGTTCCATTTAAAATAAGAAAGCTACTTGCCTTTAAAGATAGCGAAAATTAAAAGTATATTTTTGTTCACCCTGTATAATTTTTTTGCATTACTTTTATTTTATTATCAAGTCTTGAGCTTTAGTTAAAAAATAAACACAATTTAAAATATCTAGCTTAAATATGCATGACAAGCATCCCTCTTAAATGTTGGTCTACATTTTGAAGAATAGTTAATTGTCTCGTAAACGAGTTGAGTTAGCTATAAGAAACCTAATACCAACTTGCCTTTATTTAGTCTGTACTATCAAAATATGCCATAATATACAGGGTATTCCATTTAATTTTTCACAACTTTAATGTGTAACTTTTCTTTGAGTCAGCCTGTATACTTCAAAATAATTTTTAAATGTAGTCCTCCTGAATCCGTATAATAACCCTCAACAAAAACAATTTGGAAATATGTTACCACTTTTCGTATATAAACCGACGCGAATGTGGTGAATTACAATACTTTTCATGTTTGTTTGTTTGTTTGTACAACAGTAGATCAAATTAGTACACAAATTACTGAACAGTGCTGTGACCACCCTGTACTCGCCAGTAGGCATGTAAAATTTTACAGTTGCATAGCCTCAATACAATGCCGCCAAAATTTTATTAAAAACGGGCAACTATTTTAGAAGGTACAGGTTTCGGTCGCGAATTTGGGAAAACTGACCACTGATGTGTGGCAGCCGGTGTATACGTCACTGAGAGGGCTATTACAATGATCGATCACAGTTCGTATACCAACGCCCGGAATACGAAAATGTTACTAACTTATACAAAGAAAGTCGATCATTGTGAGAGTCCCCGTAAAAAATATGAACCATCCGTCGCTGGGCTTGAGTTCATCTAATTACGCTTAAGATTATAGTACCTAAGTTGATAGCATAGTTATTAGAAAATTCATTCAAGAAAATGTCGAAAAGAAGAAAGTTATACACAGCATGTACCACTTAAAAGTCTCAGGTCAAATATCTCAGAAATGGTTAAAAATATATATCTCTAAATATGAAATTTGTGCAAAGCAGTTACTAAAGGACATGACTGACTCCAGTTTTTTGTCACAATTGTGTTCTGTTGCGTGAAAATAAGGATGGCGCTACGATAGATTCTTTCTAATAGTTAGAATCATTAATTGTTTTTTATTTGAAAGAGTATTAAAAGTGAAGCAGACCTTATTTTTCATGGATATTTGCGTTTAAAGAAATTAAAAGTAATATCAATTTTTGTCTGTATTTTTCACAAATATTTGATTTGTAAGAACAAAAAAAAACTAGTGAACGTTCATAATTCTAGATATTATAGTTACTGTACAATTTAAATTTTATAATTCCTTTCTATAAATTTTTATAGGAGTACCTATGTTGCACAAAAAAACATTGTATGATATAGAAATATCTTCCTTAATTTAAAAAATTATTTCCGCGAATTTTACGCTGACCGTTTGTTCTCGACTCTTTTCAAAATCTTCAAAGGGCGTAATATTTTAGTGAATTTTATTGTATCAATTTAAACCTGATGGTAGGAAAGTCAAAAATAATACGCTGAACCAAGCAAATGAAAATAAGTTTCCTTGACGCAATTTCTACGTAAAAATAATGTTGGAGATTCGGAAAAAAACAATTTTTCTTAAATGATTACATCGTATTACGTTGGCGATGTTATGCGGTGCATACTTTGCACAGTAGTGAACGTTAAAAAAAATTGGGCTGGTCAAGGATAATAAAAAATCGTGAGTATTTTTTATTTCGTGATGGAAATAGTTATTTTTTTATGCGAAAGTTAGTACGCAAGAGCATATGTTGAGTTTGTCAAACTGGGTAGGTATTTATTGAGAAAAAAATGCATAAAGTACGGCTTTTGCTTGCAACAATAATTTTAAACTCTGAAATACACTTACTGCTATTTTTGAAAATGTTTCCCATTAAAATTTTGGCATTTATTGCTAGTTCGAATGAATTATTGTATCATTTCGGAACGAAATTTCTTATACTGTTTTGAATGTGACGTCCTAGATCAATTTGGCGGTATTAAAATATATCCTTGTGATTAATTAACTCTATAAAGAACGGATTAGAATATGTTTAAACGCGATGACGTTCCATACCCACAAATTCTCCTTTGTGTGTAATTGTATCATTTTCAATAATGAGACTATTGGATGAGACAGCTTATTTACTTGATCTAAGATTCTGTTCAATTTCCTTATAGGGGTTATTTTAAAATGAGAGTTTGTTGAAACTAAGCAAAAAAAAATGAAAAATACCAGCGGTCCATCAGACGTCCGCTTACTTGTCTGTGATTGCACAATCTTCAAGTAAAAGAAGTGATAACATGAATTAATTATAATAACGGATACCTAACTTGTGATGTATCAAAGATTATAATGTGTTGTTTTAAATGTGTGTGATATATTATACTATAAGCCGTGCCTGCCAAGCTAATATATTCTAACATTCGCTTACATGTGGTAGTTCGCATAACATCGAGTGACCATACAACGAAAACTCTTGCTGTATATATATTTATTTATAAATTATTAAAAGTAAAGGGACGATACATATTACAAGTAAGAGAATGGCAAAAAAACAACAAAATTATGGAACCTAAAATAAACATTATAAAAAAACACTATTAAATAAATCGATTTGAAGCTATCATTTATACCGATCTAAGTAAAGCTTTCAATAAAATATTGCAGAGATTGATGATTACTAAACTAAATACTAACTAAATACCTTTCACCCGCAATAGAACGCCGATCTCGTGTCAATATTGTTTGGAAGGTATAGTATCGAATCCGTTAATACCGTTAGCGATTTGGGAATCACCTTGGATAGTAAGTTAATTTTTGACGCCCACGTCGAGAATATGAACGCTTACAGAATGCTTGGTTTTGTTATAAGAAATTGTCAAGGCTTTACTTCTGTAGTTGCCCTTAGAAGGCTCTATTTTTCTTTTATCTACGATCATTTATCTTACAACTCGTCGCTTTGGAACGCTTGCTATAAAGTACACTCTGGTAGAATACAGGGAATACAGAACAGATTTATAAATTTGCGTTTTGCGATGTTTGGAAGTTATCCAATGACATAGGTTATACTGAACTAGTATTTTAACTCAAATTCTTTCGCGCGGAAAGGGAAGACTTGACTTGACAACAATGACTTTGTTGAATGCACTAAAATTTCAAAATCGATTTCTTAATCTCAACGCATTTTTTACCGTATCACTGTTTAATACCACCGCGGCTTTTAAACAAGTTTGATCCTTATTTAGATATTTTCTGTATGAGTTTAAAGCAAATTAAAGTAAGTGTAATGGTTTTTGGAGGGATTTGTATATGGACCCTTTAGTATCATTACATTTCCAAATTCTAAATTGTGATTTATTTGTACCTATTTAGGTACAACAGGGCATATATATTTTTAAGTTTATAATTTTAAGTTGCATATTGAGATACTGTTCGTGAGGTTTGTCTCGTTAAAATGTAGATTACACCTTACTAAAGTGTTGAACTTAACAAAATAGATGAAATAATACTCAATTAGATTAATCGCTCCTAGATTTCCAGGTTGAAGTTCTAAACAACCGTTTTTTTTTTCGACTCTACATATTGGAAAAGAAATTGACTTCTGGGAGAGAATAAATTTATTTGTGATGATTAATAAAATATTTATCA
This sequence comes from Protaetia brevitarsis, assembly GCA_004143645.1. Lineage (NCBI taxonomy): Eukaryota > Metazoa > Arthropoda > Insecta > Coleoptera > Scarabaeidae > Protaetia > Protaetia brevitarsis. The sequence goes on from RXPK01000297.1 coordinate 1,916,235, forward strand.
GTTCAGTGATGTATGAAAGAATTATTAACAATAAATGGAAATCCTTTATAAATAAGAATAACATTTTATATTCAGCTCAATTCAGTTTTCTTTCATAGAAATCAAACAAAAACGCAATATTCAACATTTTGAATTACATCTGCGATAGTCTAGACAAAGACATGTAACTGGAGGCATTTACTTTTGACTTAATCAAAGCCTTCGATTTATTAGATAATAATTTATTCCTGAAGAAGGTGGAGTACTGCGGCAATCCGCTGACATCGAACTGAGTTGTTCCAATCATATCTCTCAAACAGATATCTTGTTGCAGGCATCGTTGGTAATGCGACTTAAACTAGAAGAAATCATATTTCAACTTGTCAAAATTAATAACGATGTACGCAGGGCTCTCTACTTGGCCCCACCTTATTTTGGCTATAAGCTTAATAACATAACCACCATCGCTAGTAAATCGGGGGTTAGGATAAATAATTACAATTTATCCTAACACCGTGCTCACTAATGGTAATACACGAGGCTGTCTATTCTAAGTACTATATGGATTCATAACATTGAAATGTTCCTATTCTAACTAAATAATTTTCCTACGATTATTAATAATAAAAATATAAGAAATTGGTCAGCTATCAGTTGTTATTATGTTTGCGCCTTAGTTTCTTCCAGCATTCGCCAAGGAGTAAGGAAAAACAAGGAAAAACCTCAATCTGGGAGTAAATCTCTATATACAGACATGTGTGGTGTCCTCCGTAGCAATATCTAATGTTTTCATTTTATTGAACAACATAATATCTAATATGGTGTACAAATAATAATTTAATACTTAATAATAAAAAGAGTAGTGTAATCCATTTCTCTAGAAACTGTAGTAATTATAGTCTTTACGTAAACTCGTCTACGTCTACGGTAAAAGTGCAAATATTATACAACCACATAGGTCTGTATGCAGGTGTGGTTCTTCACTTCTCCCAAAGCCGTATGGTATGGTTGGATTGCACTTGCTTTGTAATGAAGCGTTGTATTTCTGTTCATTTATTTAACGTATCGATCCAGCTATGAAACGTTGTTATGTCATGTTTAGATACCAAAGAAATCGTGTGTAAGACTACATTATTAATAGTTAATGTATTCTGTGAGATAATACAGATTTTTAATTTATAATTTTAAAAATGCAGAATTACGCTTTCATTTTATAAATTAAATACCTTTTTCTAGTATTATTTTTGATGGTTACGCAATCTAATACCATAGAAGAACCCGTCACTGCTTATAATGCAATACTCTCTAAATTTAAGGGAACGTCTCGGAAACATTTTACTGGGTTCGAATCATAGACAAGGATAAATATCTAGATAGACCTTAGAGATGTGTAGCGTTCGGATCTCATGAGGGCTGGTATTTTGCTGTATGACAAGATGGTAATGAAGCAATTTAAACGTAAAATAGGGGCATAAAAATAGGTACTTCGCTCCTTTGATGTTGCTGTTATACTATACACATAAAGCAAATCATATTTTATACAGGTGAAAAGACATTATATTGATATTTAATTCAAATGAATAGGCCAATACTAGAAATTTAGATCATTTAATATTTTTGGGGTGTAGTAAACACACACTGTGTTGCATTATGTTTTCACCAAATCATAAACACATATTTTACAATAACAGTCGATGATTGCTTGTGTTAATAAGACTGTTTGTCCTTCAGGATCTGTCTGCGATATGCTGAAATATGTAATTGCCAAAATTCTTAATCCCTCCTAATATCTATGTTTTGTGTCAACAGCAACGTAACAACTTATTCTTTCGTTGCAACCTTTATTCTTTCATTGCAAGCGCTTACATTTTTTTTAGATTCTCTACGAGAGACGTTAACTGCAGTAAGCACTCTTCACAATGGAAAAAGATGCGATAAATCAGTTGTACCACATATCCATAACAGCTAGATTATAGTTGGCTCTTACTGATGCGCAACTGATGTCACTACTAGGGTAATAATATACGGATCTTTTACCTCCACGTAAGACATTTCTACAACATAAAACGCTAATTCACATTTATAGATTCACAATAATAATACTACAAACCTCACTAAATGTTTTGTTCACATTTGAGCTCTGTTAACAAATATTTTAAAAGCAGTCCAACGAAATTTTTTTTTATATACAAGTTATTGTTCAATAATTTAGGTGACTTCACATTAATAAAGTATTACTTACTAAAAGAATTTAGTCCAAATAACACCGTAAATATAAAATATTACAGTATAACTGCGAGAACGCAAGAGTAATCTTAAAAATAACACGATCTATAAAGCTCTCAAAACAAAATACTCCAGCAAGAACAGGTCTGTTTGACAGAGCATACATCAAAATGGCGCCCCCTATGTAACCTAAAAGTTTGCGAATGCGCAATGGCTGTACTAGTTTAAGTAATATTATTATTCTTGTCTATGATTCGAATGCGGACTAAGAGAGTTTCTGCTGGAGAAGACTTTCTACGGATTGCGTGAATACTTGCGTATACCGCATGCGCCATCTCAAATACGAACAGTTATGTACATCGTTACATGTATGAAGCGCATGCTGCTGTTCGTTATAAATGTGGTTTCTGCTGTATAATGTATATTGTTTGACCCTCTGTGTTCTTTTTTTCTTCTTCTATATTCTATGACAATGTCAATGTTTAAACACGATAGATTATTATAAGTAAATAACTAAAAAAATAAATTTAGAACGATTTATATTAAATTGTATGTTAAAATGTTTATTTCATGGTTTGTTATTTTATTATTCATAATTTATATTAATTTGTATACTTATAACAGTTTTTCCATCTTTTCAGAAACAATGACAGTTTTAACGCACATACTCCCTCAATTATGAAGTTTATTGAAGTTTTTTCAATTTTAATAAGTGATGCGTTAAATTCTCAGACTCTAATACAACGGCTCTAAGCAGCCAAATTACACCTAAACCATGTTCCCTACTAGCAGTAGAATTTTAAAATGTGCCTTTATGAGACAAACAGGTAATTTTAATTTAAATTTTGGCTTGGTTGTACAACACAATAGATCCCTACATACGAGCGACTGTTATTATGGAATTTCCACCGAACTCCCAAGTTGAATATATCTCATTTAATCTACTTCCCGGAAGATAATTAGGCATTATTAAGGAGTTGCGTAGAGGATTTAGGAGTACTAATACTGAGGGAGAGTTTACCGAAGACACTAGACGCCTAGTACAATAATATTTTGACAGAAATATAGTGGTATTCATGTAACTTATAGTCAGAAACTAAGGAATTATGTACTTATATTGTTTAAGGGAATTTTGTGCTCCACGTTTAATTATTATTAAAACTTTTTGAGGTAAAGACAAATGAATAAAATATGTTTTATGGGGGGATAGAGTTTATAAAAAATAATAATATATTACTGCATCTTAATAAATTAACACCTGTTTTCTGTAGCTTTAAGTTTCTCATGAGCTTAATTGATTAAAAAGACAATTTAGTATATTTAATTCATTGTTTCAAGTAAACGTGGCCAACTGGACCTCCAGCCTCCACACAAGTGTCGAACTGCTTTAAGAGGAGATAAACTGTGGAAGCTTGGCTTGGACATACTTTGAGGTTTGTTGACTGTTCTCAGTTGCCTTGAAGCTATTTATTGCATCGTTGTTGATCCTCATCAGATTTGTGGTTAATAGAATTACAATATTATCAAAGAAAATCAGAAGAAAATATAGTATTACAGTGAAAAGGGTAAAAACAAAAAAAAATAACACTAACAGATACTACTTCTAACACCTTTGCTTCTTATACAAAATAATGTTTTCCTAAACAGTTTGAAAGTTGTTTGACAATCACAAACACGTTAAAAGTCTTTAAACGTTAGCAATAAAATAACAAAATGAAATCTTGGTTGTATTCATTTTACATCTTTGTTTAGCCACTTTAGTCGAAATGAACAAATAGGAACAAATTAAAAACTAAACGACCGAACTAGCAACATTAAGAAAAAAAAACGACTGACAATCCACACTGTTTTAAGTTAATTTCTTACTTAGTTCATTTGAACTGATCAACTGGAGCCAGAAAAAAAAAAAACATAACAATGACAGTTTTTAATTGAAAACTAAGCAACTAACTGGTAAAATACGTTAAACAAATCAGCGTCATTGTTGATGCAAAGCATTCAAATAATGTCTATTCCTTATACTAGTGGAAATAAAAAAAAAAAAAAAAACGGCGAAAAAAGAAGTAGCTGGAATATGAGCTTTAATACACATATTTTTCAGAACGGTTGGGTAAAAATGGTACAAACTTTAAACACAATTAAGCAAAACAAAAAAAATATTTTTTTTTCCATAGTAATTTTTAGGTTTAAATGAGGAGGAAAGGAGAGAATAAACAGTTTTTTTTGCTTAGTGTGGTATGGTTTTGTAATATAGCTAGATTTTCAAAAAAGAATTTAGTTACATAGACAGGTCACTGTATTTAGCAAAATTTCAGCAATACTTTGAAAATATCGTTTGAAGAAAAATTAGTTTTGACTTTAAGATTCTTTAAGTTGCCGACAGAGCTGATGAACGCATACTTTCGGAGAATTTAATATAGTAAACCTGTTTCACCAACATGATCCAGTAGTCATTGAAATTATTGCTCGAAATTGGGGCTTGACCAATCCAATACAACTATTCTAAAATGAAATTCATTGAGCTACTTAAATCGAATCTATTTTGTATATTACGCAGATAATTTTAGCTCAAAATTAATGGCTCCCGGATGGGTGATTATCTTTCAGTCATTCTTGCAGAGGTGTTTTGAGTACTATACTCAAAAAAGAGTAATATAGTAATACTGTTTAATTTTGGTTTTCTGTACCAGTATGTCCATGATCCTGTTTGCTCCGCACCACAGATAAGCTGGAAAACACTCACATTATTTAGTAACTTTAATCCCAATCTTAGTTTTATCATTGACGAAGAATATGATGGATGTTTACCCTTCCAGAACTTAGGAATCAAGTTAAATTATGGTATTTCCCAATACATTTTTTTTTCACAAAATACAAAATCAATCTTACTGCAGCTCTTAAAAATAGAATTGAAAAAGATAAGTCACTAGTCAAACCATAAAGCAAAAATTTGCTGCGTTGAAGGAGATTTTGGTAGACAATAATTACCCCGAGGTATTTGGTAATAGATTAACTTGTTTTAGTTGTCACCCTTCAGCAGTTTAGAAAATCTGCGTACAGCTGTCAAAAAGGAGTTGATAATGAGGAAGGATGAATAATATACGCTAAGTCTTTATGTTATATATCTAAACTAATCGATAATATTAAAAGGTTGTTTGAAAATTATGCATTTAAAAAGAGCTTGCATCTCGGCAATTAACGTTAATAAAATGTTTCCTAGAGTGCGTGGATTGTTGTAAAAAATACAAATACAACTCAAAATCAGGGAAATAGTTTTTTCGCTTATTTAATTAAAACGCACTATTCTTTGACATTTCGGCATTATTGTCTTTATCCAATGTGCTAACAACCTATAAGATTAAGAAAACATAAACTATTATAGTTATTAAAATAATTATATAAAAAATTACATGATTAGTATTTAAAATGTGTAGGTACTTATGAAGAATTTTAATTTATCATTTATAACAACAAAATTATGTTATTTAGTCAAAACCATTATTAAGCCAACGAATTATAAAGATTTGCAAAGGACAAATGCATAGTACAATATATGCGATATAATGCGTTATATTTACCTAAGCTCGAATAAAACACTTTTCATTTGGAATACAGAATTTGCGCCGCTGCACTACGCTTATTGCGGGTATGCGTTGAGAAGCGCGCAGCGAACAAACGTATTTAACTTAACCGCGCATAGTATGTAACATTGTTACAAGAACATTAAAGCTTATTAGCGCTTATCCGCAATAAGCGCCTACGTTATCGACCCTTAAGTACCTAACAAAATCCAGTAGCGTATCAAAAGATTTAAAATTAACAATACAATACATCATTATAATTATTAATATTACTATACGATAAAAAATTAAAAATTGTAAGAATAGAAAGGTGAAAACTATGTGAGAATACAGACATGATGCTAGTCAAGAAAGCCATTACAAATTCTGAAATAACATATCTTTTTCTTTTGAACCTCAATCACAGCGACGCATTTGGCTGTGGCTGGATTTTACCTCTTGGTAATAGGAAAACGAAAGCTAGTCTCTTCAGTAAACATGCTGCATTGCGTTCGCAACTAACTAATACTATATCTACATTTGTACAATTATGATACACGCATCACTACGTGGAGCTTATAGAATTTCGAATCTTCTATAAACTTAAGGTTTGGTAAGGCAATTCTAAAGTGGAACGGTAATTTCTAATGTTAAAATGTAATGACGGTTGTCATAAAATTAGGATGCTCCACACGCCATGCGAGTTCTGCAACCTCCCAGAATTTCAACATATCGATGAAACTGCGTAGGTGGTCTATCCTGCACTGGCTATACTAACTTACTACAATTGACACTTATGAGAGAAAGCAAACCCTGTGTAATAGTTGCAATTTCTGAATATATTTTAAATCCAAGATAGTAAATTTATCGTTGAAATATGGCAGATTCAAAAGCATCCATGTAGTTTTGACAACTGGTCTGCAAATATATTTACGTGTATTTTTTACAAGTAAAAAAAACTTATTTTGGTGTACTTACGAGCGCATTGATAGAAACGTTCTTCTTCGTTCAGAGTTGAAAGAGTGAAATAAATACTTTCTTTAAACAAAAAGTGAGACTTGTTTAATTAGCTTAAGGAATAGTATATTTCAAACCAAGGGGGGGAAGTGCTCTAATGCAGGCCGCGGCCAATTTTTTCCCAGCCAGTCCAATTTTAATATGTCTAAAAATAATAAAGACAGCCTGTGAGTGACATGATAGATAGTAAGGCTTAATCTGTCAAATATTTTTTGAGAACTGTCAAGTTAGCGTCGTTTTAAAATAATGTTTAATTGAAATTAATACCTAATAATTTAGCAATTATCTATAAATGGGCTCAGAACTGAGTTCGCATGTATAAATGTTCATCTATCAATAATGTCACATATTATATAAGATGTACAGTTTCCATCATGCTCACTTTCCTCCCTGCTGGGAAAAAAAAAAACTATCCATTAGTGCAGTTGGCTATGCTTCCTCGCGATATAAACTCTGGATTAGTTTAAAATGCATTACAATGCGTAAAGTTTCGGAAAGGATAACTATCGTTCTGGCAATCACTTTAACGTAATTCTTACATGTTGTAATGTACCAACGTTGATGTATGCCCGTTATTCAATGCCAATTACACTAACTTTTGGCTTACTTGTTGATGCAAACTGTGAAAGATCATAGTTTATACAGCTCAGTATTTTGTTTTAATTTGTTACTGCCAGAATTAGTAGTACATTCTTTACGCGAACCTAACTCACTACAGTACTTTTTTTTCATATAAAGTGTAATTGCATTTTTCACCTGTGTGTGGGTACGGTGCATGGAAATATTCTCAGTTAGAACGTGATTCGGACGGATTCTAACAATACGATTTTTTAAAATAGACCTCTAGCTAATTTACAGTTATAGGACATGTTAACATAAACTGGCGCAGAGAGAGTGCACCGGTAGAATACTTTGTATCCATTGGACGCAGTTTAGTATTTTGCATTTAGGTTGACCGTTTTTTTTTTTTGCGTTACCTGGAAACACACACGAATTTTATTTCGCGTACAAAAAAATCGCAATATCGTTAATTGTGAACACGCATCTGGTATTCTGGTGAATACAGATTTAACAATGTTAAATGTAATGTAATTCTATGCAATCTGAACGGGGTTGTGTAGAGAATTAAAAGCGAATGATTTTCCCAGTTAGTCTATTACGTGTATTTTTCAATAGAAAATCTCAAAATTAACTTTTAATTTTAATTATTATAAACTCTATTAGTAAAGTAACATCATTTTACGCCAAAAAATAACTGAAAGCCTTCATATAAAGATAAATTTGAAAACTGAAGTGACGGAAACATTAATAAAGAAAAACAAAAAAACTAGTGAACAATATTCTAATTAAGATTTTGGATTGCCACTGTCTGGTATAAGAAAGCATTGAAAAACATTAAGGAAAGCAGTAATAGAGAAACATCTAGATATAATTAATCAACAAATATTGATGAAGATGAGGTTCTCACTATATCAAAAGATTTAAAAACCGTCAAAATAATCTGACCGAAGGAACATGAAAATTATTATTGCCTATTGCTTATATAGGCAATAATAATTTTGATGTTTTCCTCCAATTACTGTATTTCTTTTTTTTTGTGAAAATAATAGTTGAAAATAATCGACGATATCATTAACTAAGAATTGATTAACCTGTGGAAGGGCGAATAACTACCCAAAGAGAAGAGGCTATGGGAAGAATATAGTTTTTTTTTGACAATGTACTAATTTAGAATGTAGTTGTCAATAAATTCTCTTATTATTGTTATTATATAAATTATAACTAAATTAGCACTCAATCTTAGCTCGTCTAATACTCACATTAGACTCACTGAAATACCTAAATACGTCATAAAAGCCATTGTGTTGTTATTAATTGGATTAAGTTTGTTGAAATTTTAGCCATAATAGAGTTGTACACTGAGAAAAAATTGTTTTTTTTTAATAGTTAGTCAACACAAAATGCGTTAATTTAATACAGTTTTTGGGTTGTATATAAATAACACAACCATTTGATGTATTCAAGCCATAAAACAGTGTTAGCATAAAATGTTGGTTGGACACTTAATTAAGTAACAAGAACACAAAAAGATGAGTAATCTCAACGCAAAATATACTTTCATCAAGTTTATATTTCAAACAACAAACCAACATTGTATTGACTGTAGTATATAATTTGTTAGAAATAACGTTTGTCTTAACAGACAAAAAGTTTCAAAATCTTTTATTGTAATAGTTCAGTGAACATTATTTTGGTTTACATTAATAGTATTAATTAATAAGTAACTTAAAATAAGATTATTTTCATGTGTTGTACAAAAATTATAGTTCTGAATATCTATAATTTTATTTAATTGATCCAAAAAAATATGGCTTTCACGAACACGGATCCTATTAGATGTTTATCTGGTATATACCAGATTAATTTTTAATCATCGCATTTACCTTGCTATTTATGTTAAATATGTTCGGTTACTGGAATGAAAAGGAGAGGCGCCATCTGTGTGACCGTTTCTGTAATATATATGTGTTTAACGTATTTGCGGTACTGTATAGAAAGAAAATTAAGTACTACAAAATAGAGGTGATGCTACTGTCCTATTGATATTCTTCAATTTCCACAATTCAAAATGTCATTTTATTTAATGCTTCAGGTTCGTTTGTCTAACCTCATTTGTAGTTGAATGGAAAAGGCAACATGTTAACTTTCTAGTAATATTAAAGAAACCATTTTCATTGTTAATTAGAACAAATTGAAACTAGAACATTATTTCATATTTTCGTCCAGGTTTGACACGGCGAGTCCAAATTGCTGTCGGGCGTACGATGTGCTAGTTCAAGAACATGCGCAGAGAGCATATTAAAATTTACCACCAAAATTTTTCATTTAACTGTGTTTTACGGTTAGGTAAAAATGAATTAATCTTGTTTCAACACTTTCTATGTATTAAAACAACGCAAATTTATAAGTTTGAATTAACGTTGCAGTTTATTTTAAAAGAACATAAGTAAAGTGATTACCCATAAATCAACACTGAATATCGTTAATCTAAAACAAAAGTGTTAACGCAACATATATATTTTAGTCAAACACAATACCAGATTTGTTTAACATTATTTTGTTTTGAGCTAACATAAAAAATTTATGTTGGATTAAACCAACCATTTTTCCCAGTGTAGTGTTCTATGCATATTCTGTGTTAAACATAACCATGAATAATAAAAGAAGTTTTTCTTTCTTTACCGGAGACGAAAAAAATAAATTTGAAAGAATTAATTATTAAATACAAAGACACAATTAAATCTAAAAAAAAATCTGGTTGTGTCAGCGCGCCTGAAGAAAACAGAGCATGGTGTCATTTAGCCAAAGGATTTAAATATATCATAGTCCACAAAATTTAATTTCAGTGTTTAAATATATATTATTATTTAGATATTATGCATAAAATGATCAATTCACCTTGGGTAAGGTCTTATACTCTTTAAAATGTTTTGTTAATATAAACGCATCTAATACATTGAATGATGATGATTAACAAAGTAAAAGACTAATAATATACTAGTTAGTGATTTAGGAGAGACAAGATGTACAGCCACATCGGCAAAGTACCCACAACTGATAAAAAAATATAAATATAACTACTCATTGTTAGTAAGAGGGGAGATACTACTCGACGAGCATATAGGGGATGTGCGTGTGTCTTGCTGAAAAAGGACGTGTGGACGGCCCTCTAGATAAGGTAGTAAAGTAGTTTGCAGGACATCATCAAGCAGCTGTCATACTGCCTCGAATAAAGAGAAGTGGTGATCGGCTACCATAGGCAATAGTCCCCGAACAGTCCTGTCTCTCAACAGCAAACTCAATATCACGTCTTTCTCCACGCCGACGTCACGTCGTACCTTTCTACGGCCATCGTTCATACCTATACAGAATCGCTAATCATCGCTGAGGACGACATTATGCTATTCCGCCTCCCAATGCTGCCGTTCTCTGCACCAGTTCAAACGTCGACGACAGGGATCCGCAGTCAAAGGAAGCACTAATCGTGGACGATATAAAAAAGTCCAAAGGCTCGAATGCGGCGATGTAGTGTACGCATAGTAATAGGTCTACCTTCTTCTCCAAACCATTGGTCAGCGATTTGAAGCGTAGTAGCACAACGGTCTCGTAGAGCTAGTTGTCTGGAATGTCTATCTTGGCGCTCTGTGGTACTCTATCTCGCAGGGCACTCCTATAATAAAGCATGTAACATATGTATTCTGTACCTCAGAGGCAAACTATCTTAAGTCCAAATATGGCAAAAGTTAAGTATGTTAAGTTAATATACATACAATGATCTTTCATTGCTATCTTTTTTGTCTTTTTGTCTTGTTTTATTAAAACGTTAGACACGTTTGAACTATGTTAAGTCACACTTTAGCCTTAACATAACAAACATTTTTAACGCGTCTACCTTAAAATGCCAGTTTTGGTCTTAGGATACTTTGCGTCTGAGGTACATTATGTATATGTTTGTAAACCATTGTTCCGGTGGTATAGAATTTTGCCCCTTCCTTGCCTTTACATATATGAAGCTATGTGCTATCATCACAAAAACAGACATAGGTACACTGCAATAAAAGACACTCATGACTACTCCACTCGCCATAGAGATGACCCCTTTATTCCCAGATGCGAGTTGAACGAGTAACACATATTGACAAGCAATTATATAACAAATTACCTAACAACTTAAAAACCAATGTAGGCTTTAAACAAAACGTGAAAGTATACTTACAGAAAGGTTGCTATTACAGCATGGAGGACTTTCTCTCCACTAATATATAAAGAGTTCTACACTTATTATTTTATATTATTATTATCAGTTAGTTTTATTTTCCCCTTATGCTATTGCGTTAACATTGTTTTTATAAAGTGGTTTGGTATACCTGAGTCTCTTAGGTTAGTTTGTTTATTTTATACGTCCTTTGACTGATTCTTTTATCTGTACAATACTTTGAATCAATAATAATAATAATAATAATAATTATTATTATTATACATCAAATGTATCGTATCAAACTTGGTATGCGTAAATATACATTATTATCTTCTTCTTATCGTTAATATCGTTAATTTTTTAATAATCTATGCAAAATACCTGTGAATAAATTATTTCAGAATCGTTTGAGCATTCAGTAGGTAGGCTGTCCATGTGCCTCAACTATCACTCACTTGTTACTTATGTCTCTTTCAAAAATGAATAATTAATGAGTCATTAAATATCTAATGAATGTCAAAATGTTAAAAGTTGACGTCTTAAGCATGGGATGAGATATTGTTACCCTCAAGTACGCTTTATAAATTTGGCCCTTAGTGCTTTAATGTCATAAATTGAAGGAAATTATAAGTTTAAATGGCATAGAAACTATTGTATTAAAAAAATAATTTCCATAAGAGTAGAGGGTATAAGCCGATTCTAGAACCTCCTCAGGTCATTGACCCTTTGACCTTGACCCGACCTTGCGGTCGGGGTCAAGGTCACGGGTCAATGACCTGAGGAGGTTCTAGAATCGGCTTATACGGCAGGTGAAGGTCAAAGCAAAGGTCAAGGTCACTGACACTTTCAATGTCGAGTCCGGCTCAAGGTCAAGGCCGATTCAAGGTCAATGCCACTTAAAAGGTCAAGGCCGGTTCAAGGTCAAGATCAGGTCGCTTGAAGGGCATTGACGCTTTGAAGATCAAGGTCGATCCAAGGCCAATGACAATTTCAAGGTCAAGGTTGCTTTAATAGGAGCGTATATATAGTTGAATATGTGCATGCACAAAGTCAGTTACAAGATGTCGCCTCTTGACAAAAATAATACTGTTGTAGTTCTACCGGATGTTCTGGTAACAACATTTTTCGGCGAGGTGGTCGACTTGTTCGACGCCGAAACCGTAATAATGTCCATGATATGAGACGAGTCGGACTTGGACGAATTAGAATAAGTAACGAATGAAAGCCACATGCATATAGAAATATGGAGTAGTGAATAATTATAGTGTTATATGTGCATACGCAAAGTTAGGTACAGAGATGTCTCCTCTTGACAGAAAATACACTATTGTAGTTGTACCGGATGTTCTGCTGACTACATTTTTCGCGAGCTGGTCGACTTGTTCGACGCCGAAACTGTAATAATGTCCAGTGATAGTGAGGACAATCGGACTTGGATCAATTAGAATAAATAACAAATTAAAGCCACACGCATGTATAGAAATATGGAGTAGTGAATAATCATTAGTGTTATATGTGCATACGCAAAGTTAGGTACAGAGATGTCACCTCTTGACAAAAAAGTACACTGTTGTAGTTGTACCGGATGGTTCTGGTGAGCACATTTTCTCGAGGTGGTCGACTTTCGATACCGAAACAGTAATAATGTCCAGTGATAGTGAGACGAGTCGGACTTGGATGAATCAATAGATTAAGTAATTAAAGCCACATTCTTGTATAGAAATATTGAGTAGTGAATAATCATTAGTGTTATATGTGAATACACAAAATGAGGTACAAAATATCGCCGATCGATCGAAAATGAGCTTATGCTATATCCTGGTTTTGGTCATAACATTTTTCAGTGAGGTGGTCGGCTTATTCGACGCTGAAACGGTGATAATGGGTGCAACAGATAGCGAAAAATATGGAGGAGTGTAGGTCATTACAAAGTCAAGGCTAGATGAGTGCTTAGGTGGAAGGTGGGTCCCCACTATATCTGAAGTGGTATATATAGGGGAATAGAATTCACACAACACAAAACGTAAACTGAAGCTGAAGAGGTACGCAGTGTAATAATGTTAAAAAAAAGGTTGATGAGCAATATACCGTAAGTAGGAGCAACATGACACAAAGTCGGAATAATAAAAGGCGAAGTGATACTGATTTTACTGGAATAATTAATCTTTGCGAAGATGTTAGTACCCCCAAGAGAAGCTGTAGTGTGGAAACCGCGTTACCAAAGAGTGTAGGGACACAATTTTCGTCAACTATATCAGAAGATTCTTCGATGATGCTACGTTAATGGAAATGGACCAAGCAACAGACTTTTTGTTGGCCTCTCTTCCAATAGACACCGTTTGTGAAGTTCGCAAGAATAATGAAAAAGGAAATAATAATGGGGAGGTAGCAAAGACGGTGAATGTCAACTTTAATGGAATCGCCTTTGTTGTCACAGACAACCTATTTCTTAATAACAGCCACTCCAAATGGGTATCAGTGGGTTGGATGTCGATTTATTTTTCAACCGGTAATTCATATCGCTGGAGTAAAGAAGCAGAGTGTGAAGTTGAGTGCCGAAAACTGGAGAGAGTTCTATTGAAAAAAGATATAGTAATGAAAATATTAAAGAATAATCTATCATCAGCACCATGCAGTTTGATGATATAACTCTATCGTTTGACTGTTTTGATGGTGTGCACAAAATCTTAAAAATCAAGCAGGGTATTGACAATGTGTATTTGTCGGAGGATGGCTTTGCGCAGTTGTTGTTGTTGGAAGAGTTAATAGAATATCGTGTTGTAACATTGGAAATGTTAAATTACGGGCCGGATTATTATAGGCAGTTACTCGACGTCTTGGCACGTTTGGAAGGTGATGTTTTAAGAAATTTACAAAATGAACTAGCTGGTAAAGTGAAGTCAGAGGAGGTGTGTATAACGAAGGAGTTGTTACTGTTCGGGAAGAAGAAGATAGTATCCGATGTTCAATTTTATAAGATATTGTCAAAAATAAATACTTAATTTGGTAACTGTAAATGTTGAGTGTACATTGATTTACGTGTATGTGTATGGATAATGTAATGTTGTAGAATAAATACATATATTAATTGTACAACTTATTAATATGTATGATATAAAGTTGTGTAATAACTACACTATTGTACTCTTCTATGTATGCATGTGAAATAAATGAAAATATGATAGGATAATGTAATGTTGTAAAATAAATACATTAATTGCACAACATATAAATATGTAGCATTTTAAAGTTGTGTAATAACTACACTATTGAAATATTTTATATATGCATGTGAAATAAATTGAAATATTATATAGTAAGTCTTGTTTTATTGACACATGAAACTTGTTTGGAGCAGTTGTAGAAGAGATGGACAGTAGTTGTGATTGGAAACATTACATAAGGAAATGAAACTATACAGTTGTAATAAACTCACATTTATTGTAATAGTAGAGGATATGATGCAAAGCAGATGTATGTTGTATGACATATATTACAGTACATTTTTTTTATCTATCCAACTGTTTTCTTCTCGTGGTAGGCCAAGCCATTTTACGAAGACTTTGTTTCCTTTCCTTCGTAAGACTTTTTCCACCAAATATACATCTATATGTTTTGTTTTTTGTAATTCGTGGTCATAAAAACTTCCGAGTATCGGTCTTCCATTCATATCTTGTAATATATAAGTGGAAGGATTAGTATTATTGGTTGAAACAATCCTAAATAATTCCGTAGACCAGTTGGGTGTGTATCCTTTATCAAATACAGATTTGAACTTGCTAATTCGAACCACGTCATTCACAGACAGCTTTTGCTTTCCTGCTATTTTAGGTCGATCATACACAGTTGAAAGTAACTTTTGTTCTTTAGCAGCGGTTACATTTTTAGGTTTGAGTTTGGTAGTTTTATGTACAGTATCGTTATATCTTTTCGTTACATCATCCAAAATATCCACCCAGCGATATTTGCCCCGTATACTGAATTGTATATATAATTTTTCTTTTAATGTTCGAATAACTCTCTCCGCCATAGAAGCCTTTGTGGAACTATAAGTGGAATAGTGATTTATAGCATATTTTTGCATTACGGTTTGCAATGGGTTATTATAAAACTCCTTGCCAGCATCGGTCTGAAAGTTTTTTGGGAACGCGTCCTTGCTTAAAAATATCTTCTATAGCATTTCTAACTTCTATAGCACCCTTCGCCTTCAATGGTCGGGTCCAAAGATATTTTGAAAAGGTATCGATTACGGTCAAGATATACTTATATCCTCGATTGATACTAGCATAACTTTTGAAATCGGCCAGATCTGCTTGCCAAAGGTCATCCAGTCCTTTTATCACAACATGCCGTCTTCTAAAGTTCCGTCTTGCTGGTTTATGCAATTCATGAACGATACTTTCTTTAATTTCACTCATAATCTTTACGTTGTTAAAAAACGCTTTTCTAAAGCATCTACCCTGTTCTGTAGCCCTTTTAAGAATGCCTTCAACTGTTGCTCGCTACTGCGACAACTGTGTTCAACCGCATCCAATTTAAGTTGTATACGATTTTCAAGTGTAATTATTTTATTGAGTTCTTCGTCATGTTGTTCCATGAATGTCTTCATACGGTGTACTGTTTTCTGTATACGAGTAATATCACGACTATGTGTAGTCTGTTCTTTCTGTAACTTGTCTACCAGAATGGTTAGGTTTGCTAAGTCACTCACGTGTTGTACACTTATTGAGTTGATCCGACGTTTTTTATTATTAAGGTATCAACATAAGCTTTAGTAGCACAATCCTGATTATCAGTAGGGGGATGAACATTACACAGACGTTTATTTTCGAAGTTATAGTTACCCTCTGCGGTCAGCGGAATAAGACTGCCCAAGGAATGGAGCTGATGAGAATCGCCCATGATACTGCCGATATGTCGTCCAAATTTGTCGACACTGGTTTGATGCGTACTCCCAACAGTCAAATGCCGTCCGAATTTATCAATATTTGCCATGGTTCAGTGAATGACACCAACTTCTTTCAATTCTTCTATAATCGACGTAATTTCGTTACGGTGGCCTGTGTGCCCCGCCTGTTCTGACGCAATTAATAACTTCAATCGATCAGCCAGCTCATTTATATCATCCCAATAAACAAATTGATACGGTAGTTTCTCCACTTGCACATATCGACCTAGTTGTTGGCCTGTACCACCAATGCTACTTACAGTGGCAGCACGTGGACGTATACGACTCAAAGGACTTGCAACTCGTGGCGCGATTAAGGGTTTAATGATATTAATATATTTATACCCCTTATTACCTTTAACTCTTTTTTTTGCGTCAAAGTCGAGATGATGGACGTTAGTACGTTTTAAAATATCATGGTAATTTTCTTTATCTATTTTATTATAACCGCGAGGATGCGTTTTAAAGATTAATTCATAGAGACCAGGCGTTCCCTTATACCGCATACCACCAATAATAAGGTCATCACCGTCAACTTCCAATGTTGCACTACCAATTTTAAGAACATTTGTTAAGGGATCCATATGAACTCCAGTGGTTGTATCATATTCTCCTTCAGTATCGGATAGTAATCCTTGTATGTAGGTTCTAGGGATATTTGAATATTGTTCCAGGAACGTATTGACAACCTCGGGACTCTGTTTAAGCATTGTTTGGAATTCTTCACGAAACTGTTGAAAGGATTTCTCAGCAGTTATTTGCTGCTCCTCCTCTTCGCTAAAAGGATTGTAATCAAATACAATATCCTCTTGCAACCGTCTTGCAGTGGGTGTTTTCGTGAACCCAGGTGTTACAAATTGAGGTGGTACAGATTGAGGTGTTGAAGATATTACAGCTTGACGTGCAGGAGGTGGAACAGAATCATGGTGAAATGTTTCACTGGGCGCGCAAGCTTCAATAGGGGCTCTTTTCTCCGATTTAAGTGGCACACACTCTTTCTCTTGTTTGATAGCTTCAGTCTTCAGTATTTTTTGAAGGGGTTCCACGATCGGTTTAAAATGCGTTGCTAGTAAGTTTTCTGTCTCCGAACGTCCCATTTTCATAGCCAGCTGCTTTTTCCGTATAGCTTTGCTAGCTTTAATAATTTCAGATGTAAGACGTTGTGGTTTCATTTCGAATTTGAACTGATTAGTCTGTTCCTTGTAGCTGCAATATATAAGAATCGAGAAATTTTCGATATCGACCTTTTTCAATATCGCTATCCTTATCGATTACTAAGAACCCGTATTTTTCTTTCCAGCATTCAGAGCAGATTTCCTTAAATATTTCAAACGTCATATCCGCACCGACATGTTCATCATAAATATGTCGCAAATTGATATCGTCTTGTTTGAACAAGATTAAAAAATTAGTGTTATCGCGAATCAAATGTTTCGGTATGCGAGCGTAAGATTGACATAAATAGAAGCAATCCACGGCATTATGTCTGCCCATGCTAAAGAAAGCTTGAATTTTATTTTGTTTATCGGACACAACATCATCGAAAATAAAAATAGAATTCTGACGAGCTTCTGATGGATCCAGTATATCATCGTTGTCTTTAAACGGAAAATACCTCATATGTGGGATAGATTTCAAAACTCTTTCCAAGAATTGGTATTTCGGCTGATACAACGATTTAGAGTAAACGTAAACATTTTCAAACCGAAGTCCATTTTGATCAATTAGTAAGCTAATCATTACGTTCGTTTTACCACAATTGGAGGGACCACATATTATACATCGCACACTGGTGGGTAGCAGCAATCCATGTCTGCGCATACAGTCACTGACGGAGAAAACATTATCTAAATTTCTAACAGGTAACGTGTTGCGTTGCTTTATAACACGCATTCTGAAGCATAACTGATACATAAACGGACACTTTCAAGTTTTATCTCATTTTTCCGATGTTAGTGGTCAAGGAAGGTAGTGGTGTTGTTAACACTTTAATTAATAAGTTACCAATTGAATTACATTTGCCCGGTTACCAATACTGCGGACCTGGTACAAAACTACAAGATCGATTGCAACGTGGTGATACCGGGATCAATCCCCTCGATAGGGCGTGTAAAGATCACGACATCGCGTATTCACAAAGTGCAGACGTGAACTATAGGCACGAAGCTGACCGTATTTTGCAAGAACGAGCTTGGGACCGTGTTAAATCAAAGGACGCTAGTGTAGGAGAAAAGGCAGCTTCGTGGTTCGTAAGTAACGCAATGAAAGCGAAAAGAAAGCTGGGAATGGGAATGAAGCGGCAGCGTGTGCCATTTAAGAAATACATTTTTTCAAAGGCCAAGAATGCGCTCAAACATCGCAAAATTAGTGACTTGAAGGAAGGTGCTAAATTATCTCTAACTGCAGCGAAGTTGGCAATTAAGAATGCAGGTGGTAAAAGAAATATACACATTCCACGAATAATACCTCTACCAAAAACGGGAGGCTTCTTACCGTTCCTTATCCCACTATTCGCTGGATTGAGTGCGTTAGGTGGTTTAGCGGGAGGGGCTGCTGGAATAGCTCAAGCAGTCAATAAGGCAAAAGCTGCTCAGAAAGAGTTAGACGAAAGTCAGAGACATAATAAAACAATGGAGGCAATTGCACTAGGGAAAAAGGGTGATGGTTTATATTTGAGACCCTATCGTAAAGGTATGGGCCTGTTTTTGCATGGAAAGAAAAAAAACCATTGACACGACTGCCACTCAAAGCGCTTACAGACAGAGACATTATTAAATTTGGTAAGAAATACCTTCCCAATTTTCGCGGAGTGTTTATGCGGGATAACTTACCGATATCACCTAAGTACAACGAGTGCGCAGTCGTAAATTTAGACAATACGAAAGGACCTGGTACCCACTGGGTAGCTTACAATAAACAAGGACGTATTGCCAACTATTATGATTCGTTTGGTAACTTGAAACCTCCCACCGAACTTACCAGATATTTGAAAAAGTGTTGTATACTGTACAACCATGACAACTATCAGAACTACGACGATATCAATTGTGGACACTTATGTTTACAATTTCTATATAAGTATGCTACCTAACAAAAGCAGTTAGTCATGTCGCATACATTTACGTTGACAAGTTCGAGCAGTGTGCTGTCCGCTACGTACTACCCACCCATAGATTTGGATGTCAGGGATACGTACGCGCTAGGATTGATTGGATTGCACACCTACAACACCATACCTAATATTTACAGCGGGCAAGATAAATTTTATTATGATGATAAGGTACTAACGATACCAACCGGGGCTTATGAAGTGACGGACATTGAAGCATTTTTGCAGGACTCACTAGCTGATGCTGCTGAAAAAAACAAAAATTCGGTTCTCTCTTTAAAGCCTAATAACAGTACGTTAAAATGTGAATTAACTAGTAAATTCACCATAGATTTAACGAAGGAGAATTCCATCGGTAGAATGTTAGGATTTAGTAGGAGAGTTCTTCACGCGAATATGAAGCATGAGTCAGATCTTCCAATTCAAATTATTAAAGTTGTAACCATAAGGGTTGAGTGTAATATCACAACAGCTTCCTTCTATGACGGACGCTTGTCACATACCTTATATGAATTTGCTCCCTCAGTCGAGCCAGGATATAGTATTAATATTGAACCGAGAAATATTATTTACTTACCAATCAACACGACGCGGATAGAAAACATTACGTTGAAGTTAGTGGACCAAGACGGTGATCCGGTGGATTTTCGCGGTGAGAGAATAGTGGTTCGATTGGAATTGAAGAAATATGGGTCTCAATTTTAATCTACAATATAAGACATCTTTATCTACACCAACCTTTGGCAGTCCAACCGAAGCAGTGAATCAGTTAACACGCGCAAATATATCATTTTTACAAGCTTTGGGATTTCGTGTGATCAACAATGGAAAAGTTAAACATATTCGAGGGCTTGAATTTCGAGGAGGCAATAACGAAAGAACAATTCCACACCTACTATCCTCGAGTGAGTAATTTCAAAGCAAACGATGAAATACGTATATCTGTTCAACATCAAGATATCTACACACTGCCGAGTGAAAGTTATATCTATATTGAAGGCACTTTCAAACCTGCCGCGGAAGGCACGGGCACCTGCAAATTGACTAATAATGCCTACGCATTTCTTTTCGATCAAATTCGCTATGAAATTAATGGTGTGGAAGTGGATAGGTGTGTGAAACCTGGCATTACAAGTACCATTAAAGCTTACATATCATACAACGATAACGAAAGCAAATCTTTGCAAATTGCTGGCTGGTGTCCAGATTCTGACACTCAACCGACCATATCTGGAACCACTAACAAATTTAACGGTTGTATATCGTTGAAGTTCCCTTTTAGGATTTGCAGAAGATTACCGAAAAATAATTATAAATGCCAGTCAGGAACTTATTTTACTCCGCAGTGGAAGTGATCTCAACTGTTATAAAAACAATGACACAAAAGGTACAAAAAACTGCAACGTTTGACATCGAGAAAATAGAATGGCACGTCCCTCACGTAGTTGTAAGCGATGAAATTCGATTGAAACTTCTGAAAACCTTAAATAGCAACAAATCGATCTACCTCCCGTTTAGAAAGTGGGAACTTTATGAATTACCTTCTCTACGTCGAACTAAGACAGATATTTGGCCCGTCAAAACCAGTACCAATTTAGAGAAGCCACGTTACGTTATTGTGGGTTTTCAAACAGACAGAAAAGAAAATTTAAATGCCGATGCCTCCAAATTTGATCATGCTGCAATTAGTAATATAAAACTTCACTTAAATGCGGACAGCTATCCTTATGATAATATGAATCTTCAAATTTTGGAGAACAAGTATGCAATTGCTTATCGAATGTATACAGCGTTTCAATCGAGTTATTACAATAGGAATAATCAACCATTGCTAACGTATGAGGCATTTAAAGAGTGTGCTTTGTACGTCATCGATTGTGCAAAGCAACAGGAAATGGTAAAAACGTCTATCGTAGATATAAAGCTAGAATTAGAATCTTTGAGCAGCTTTAAGGAAAATACCATAGCTTATTGTCTCATTCTTCACGATAACATTATCGAATACACACCATTGTCGGGAACTGTCAGAAAGATTATATAAAATGGTGTTAGTGATGGACGTGCAGGGCTTTCTGATAAATAAAGAGTTTGTAGTAAAAGAACTCGCAATAAGTGATGGAAATGTGATAAACCATTATGTGTTTAAGCCGAAACATCCATATCATCAATTAAATTGGAAAGACAGGCGTCAGGTGATTTGGTTAGAAAATAATCATCATTGCTTGCGTTACAGCGATGGGCATACTCACCTACGTGAGCTGCCAAAAATTTTGCGACGTTTTACAAACAATATTGAGTTGATCTACGTAAAAGGACATCAAAAAGTGAATGCAATACAGAATTATGTTAGTGTGCCGGTTATAAATTTAGAATATATTGAAAATGTGCCCAAACTTACAAGAAGTTGTGCTAATTGCTGTATGTATCATCGAAGCAAATTAAAAATCTGTAGCATATCAAATGTTAAAGTTTTGTGTGAATATTTGTTATAATAAATGATATATATGGTAAAATTAGTGTATTATTACTATCCCATCAGCTAAATATCTTGTAACCGGTTTATATCAATGTACATACAAATCTAATTAAAACTACCAAAAATATTCCGGTGTTTTTCCAGAGACAATTTATAATACAAAACGCAAAACTACAAACACTTTCGCTAATTTAGCTAGTGTCATCATAATAAATGACCCACTTTTATTGTTCGGACATTTGCACCGATGTGTAAGGTGCGTTCTGTATATACCAGATGCGAGTTGCATCTTTAGTAACCGGTTTCACATGTTGCAATTCGCACCAATTACGTCAAAATCCAGTCCGCTGCGAGAATTTACTGCTAATTACTGGAAAGGTACCAAAATTAAAACGATTATGCGATTGAGACAGTCTTTAATGTAAAAGTACAATGATTACATGATGTTCATATGACATATAAACAATTATAAGTCATTGCATATAATGTTGTTGTGAGATTGTATTTATTTTACGACAGTAATAGCAATCCTTCCTTGCGGGGGCATAACCATCGATGTGGGTGTCCTGCCACGGTTTGTTGTAATGATCGTCACACGGTAGGTGTTCCTGTAACATCGACTGCACATTATGTGGGATATGAGGCCACCATTTCAGTAGTTGATAAGGAGTTACTTTCGTTCGCCATATATACAGCGGTATTAGCGGAATTAATTCAACTTCCAAATCTTGTACTTGGAACTTTTCTTTTTGATCAAAATACATAAGTATTTTTACAATCTTATCTAGATGCACGTCCATATTAAAGGAATAACAAATATTTTTAACCAGTTCACCTTATTACACTCCGTAACCTTCAAATTAATATATGAAAATGACAATCACCTTGGACATTGGGTGCACCCCAACACCAATCACACCAGTGTCGACACACGTCGAATATTTATTTCGAAACTTGGCACAGGGTGCAACACCTGTTACTGGTACTGCTACTGTTGATGTTGTGGCTCCAACCACCGCTGGCGAAGCAGTACCTGTACCAAGTGCTACTTCCAAAGAGTATCGTTCGCCTATGGACAATACTCTGCCTTCGCGCATAGGCAAGGAACGGTTAAGTAAGGACGCATACTACCGGTTAAGTAAAGAACAGAGAAGATTTCATCGCCGAGAGCTTCGTAAGCTACGATCTCAAGGCGAAACGGCGATGGGGTCTTCTCTGTCTTTCTCTCGGCGCACACGTCGTTACAACACCAATTACTCTGCCGGACATAAGAATAACGTCTCGAGGGGGGTCTCCTTCTCATCTTCTACCGTGACTGAAAGGAGCATTGTAAGTATTTCCGACACTTTCGATTTCCACTTCACGTGAAGGTCTTTCGAAAATGCTTGTTTCACCGCCGGTGTGACATTCCGGAAGTGGAAGAAAGTGCTTCTATTGGTCACGGTAAACGACCTGCCCCGAACGTTGTCATTCTAGACGATAAACTTATTCGTAAACCTTTGGGAACCCCTTTGCTACAAAAATCTTCTCCTACAACCGCTGCAAAAAATTACACGATCCGTTCTGCCTCCGCCTCCTGCAATTACTTCCGCTAATGCTTCGCTCCAGCCCATTGCTCAACAACTTTCATCATATGTTCGCTTCCCTTTACCGCTTGCCAAAAAACCGCCTTCCCCGCCCCTAGACCTTCCTAACACGCAAACTTTTCAACCAAACTTTACTTCCACACAGCATACACCACCTGCAACTTCCACCGAAGTTGCTACATCTACCGCTCTGATTTCACCTGCAAAGCAAAATGTTCCTACACCGACTTTGCAGAACCAAATACAAAGTATTTGGCAACAACCTATAAGGGAAACGGAAAGACTTATCAAAGACTATGAACAAGACTTACGGGACCGTCAGCGACAATTAGACAGCGCGAAGGCGAGCCTCCAAAATTTGACTGCCTACTTAAATTCTTTTGGATCATAACCAAAATTATGTTAAGTTGTACTTGATATACCACTAGACAGACGAACGAAACGAGTCAGGGGCAACTTAAGTAATTTTTGTGATTTGATACAATTGAAAAGTATGTCCGACACGGCTTCCTCCGAACATTCCAATTTTTGTGGTGATGTTGAATTTAGATAATGCTAAAAGTCCACATCATATTGCTTTTCTCCCTCGCAGTGAATTACGATAAAAAGTAGCAACAATTTTCTCTACGTATTTCTGAAAATGCAACTCAAACAACATTGTCCAACCCTGCACGATTTTATGTTGCAGTACTTACGATTCCAGTAAGTTATTTTTTTCGCACATGTGCAGACGTCAATATTATATTCTTGTTTCTGTTTACAGTCACTCTCCGGGCAATGCAGCAGCAAATTGCTTATACGTTTCGGGATCGTCCTTGACATTCCAAACAACTACTTCTACTTGTAACTCGTCTTATTAATACGATAATACATCAATTTTATTGTAACAAATAACCATATACGATAAAAAGTAGCAACAATTTTCTCTATGTACTTCTGAAAATGCAACTCTAACAACATTGTCCCAACCCTGCACGATTCCGGTAAGTTATTTTTCCGCACATGTGCAGACGTCAATATTATATTATTGTTTCTGTTTACAGTCACTCTCCGGCGATGCAGCAACAAATTGCTTATACGTTTCGGATCATCCTTGACATTCCAAACAATACTTCTACTTGTAACTCGTTTATTAATACGGTAATACATCAATTTTATTGTAACAAATAAAAATATATTCTACAGTCTATTACATTATTACATGCGCTATTAATCACATAACCTACATACAGAGATGTTTTACAGAATTAATTTATATTAAAATTATACATGCATAGAAAAGAATACAGTCAGTTTATTACTTCGGCAATATTTCCTTTCGCTACCTACTGGTACATATCGTTAATAGTTGCTATAAGAGCTTCTAAATTATTTTGGACCGTTAATCCCCCGATTCTATAGTGACCCCAAGCCAAAGTATTCGAACCATCAGCTAAAATAAATCTCTTGTCGTCTTTCGCGGATAATGCCACTTTATTTTTTAATTCTGTGTACATATTATGCAAATGTGAACGAAATATGTACATTCTTCTTAATATAACACCTCCTTCTTCCACTATAGATCGATAGTCATTTACACTTAAATGTTTCTCTATCACATACTTTTTTACTCCCTTAGCCGTTTTTGAGGTGCTGTTTAACGTTTTTACACAGTATGCTTTTGCTCCGGTACCATAAAAGCATTCTATTATTCTTCCTGCATACTCATCTTTCATCTTACCCAACCTTGGTAAAGAGCGGGGGTATACCGTGGACGTTATCAGGCGTTAAATTTGAGGTATCAAATTTACCTAAGTTGTTCTTCATATCATTGTAAAAGTTATGATTTTGCACAGACAGTATTAAAGAGTCAGTGTCGGTATACAATAGTGACACATCTTGGTCGTATAACGGTTTAATGTATTCGTAATAGAACTCATACATGACTACCTTTGCGATTTCCAAAATCGAGAAACCTACATATACCGGCTTCATATACTGCATGCGAACGCATGTCAATTCTATAGCAGCCAAGTATTCACCAAATACTTTTACTGATTTAAACGTTGGTTTCGCTATGTACCCTTGTGCACCCGGGTTCTTGTATCTAGACTCCCAATTTGATACTAGCTTTATATCCACTCTGTTTTCTACGTTTTCCATTGTTTTCCCAAATATGCTGTTTATTAGCAATTTATAAAATTGTTTGCCAAACTCGTTGGTAGCTTCGTTACGTTTCTTTGTGTTGAAGTCTATATATTGCTTTAGCCAAGCTTCTTGATGAAACTTAATGCCACGGCGAATTCTTTGCAAACGCACACCATGCTTCATACATTGTATAAGTGCGGAATAATGAATTATGTAATTCTTTTTATCCTGTAGGTTTGGTATGAGTTTTGGATAATTTGAATTCGGCGGTGTCACACTTTCCGGACAGAACGGAAAATCGTTATGTTTATCGTGAACTTCTGCAGGATATTGCAGATCGACTTCAAATACATATCCTACATCACCGTCAACATCTATGCTGTTTACATCGAAACCATTCAGTTCGTCTGTTGTTAGCCATTGAAATCCACCCATCGGTAATTTAAAAGTCATCGCATACCCATATAAATTTGTCGCATCTAAGTACACGATGTACTTCCTAGGAAATCTTGGGTCATAATTTGGTAAATATGCATTATTTGCAATTTCCTTTCTTTTGCAACACATACTTACTCCGCCTCGTATACCTTTTTTGAAGAAATGTAACATATCAATATCTGTTAACAATTCTAATTCAACTCGAGTCATGTGTAACATGGCATCCCAGCTCAGACCAGGTGCTGTATAATAGTGTGCAGGATCAAGTTTATAGTTTTCCATACAAATTTTTCTAAAATTCTCAAATACATCCGCTAACAACAAAACATCTGTGATTAAATATACATCACTATATTGTCCTAAATCTTCACAATTACAGATTTCCCAGACTTTTTTCGCTCTATCATAATCTTCATCACTTACGTGACTATCTGATATTATATCGTAAAAATCCTCTTTACTTGGCAGTTCTGGATGCTTTAGTTTTGTGAAAGATGAAACAAAATTATACGGAAATACTCCCTTTTGTCGAAGTAGCTTGAATTTCTCTCCGGTAAAATATTTCCCAATTTCGGTACATTCCCAATCTTCTAGATATGATGCTAGTTTTTGCAACGAACAACTAAGAAATCTGAAAGAATCCAAAAATCTCATTTTGTAATAGACCTTGCGATTCCTTCCTTTACAATCTACCACATCACCAACATGAATCTTCTTTGAGAATGATATATATTTCTCTTTATTCTGAGCAATAACGTCCAGATCTTCTCTTTCCAAAGCAAACGTTTTTATGAACAAGTGACAATCATAATTTGATAAATTATGGAATATTATGGGTACAAATTTTGCTTCTTTATAGTTAATATTACAAGTCATATGTGCAGCGCCTCGAAATAAACCGGTTCGGTGATCATGATCGCAAACTTTTTCACTAGCTTTCTCAATATTGCGTTGACATATATGACAAACTGTCGTTTCTTCGAACTTCTTCCTGTCGTTGTAACTTAAAGGAGTCATGTCTTTTATTTTACTTAAGTGATTTTTATAAATTAACTTGATGTCTTTTTGCAGCCTCTGCATAAATTCTATCGCTGCGTTATCACCTCGGTATAATTCCACTTTACATAGCGTATCATCGAAATTGCATTTGATATAATAAGCGAATGAATAAGGTTCGTGCTCAAAGCATTTCATTGTGTACGCTCTCGTAGGATCTGGTTCTGCTGTGTTAATTGGTTTCAACAAAGCTTCAAAGTCAGCATAAACTACAAAGGGTACTTTTAGTTGCTTCTCAAATTTATCAAACTGCAAGACATACTCTGGAACGATTTCGCCGTACTGATTTTTTTTAAGAATCTCTCTAGGCAACACAGCCTTCACTTGTTTACAATCTTCTTCTTCGTGCCTTCTCAATTTTTCGATGTCAGAAAAATATACTAAACAGCCTTCACATATATATTTTTCATGTCCACGATTAGATCTTTGAGATGATACTAATCGGGATAGATTCTTCACCCAACAATAATGATTTTTATTTTCATTATTAAGTAGCAATAAATTTATATGAATCACTTTTCGCTGCCTTGTGAAATACAACGGTCCTACAACTTCGTGAGTCATTCTTTCACCGTTAAAGTACTCTTGTAGCCCATACACGTGTATTGACATATTATTTTTTCGTTCGAAAGCTGATATTTCCTTTAGGTTCATAGGAAATGTACATCACTGAAATCAGCCACCGTGTCGTAATGTGGATATGATGATGTTTCTTGAGGTAAACCCGTTGGTTCTCGTAAAGCAGATGTTATAGCCCATGCAAAGCATGCATTATCATTATTTTGCACGTTTATTACGGCTTTCTTCGCCTTAATTTCTTTTGGTAGCTCAATGAAACTAGATGCCTTCATAGGATTATATTTATTAATATTCACCTCCATGTTCAATATTTTAGATAAAGTCCAACCTGAAACAATTTCTTTAACATTACATACTACCGTTTATGAGTAAATATTGATATTACCTGAATCCCGCTCTTGGAATTCCGACATTTTCGTTTGGATTTCATCGATAAATTCTTCATATGCTTCATACGCATTACTTCCGTGGCTAAGTACTTTATTTTTTGTATTGAATGATTTTATTTCCACATTCTCCTTACTTAAGAGGTAATATACGGCGAACAATTCCATGTTCACTTTGAGACAATCATGAACAACTAGAGAACTGTCCAACAAGGTCATTATCTTCTCCCGCACATTACGAGCAAATTCTTGTATATCTACATAATGCTTCGACGCATCTGATACTCTGTAACTTACGATTCGATGTCCAAATGCTCCTACAATTTTTTCCACACCATCGTCTACGACCACGAATGCATTGCTTCGATGTGCATTACTTCGTAAATGTGAGTTGAAACACTTGCTGAGTACATACACATTGCATGCATCGCATTTTTTAGTACTTCTTTGTTCCTCTAACTTCATTCTTTTCCCTTTGCACGTAGTATTCATATGTCGGTTTCTGTTGTCAGCACGAGTGAACT
The DNA here is from genome assembly GCA_004143645.1 of Protaetia brevitarsis. Taxonomy (NCBI): domain Eukaryota; kingdom Metazoa; phylum Arthropoda; class Insecta; order Coleoptera; family Scarabaeidae; genus Protaetia; species Protaetia brevitarsis. Next base: position 1,945,005 of record RXPK01000297.1, read on the forward strand.
CTTTGCCACAATTTTCACACTCAAACATACTTGCACTGTGGTATCTACCAAATGAGCTTACAGCAACACTTTCGAAGGTTTGAGCACACGTCTACCTTTATATACTCCTAAACGGAGGAGGAGGGTAGCCTTGACTCTTGCATCGTCTAGACCTTTCCATGACCTACACTTTTGTGTATACCTTGACCTTCACATCGTCATTGACCTTGAAACGACTTTGGCCTTCAACATGCATGTTGCGTTAATTACTTGTTTATTCTAATTCATCCAAGTCCGACTCGTCCTCACTATCACTCGACATTATTACTGTTTCGACATCGAACAAGTCGACCACCTCGCCGAAAAATGTTATCACCAGATCATCCGGTACAACTACAATAGTGTACTTTCTGTCAAGAGGCGACATCTCTGTATCTAACTTTGTGTATGCACATATAACACTAATGATTATTCACTACTCCTAATTTCTATACATGTATGTGGCTTTATTAGTTACTTATCTAATTCGTCCTCACTATCACTGGACATTATTACTGTTTCGGCGTCGAACAAGTCGACCACCTCGCCGAAAAATGTTGTTACCAGAACATCCGGTAGAACTACAATAGTGTATTTTTTGTCAAGAGGCGACATCTTGTAACTGACTTTGTGCATGCACATATTCAACTATATATACGCTCCTATTAAAGCAACCTTGACCTTGAAATCGTCATTGGCCTTGGATCGACCTTGATCTTCAAAGCGTCAATGCCCTTCAAGCGACCTATCTTGACCTTNTGAGCATTATCCGGAAAATCTGAAAACCCTAGAGCAATCAAGAATCAAATGCTCATCTTCTTGTCGTACTACAGTTACAAATCCGCGTGGATAACACAAGAAACTTTTAAAAATGCTTTAATGAAGCTTTTGTACCCACATTGAACTCGTTAAAATCAAAAAAATCGGCCTCAGAAAGCTGTTTTAATATTAGACAGGGAGAAGAACTGAAAACGGAGAACGGAGCGATATTTGTTTTTTTATTTACCGTCTAATGTGACTTCTCTGACGCAATGAAAAAGTTATATCGAAAAAATATAATGTTAAGATCTGATCACAGGCAACAAAACACCTTTGGATTCTGGAAGTCTGTTACTATAAAAGACGCAATATACACAATAGTTCAAACATAGCAGCTTGTAAAAAGTACAACAATCGGTAATACCGAAAAATAGTAGGTATGTTCGTTTTGGCCATAGCGTTACTCAGCGACACACAGCTGGAAGCATTTCTGTTCGATTTGACTTGTAATTACGTACATGAAATTGTAACGCAGCGTCGAAAATCTTGCGTCTGATAGGGAATAGATTTTCGCCGTAAAAGAGAGATAGCGATATTGGAACATTGGTATGGATCAAGTATGATCACAAGAAAAAAGAACCCTAGAAGGCTAACAATCACTAGTGATAAGAGGCGAAAGGATTCCATATGTCAAAGAGGCGAAACCTGGGGATGTGTTTGATTAGACCCATGATAACGTACGGAGCTATAGTATGGTGACCAAAGGTGCGACAGGTGGGGCGGCCAAAACGCTGGGTGTGTGCAGAGGCTGGAGTGTCTGTGCTCCACGGGGAAAATAGAAAGATGTACGAGCCAGGTTAAAAGCGTCGCTATTTTCTCTGACAGTTAGTCCACACTTAAAGCGAATAGTTCCATAAGAGTGGACTCTAAGCTAATTTGGGACTGTGTGAGCGCCCTAAATGAGGTGGGTACCCAAATGAAACTAACCTTGGCCCGGGCCCCTAGCCACTTGGGCGTGAGAGGAAATGAGGCGGCGTACGAACTGACTAGGCAAGTTCGTCAAGGTCATTCGTTGGAGCTGGCCCTTCTGTCGGCACTGACAAATCGCAAATTAAAAAATCTATCAATAAATGGGTTTATAATCAGTCCAGAGAATGATGGCAAAAATCACTGTGACAGAGAGAGGCAAAAGAGTTCCTAAAGGAACAGAGGCCTGAATTTACTAGAGATCTTTTGAATAAAGACAGGAAGACTGTCAAAATGATAGTAGGTCCGCTGACTGGTCACTGTAGACTAAATAGGCATATGTACAACATAGGCCAACATAGGATGACGCAACTTGGAGATTCTGCCAAGAGGAGGAAGAAACACCCGCTCATATGCTGTGCTAATGTGAAGGCCTGGCGAGAACAAGATTTCTAGTATTGGGCGTGGAGAACCCCACAGCTAGTAGCTACACAAAGAAGCCGCTCTCAAAGATGAAAGGCATAATTAAGAGAGCAAAATTAGAGAGCGTCCTTTACGAAAAAGGGAATCACAATAGATCTGAAAAGGTCGCGCTGAAACAGGTCCATAGACCACCCCAATCCTAATTTAATCTAATCTAATCTAATGAACACTGTTGGTAGTGCTAGTTATGTATAGTATAATTTATTGTTTTCATTGGTGTGTTTGATTAATTGTCGTTTGCTCGATCGAAAGTTTTATATAAAAATGAATATGGAGATAGTTGGAAACGGTAAATAAAAAAAAAAGTGATTGCCTTTATATAGTAAATCATCTTTACTATTATCTTTAAAAAAACGCACGTATAACTACTTTACAAATCAGAGTAGATAACCTAAAATTAATGAATTTATTTTCGCGTTATATCAAAACGAACAGGAATCAGAAAAAATAAAGCTTGCGTCAATCCAGCTTTTTACGGCAACAGCTTGCGTTGAAAAACTTTCCACGGCTAAATTTTCGCGTTACAACGCGGAGTGGCAAAACGAAGATACCTGCGATTTGACGAAAACGACGAACTAGGAAGCATGGTCGCCACTTCCTAGTTCGTCGACGAACTAGATTGTGAAAATCTAAGTACTTTAACGACCGACTTATCAACCCATTTACAAGCAATTGAAGGATATGAAGATACTGATGTTGATAATATTGAAGAATGCATGAGATCCATTCTCATGCATTCTAGCATGATAAGGGATTTCAAACGTTCGACGATGATGAACTAATTCATAGTGTAACAGATGGTGACGACAATGATAATGAAACAGAAAATGACTCTGCCGATATTATAGTTACCACTCCCGTTAGTAACCACCAGACTTTAGAAGCAGCCGAAACCTTATTCACTTATTTAGATAATCAAAGTGACGCAGATTTTATTGATATAATTAATATATAATCTTACAAGAAACACCAAAGCAAAAATACTGAAAGCGAAACGTCAAACCACATTGAATGAGTGGTTTAAATATTTTTTTAAAATAAAAATATTACGGTATAAAATATTAATTGTAATTTTGTAATTTAAAAATCGTGTTTTATTTTGCTTTTTCGCTCAAATAAGTTAAGTTAACATTTTTTTATAGTTTTTCTATGCCATTCCTTTAATAAGTTATGCATGAATAACAGAGCTCCTATGTTTCGGTTATGCGTGTTTTTCGATTATCCGTGCGTGTACTGTAGTTCTAAAAATGAAATAATAATAATTCAACAAAATTGATATCTCAAAAGAACGAGTTTAGCATTAAGACACTGCAACACAAACTGCTTCCAAATAATGCGATTAACACTAAAAATTAACACTAAATGCGAATAGTTTCGTTTAAGATGTACGGGGCAGGCCAAATTTGGTACTTTTAATAGGAAACTTATATTTTTAAAAGAATTAGACAAAATCTGACCTATGCTTCTGAAGCTCGATTTTAAAGAGAAATCGATTAATGAATTTCATATTTTTATATCTTGCTTAATATAAGAGATACAGAGCGTTTTCATAAAATAGACAATTCACAAAAACCCTTGTAAGGTAAAGTCAGGTAAGTGTGTAGTAAAAATTGCATAGTGTGAAGAAAATATAACACTGTTCACATAATAAGACATTTTGATAAATTTTACACGTAGAAGTACGTAACATACGCCCAGTTGTAAGCCTTCAATAGATACCCCTTTTATAATTATCAACGGTTTACTAGAAAAAAAGAAAATTTTAATACTACACACTTACCAGCAAATGGGGCAAGTGTGTAATCATTCCGCATTTTATATATTAATAGCATTTCCTTTAGTTCGGCCAAGTGGTAATACTATACTTAGGCGGTTTTATTAAGGTATGATAACTTTACAAGATATCTAAGTTATTACACGTTAGGAGATGCAAATTTTTATTTGTAAAACACTTACCTGACTTTACCTTAACTCTTTTATTTGTGAAAATACTTGATTCATATAAAAACTTTATTAGGAAGCTTTTTGACACAGAATTCTATGTTTTATTGTTTATTTTTTTAAATGAAACACCTATATATTTTTATATTATTGAAAAGCATATAGAATCACCTTTAATAAGATATTTTATTTAAAGGATTTTCAAAATATTATATTTTTTGTTTGTAATTTTAGAGTACTTATTTTAAGATGGCTGTAGATGGTAACTAAAGAATGCGCGTATTTATTTTATATTGTCAAAATGTTTTGAAATGTCAGTTTGATTTAATATTACTGGTGTTTTTATTATTTAGGAATTCAAAATAATAAAATAAGCAGTGCGGAAATTTTTAACAGATATAGTTTTTATACTTGGTCGCGTGCAAATCCCCATGTTACTTTTGAAATGAGAAACCAAAGAGGATATAGTTTCAATGGACCCTACACATATAACGGAATTCTTAACTCTGAAAGCTATTTGCTATTTGCTATTTGCTATTTGCAACAATTTGTTGAACCTCTCATACACGAAATACCTCTAAACCAATTGGAATTCGCTTACTTCCCGCATGACAGAGCACCCCTTCAGAATGCTGCCCGGATTAATGAGATTTTAAATTAACAATTCGCTAATAATTGGATTGGAAATCAGGAACAGATACATTGGCCGGCAAGATCGTCGGATCTAACCCCATTGGATTTTTTCCTTTGGGGAAGAATTAAAAACCTTGCGTTTAAGCATTCTCTCAATTCAAGACAGGAATTAGAAGCTGCAGTTTTGCAAACGTTCGGCTCTCTATCTCCGCTTGAGTTGGTGAACTCAGCTCAGAATGTAAGAAAACGATGTCGATCATTTTTACCACAGAACGGCGGACATTTCGAACACTTACTATAATTATTTTCGTTTACGCATTCTTTGGTATACAGGGTTTTCCATGGAACTGGCTAGTTAGAAGTTTTCCAGCTTAACGAAATTCCTCAGTTTTAAAAATTTGGGATTTGTTACAATTTGGCACTTACTTTCTTTCTAAAATATTTTCACTTTTTTTTGCTCTTCTGGTTAATTATACAAAGGCTATTCCATTTAAAATAACAAACTTCATGGCGACTTAGCGATTAACCGGAAGTGCAAAAAAGGTGAAAATATTTTAGAAAGAAAGTAAGTGCCAAATTGTTGCAAACCCCAATTTTTTAAAACTGAGGAATTTCGTTAAGCCGAAAAACTTCTAACTAGCTAGTTCCGTGGAAAACCCGGTATTATATTAGTAATGCTATTAATGGTTTCCTTAGCTTGTTGGAATTGTTATTTTTGACATTTAGTATTAAAACCATTTTTTTCTGCTTTGTAGAAATCTTTTACTTGCTTATTTACCAGCATCCATGGCTATCTTAAAATATTGTGAAATTGCAAACAAAAAAAAAACAAATATTTTGAAAATCCTTTAAATAAAATATTGAGTGTGTTATTTCATATTAAAGGTAATTTTATATGCTTTTTAATAATATATAGGGTGTTCCACATAAAAAAAAACAAAAATCTTGATTATATCTCAAAAAATACGAGTTTAAAGAAACAAAAACTGAGAACCTAGAATTCTGCGCCAAAAAGTGCCCTAATAAAGTTTTTAAATAAATCAAGCATTTTCACAAATAAAAAAAATTATAAGGGTTTTTAAGAATTGCATATTTTATGAAAATCTTCTATATCTTCAATATTAAGGAGATATAAAAATACGGATTTTTATCAATTGATTCCTCTATAAAATCGAGCTCCAGAAGCATAGGACACATTTTGTGTAATTCCTTTATAAATATGAGTTCCCTACTAAAAGATATCGAATTTGGTCCACTCTGTACAGAATAAATGAATTTAAATGTTTTCTATTAACACTAGTTTTTCTTCAGATAATATGTCAAAACAAAAGAAAGAATAATTTCATATCATCAAATTTCAAAGTAAAATTGAAAAATGTATTTGACTGAATTAAGAGAAATATTTTTACTAAAAATACTGCTGAAAATTTTGATTAAATTCTAAAAATTCACTGATGAATGTGTATATTTAAAATTGCTCAAGTTATAAATCCACCATACCTTTTTTACTAGTACCAGCCATGGCTACTATTACGCACTACCACCACGGTCAATCACGGAACATCACTGGAAGGTAACTGATTAGCTTAGCGCTAATAAAGGTACATAAATTGCGATAAAAAAAAATACAATAAGACTCAAATCGTTGATGCACTCCTGGTAATGTATAGTATACACATGTATGTACTTATATTTACGTTTATGAAAATATCTACATATGGATTAGACTGTCCAACAGTGGAGATGGACATATCTTACTCGTAATTAGAATTCAAGAGGTAATGATTTGTGACCGTTTCGGGCGTTCCCGTTTCGTGCGTTTCACAAAATTTTCCCCTTTTGGGCGTTCGCTCTATAGATGGGAAGTGAATGTGCGTTTGAATTCCCGTTTCCTGCGTCAGTTTTATATTTTATAGGAAATATGAAAAAATAAAAACAAAGTTAAGGAGTTTTGCTGATTCCGTAGTTTAATTTCAAATTAAAACAAATTCCACATCAGTACATGTATTAAAAAATATAAAATAAAAGTACGTTCAACTATATACACTATATACAAAACTTCATTAAAATTAAAAAAAAAAATTTAAAAACTCTATAATTTTACAATATGTTTTAGTTTGTCCAGTGTGTCACTAAGATTCTGTCTATTTTGAATTAGGTCGCTAACAACTATTTTTAACCGCCTATCTAATTCACAATATTTTCTTGCTCTTTTGGGGGTACTTATGCACAAACAGTGTTGTTGGAAAACAGTATTATAATAATACATTTCTTCTTGAAGAACTTTCATCAATTCAAATATATTGGGATGTGCTTTTCCGATTCGTCTGTTAAGTCTGTTATGCCATCCTTCTACAGAGTTTGTAGTCCGATGACGTTCTCCATAGCAAGTCCATATTCGACTTTACGCACGAAATGGGATTAAAGAAAAAGATATCTAATTTGGACGCCCGAAACGGGACTATTTCAGGTAAAATTTTTCGACGCCCGAAAGGGGAACGCTCGAAACGGGAAGACACCGAGGTAATCACACTGAAAGTATAGATAATCAATCACTGTTTAGTAGAGGGTATAAGCCGATTCTAGAACCTCCTCAGGTCATTGACCCTTTGACCTTGACCCGACCTTGCGGTTCGGTGATCATGATCGCAAACTTTTTCACTAGCTTTCTCAATATTGCGTTGACATATATGACAAACTGTCGTTTCTTCGAACTTCTTCCTGTCGTTGTAACTTAAAGGAGTCATGTCTTTTATTTTACTTAAGTGATTTTTATAAATTAACTTGATGTCTTTTTGCAGCCTCTGCATAAATTCTATCGCTGCGTTATCACCTCGGTATAATTCCACTTTACATAGCGTATCACCGAAATTGCATTTGATATAATAAGCGAATGAATAAGGTTCGTGCTCAAAGCATTTCATTGTGTACGCTCTCGTAGGATCTGGTTCTGCTGTGTTAAATTGGTTTCAACAAAGCTTCAAAGTCGGCATAAACTACAAAGGGTACTTTTAGTTGCTTCTCAAATTTATCAAACTGCAAGACATACTCTGGAACGATTTCGCCGTACTGATTTTTTTTAAGAATCTCTCTAGGCAACACAGCCTTCACTTGTTTACAATCTTCTTCTTCGTGCCTTCTCAATTTTTCGATGTCAGAAAAATATACTAAACAGCCTTCACATATATATTTTTCATGTCCACGATTAGATCTTGAGATGATACTAATCGGGATAGATTCTTCACCCAACAATAATGATTTTTATTTTCATTATTAAGTAGCAATAAATTTATATGAATCACTTTTCGCTGCCTTGTGAAATACAACGGTCCTACAACTTCGTGAGTCATTCTTTCACCGTTAAAGTACTCTTGTAGCCCATACACGTGTATTGACATATTATTTTTTCGCTCGAAAGCTGATATTTCCTTTAGGTTCATAGGAAATGTTACATCACTGAAATCAGCCACCGTGTCGTAATGTGGATATGATGATGTTCTTTGAGGTAAACCCGTTGGTTCTCGTAAAGCAGATGTTATAGCCCATGCAAAGCATGCATTATCATTATTTTGCACGTTTATTACGGCTTTCTTCGCCTTAATTTCTTTGGTAGCTCAATGAAACTAGATGCCTTCATAGGATTATATTATTAATATTCACCTCCATGTTCAATATTTTAGATAAAGTCCAACCTGAAACAATTTCTTTAACATTACATACTACCGTTTATGAGTAAATATTGATATTACCTGAATCCCGCTCTTGGAATTCCGACATTTTCGTTTGGATTTCATCGATAAATTCTTCATATGCTTCATACGCATTACTTCCGTGGCTAAGTACTTTATTTTTTGTATTGAATGATTTTATTTCCACATTCTCCTTACTTAAGAGGTAATATACGGCGAACAATTCCATGTTCACTTTGAGACAATCATGAACAACTAGAGAACTGTCCAACAAGTCATTATCATTCTCCCGCACATTACGAGCAAATTCTTGTATATCTACATTAATGCTTCGACGCATCTGATACTCTGTAACTTACGATTCGATGTCCAAATGCTCCTACAATTTTTTCCACACCATCGTCTACGACCACGAATGCATTGCTTCGATGTGCATTACTTCGTAAATGTGAGTTGAAACACTTTGCTGAGTACATACACATTGCATGCATCGCATTTTTTAGTACTTCTTTGTTCCTCTAACTTCATTCTTTTCCCTTTGCACGTAGTATTCATATGTCGGTTTCTGTTGTCAGCACGAGTGAACTCTTTGCCACAATTTTCACACTCAAACATACTTGCACTGTGGTATCTACAAATGAGCTTACAGCAACACTTTCGAAGGTTTGAGCACCGTCTACCTTTATATACTCCTAAACGGAGGAGGAGGGTAGCCTTGACTCTTGCATCGTCTAGACCTTTCCATGACCTACACTTTTGTGTATACCTGACCTTCACATCGTCATTGACCTTGAAACGACTTTGGCCTTCAACATGCATGTTGCGTTAATTACTTGTTTATTCTAATTCATCCAAGTCCGACTCGTTCTCACTATCACTCGACATTATTACTGTTTCGACATCGAACAAGTCGACCACCTCGCCGAAAAATGTTATCACCAGAACATCCGGTACAACTACAATAGTGTACTTTCTGTCAAGAGGCGACATCTCTGTATCTAACTTTGTGTATGCACATATAACACTAATGATTATTCACTACTCCTAATTTCTATACATGTATGTGGCTTTAATTAGTTACTTATTCTAATTCGTCCTCACTATCACTGGACATTATTACTGTTTCGGCGTCGAACAAGTCGACCACCTCGCCGAAAAATGTTGTTACCAGAACATCCGGTAGAACTACAACAGTGTATTTTTTTGTCAAGAGGCGACATCTTGTAACTGACTTTGTGCATGCACATATTCAACTATATATACGCTCCTATTAAAGCAACCTTGACCTTGAAATCGTCATTGGCCTTGGATCGACCTTGATCTTCAAAGCGTCAATGCCCTTCAAGCGACCTGATCTTGACCTTGAACCGGCCTTGACCTTGTAAGTGGCATTGACCTTGAATCGGCCTTGACCTTGGGCCGGACTCGACTTTGAAAGTGTTAGTGACCTTGACCTTTGCTTTGACCTTCACCTGCTGTATAAGCCGATTCTAGAACCTCCTCAGGTCATTGACCCGTGACCTTGACCCCGACCGCAAGGTCGGGTCAAGGTCAAAGGGTCAATGACCTGAGGAGGTTCTAGAATCGGCTTATACCCTCTACTCTGTTTTTTATATAATTTATTGCTATCAAACATAAAATAAGATAGCTATAGGTATATATGATTTAGTCTATATATATATATATATATATACATTTCATATTGATATTGATACTTAAACATGACGTAGTAAAATTAGTTAACGCTGCAATTAGGTATAGGTACAGTGGTGGTCTTAATTAATGTCTTCCTATGATGGAGAATTAGTAGAAGATGGTAGTGTATGTAAACGATAATAAACTTCTATGTATACTCTCTATGGAAGGTTTATATCTGCGCAAACCGACAGAAGCAGTTTATGACATCCAAGGACCGTAGTTTTGATATTCTTTCCGCCACGGGAGGAGACATTAAATAAGACCACCACTGCACCTACCGGAAGAACCGGAAGATATTAGCTTTAGGGACGTATATGTTTTGAGTTCAGAAAAGTAGGAACATCAGGGGCCTGTTGCGTAAAAGTACAATTACAATTTACAGGTGATATTTTTTACAATTTGTCAAGATTTGGTTTACAAGCGTTGCAAAAATAAAAAGTACAAACTTGTAAATTCCTATGAATTCTACAATTTTACAGGTGAATTATTATTATTTTACAGGCGTTTCCGAAAAGATTTGACAGGTGACAGATTATAATTTTACATATAATAATATAAAATTGTAATATACATATATTAAACGTACCTTGTTAGGTGTGTCACTTTTTTTACAAATAACATTTAATTCAATTAGACACAATGTGAAGTAGTTCTTCTGATGAAGATGATAATTTGCAGCAATAGAGAACGAGAAATATTATTCGACGCAGACCAAGAACATTTAGGGAAAGAATTACAACACATTTCCAAGTAATTTTGAGACCAATGAACGTTTTCGAATGTCCATGGTAAAACTTAAGGAACTGTTAAATGTGATTGGAGGTAAATTGACATGTGAAACAGCAAGGAATCATGCAATATCTGCTAAACAACGGTTGTGCGTTGCTCTTCATTGGCTTGGAAATGGAGGCCAATATCATGGTATTTCTGACATGCAGGGGATAAATAAATCCTCTGTTTGTCGAGTAATCCATATACATATATTTAGCAGGTCATAAATCAAATCAAAAAAAGAAGAGGACAAAGAACAGAGTGTTACAGAACTCCTCTTCAAGTAGAAAATGATCGAATTTTATCTACTTCTACCATCTGCTATCGGTCGCTCAAATATGAAGATAACCAATCATAAACAACACCCCTTAAACCATAATTTGACAATTTTACTAAGTAGTAAAGGATGATCAACAATGTCGAACACTTTGCTGAGATCCATGAAGACGAATATAAATGTGGATACTAACCTATAAAATAAAAGACTGCAGTGTCAGTGACCGATTTCTGCGAAATATTTGATGTTTTCACAAAAAATCATTATCCATTAAAAATTACTCTCTCAATGAGATTGAATACTGCAGGCAGATATCATAGCAAACGCTAAAGTAAGATACTCACATTCTCACACTCAATACCATATTTAGCAGCGTCATAAATGAAAGATAAAATTTGACAAGAATGTAACCAGACAAACCATTCTGAAACACTGAACAATCAAAATTATTTGAGATGGTATAAGTGATATAATCATAGTACAAAAAATGCTTGTCACTCTTGTTTAGTCACCAAATTATTGAAGCCATACGATGCTAATAGGCGATTTAATTGTTTTGTGATTGGAATCCTTAAGTTGGTCTATATTAAGGTCACCCCACAAAACAACATCTTATAAATACTTATAGTTGGATCATTGTATATTTTGTGGATGATATCAGAACCAGTAGATTTATAAACACAAAGAACTTTTAGTTTAAATATGGAATTCAATGACGTTATTGCTACTCCACACGTATACACCAATACAAACCTTTTTTGCACGCAAAACTCCAAAAGATCTAAATTTTTAACATTCAATTGACAATTTTTCTTACTGAAAATAACTACTCTACCATTTTTTAGACCATTGCGACAATAACAGCTTTGCATTATAATAGCCAGAAATTTGAATATGTTCGAATTGCTTTAAATTTAAGAATTTTTCAATAAGGCGGTTGTAGCATCAACAATAGAAAACAATAGAATCAACATAGAAAGATTTCTAAATATTTCCATTTGTTAATAACTGAAATAAATTTTGTTGGATAATTCCTATGCTGTCCTTTAGTATTACAATCACGACGCTCTGTTGAACGTGTATATAAAATTAACATTTTTGTGGTGAAAAATAATTCTTAATTACAATGAGGTTATTAAAATTTATATAAGAATAATTTACGACATCAAAATAATTATTATTTTGAGTAAATTTGAACATTTGCTGAACAATTTCGTTTTCTACTGATTTCTTGACGTGTATACTCAGTTTGTCGGTGAATGCAATAGATTGATTTATTTTTGATCTTCAACAATTTTAATAAATGGTAATTAAAGTTTTATGCAAATCTATTATTTGAGCAGTAAGGTACACTTAAAAATATTACTTTAGTGTTCCTTATAAATTTTAATAGATTTGCAGTACTGATATTTTTTAAAGATAAACCTCATAAAACGTTAATTGGAGCCGGCTCATAAAAGCGCAGTCGGAAAGAATAAATGAATGAGTTAATTGTAAGAAATATTTTCCCTTTGCATTAATTTGTTTGTACCGTCTACCATTTATGTACAAAAAGTATTAAACTATTCTCGATTTTTACGGAGAGAACTGTATATACACTTTGTAAAAGCATTTTGATAAGTAGACGGACGAGGCCTGAAATTTGATACCGATGCCGACAGTCGTTTCTTTAACGCTATAAGGGCTACGGCACGCCGACTAGTCAAATAAACAAAACGCTGAGACGGTTGAATTCCGATAATATACTTTAGAGTAGAGACTAGAGTGACGAATTAGTCGTGGTACAGTGGGTGTAGGTTTGTGACCCGTTTAAAGGTGAGTCTAATCACAGAGCATTCCTGTTATTTTAGTATAAGGTAGAGTAACGAATTAGATTTGCGAAATAGCCTGAGTAACGTTAAGCATGCTTTAGTTAAGGGCGCTTTGGTTAGGAAAAGCTAGTCGTCCTAGCGGGGCACGCTTTGTGATGTGGGGAATCCGCACGGCACAGTTGACCGCAGGAGCTGGGCGTCCCGGGGGTCGTAAAAATAAGGGCACGGGGAAGCCGCCGGGCGGTTTCGCATGCACCTTCTGTGAACTCGCGGGGGATTCGCGCTCACGAGCTCCCGAATCACAAGGACATAGCGAAGTTTGGGTGAACCGAACACAACGGAGGTTATATTTCGGGAGAACCGAGTTTGTTAGGGTTGTAACCTAACATTTAACTGTGTAACCTGCTGTTGGCTTTAATTAAAGATGACCGGAGTGCTCAGGTGGCTTTTCTTTACAGGTAAACCCCCGGACTGTAACTCTGGGTTCAGAATCACCTCACCAACGCCGATGCCTCACCGCTCGACCATCATTGTCAAATAAACACCGGTTTACTATATGACTTTACCTGACCAGAATTAAATAAATAAAATATTGTAGCCCACGAATTCGATAAAATTAAGTAATATAAGAGTGTTAGTTATCATTGATATTATTTTGGTATTTTAGTAATACTAATCTTATTTAGTTATTATTTACATTATTATTTTTATTATATTAATATCGTTCTGGCGATTTGCTCTTTACATAATTAAAAGATATTTAATTTTAATAAGACAAAAATCGTAACTAATGAAAAAAAAATACTGCACTCAAAACATTTTAGAAATTATTTATATAAAAAAATGGCAAAACCAGAATAAATGACCGCACAAATATTACTAACCTATCCCAAATTTATCCACCATATCATAACCTTTTAATCTAGTCGTCGTATCTCCAATTTTATTTCGGATTTTACAGATATTAAAAACAAAAAGGTTCAGTCTCTTATATTGTTACACATAAATATTGTTATTCTATCAACATACGTTGGCAATATGAAAAAAAGTTGATTTTAGGAATTTAATTTATTACATTTTTAACGCTTGGCATTTCAATTTTACATATTTACATATTTATTTAAGATATTTGTAAGTTGTTTATGTATTTGACTAAACAACTTATGTTATTAAAATTTAATTAATCAAAATGAAAATACAACTAAATAATTATATAATAGTATAAATATAATTAAAAATTAAAGGTAATACAAACGTTTGCTATTATAGTTCAGATACTATAAATCTTCTAGCAAATGAAAAGGGGCAGTTATTAAGCTGTCGAAACAGTTTGCAATTTATTTATTATGTTATTAAACCAAGCTGTAATCGAACCGGAAAATATATTAAATGAAAAATAAAATACTATTTAAGAAAACCGACCAGTAACTATATTTTTACACTTAATAGTTATTATTATTGGAATAAATTTAAACGTGCTTTATCGATAAATTCAATATGTATGTGTTAATAAATCTTATATACAATTTATTTCGAAATATCCTATTTATAAAAGTTCTCTTTCTGTTTGTAGATCAAACGCGCAGATAAAAAATATAAAATAAACATTTCGCTAGAACAAAGAAAGGCTCGAAGCCGAAGTCTTCCTGGATTTTATAGGTAGAACGCGTGGCTAGTTCACTATAAGAGTCCAAAAATGGTTGGAAAAATAATACATTGAATGGTTCATCAATTTATCAATGATAATACTATGTGGATGTATTGTTCTTGTCAATACTCGTTTGGAGATAGCTCATTTTTGTGATGTGTAGTATTCTTCATTTTTGTTAGATAGCTGTTATAATTTATTTGTTACACATACCTTTGTCTCAGCAACTACTCTTTTAAAAAATAAATTGTACGCATCGAAACAAAAACACACATATTGTATTTTAAACATAAACTATTTGTAATTAGCTGTTTCCTGTTGCGTTTTGGTCAATTACAGTTTTCGTGTGCATACTTACTTATATAAGAAATAAAGGGGACTAGCATGAATAGTAAAGTAGCAAAAAATACGTATGTACTTACGTTTTCTACATACATTAAAAAATAACTCATACAAATTATTAAGATAAACCTACATTAAATTTGTGATTAGGAGAATAGGTCTATAAATATTAATCATAGAACTCTTAACTGATACTTTAAAAAAGCAATCTTAAAAACAAATTTAAATTTTATCCAGCATACCTACTTATCTTATCTAAAGTATTGCGAATGCACTTATTGTCAGTTATTTACCGCAGTAAGTTTTATTCACACACAGATCCTGCAATATTGTTATATTGCCCCAAATTTCATACACAATTACTTATTTTAATAACTGTAAATAAATACTATTACGGCATATCTACAATGTGAAATTTAGTATAAGCTAAGAGTAATTATCATTCAGCTCTAAATACCGTAAAACGACGTAACAATAAACTAGATGAGCTACATTAGGTCAATAATAAAAATGAAGAAATGTTTCTAACAAGGGTAAAGCAGGAAGCATTAGTATTTTTCACGGCTGAAAAGCAAATTGTTTTCTTCGTATAAGAATGACGCATCTACCAATACAAAATATCCATTTCAGTATGGACAAGTGAGAAAAAATGCTTATAAAATTTGATAGCGCCTAACCTAAAAATATTCCTAGGCATATAAATGTCCTAAAAGTAGATAAGCCCATAGTTACTCCATTATTTTAAAAGGAACCCTATATATTACTCCCTTTTTGTATCCTATGCGGAACAAGATGTGACTTTATTAACAACATTATTATAGGTCCTTCTGTCAAAAATGGCTCTGATGGCTTCGGTTAAGGCGGGATAGTTTGTATTTGCATTTATTTTAGACCATAGAGATTAATATTTTAAATATGTGATACAACAGTGAAACTGGAATTGTTAGAATTGTAGCAGACGCCCATTATAACGTTCAATGTTTGCTTAATTCGAGGTAACTTGATTTTGTAAAGGGCCACCTATATTTTTGCTTATCCTAAATGAATCCTTAAACTCTTGCAATTCATACTGAGCCAGAGACAACATGAGACGTGCAACTAGATACAGAAAAAGGTTCGGAAATGTATTGCATTGGCTATCTTTGTTTGCTTTATAAATTCGCACATATAGCGAACTTTGTTTAGCGAGATGAAAAGTGTACTGACGGGGCGCCACCGTCAAGTTAGGATTTTGCGTTCGTAATGGTTGGCAGTACGTGGGTTGGTGCTCCTGAAAATCACTGTGACGCCGGTTATAAAACGTGATAAAACGCTCTTTGTCACTGCCGTATTCACTCTGTTGTCAGCTTGTTGTTGTGGTTCCACAATTGTCAACACGTGTTTGTTTTGAAAAATAGCGATAGTGAAGAGTGCTTATCTAGCTTAATTGCTATTGTATTTTGTGTTTAGTGGTGTTTACACGGTGTTTATAATAGCCCAGACATTCCCTTTGCGAACACACGTAATTTATTTCTTGAGATGCTTTTTACGCTTATACGTTGCCGAATGCAATTAAGATTTTTTTCACAATTTACTTTTAATAACTTGACTTTTGCACCTATTTCAAATTCGCACATGGTTTTATTGTAAATCCGATTTTATTGTTAAATGTGTTATCGTTGTTGGGGTGTACTTTTATCTCGCCTCCTAATAATGCGCCCTCAATACTGTTGGCAGTTCAATCAGAGATATATCTTTTGCATCAACTTGTAAAAATTGTTATTGTCAGAGGATATGCAAATGAATAAATGATTAATGAAATTTTTCGATAGTTTTATGGAAATTTTTGTGATTTGTTATTTGTAATGTAATTCTTTTAATGATACTTAGATTATTACTACTCCAGAGTGAGTCCGCTTTTTAAATACAAAATTGTATCTACTTGCTTAAATATATATGTATTATTATATATAAATAAACCTGTGTGTTATTTTTCCCGATTCTACATAAATTAATAAAATTAAATAAAACCATAATAGGTATATACACAGTTTAAATTACGCGCTATTTTCGTTGCTTGCGCCACCTACGCTCACTTTCCCACACAGTCGGCCAGTATAGTTTTGCGAACCAAAATTTAACCCGTAGTTGCACGTCTCATGTTGTCTCTGACTGAGCATAATTATGCATATGATCGCTTGTACAAGCTGGGCCACCACATTCGCGTCGGTTTATATATGAAGAGTGGTAATATATTTTCAATTTTTTTTTGTTAAGGTTTAGAAAAACCAGATTTCAAAATTATTTTGAATTATACAGGTGATTCAAACAAAAGTTACACACCAAAGTTGTGAAAAATTAAATGGAACACCTGTATATTATGACACATTTTGATAGTATAGGCTAAATAAAGACAAGTTGGTGTTAGGTTTCTTATGCCTAACTCAACTCGTTTACGAGATGCTTAACTATTCTTCAAAATCTAGACCAAAATTTAAGAGGCATGCCTGTCATGCATATTTAAGCTAGATATTTTAAACTGTATTTATTTTTTAACTAAACATCAGACTTGATAATAAAATAAAAGTAATGCAAAAAATATACAGGGTGAATAATACATACTTTTAATTTTCGCTATCTTTAAAGGCAAGTAAGTTTCTTATTTTAAATGGAACACCCTGTATTTATTACCTTATTTAGATTCTAGATTTTAACGGTTTAGTGCCTAAAAATACGCAGTATTCAAAAAAAGAATTTACTGGTATGATTTATTTGATTGACATTTAACTATTTATGTCTTAAAAACAAAAAGCCAAGAGGCTGCGATGTTTCCGCAGACTTCATGTCAGACGACTCCCACAACAAAACAAATAACTATTTATGTCATTGGGTGTGCCATTTATCTATATAGATGGTCTGTTATGGCTAACCCATTTTTTTAACTGAAATATGTTTTAAATAAACGTGATTCAAAATCAAATGCTCGACACTGCAAAATTATTTTCATATGTACTGAATGATCAGTTTAGCATGCGCGTTACTTTTCTAAGTAACTTTGAAAAATGTGCTATTTAATAGAAAAAAAAATATTAATAACATCAGGGTTATTATACTCTAAAAAAATATTATTATATATTATATATTATTATTGGCAAAATCGGATATGTATAGGGTGATTATAATATCTTTTGTAATAATTTTTTGAATATCTTTTGCACCATTAGTTTCTGCCACAATTGCAGTTACATTCTTGCTTGATAAGCATTTGTTATTATATCATAGAATATACAATAGCTAATTATTGAAGTAAAACCCTGTTGAGTATTAGTCCAATGGTGATTGGTGGGTTGTCAGTCAAAGGGAAATTAAAACTCTTGTTTAATTTTAAACCAAGTTTTCGACAATTTTAATAATCTTTATCAGGGAACTGTTCTAAACATACTACAATTACCGTAACATATTATTTTTTTTTAAAAATTGATACTAAAAATTGTGAAGAGTTTATACAGCAAAATTTAGAAAAAAACATATAGGCAATATAAAAACGCAATTTATAATTAAGGGATCATTAATAAAGGCATTCGATAAAAATAGTAAAAGAACCCTCTACTGGAGTCTATGTCAACTAATTCACTTTTCTGCCATTTGATCTTCATTTTGTTGTCAAGTTTTCGATCGTCGAGGATCGAAATTTATCTTTTAAGATATTAAATAAATTTTCAAGTGTTCCTACGAAATATATGCTAAATTTTAAGTGATTATGTAAATTAATAGGTACTATTATATTTTTATATACTATATATTTCCCTTATACCTTCCCTTGTTCCTTTATTTACGAACAAATAACGTTCAAAACATAATCCCTCCGTCCAAACCATAATAAACCAAATATATTTTAATTCACTAAAACCATACAATTTTCATAAAATTTCATCATCAAAAGAAACTTTTATCACTATTTAAATTTACTTAACATTTCAATTTTACCTTAATCCCATTTCACTAATTAAATTTAGTGGCGTCTTAATTTGTTCTCCCCTTTTTTCCAAGTTTTTATCAAACTCCGTTTTTATATTGCCCATAATTTTTTTAAAATTTTACCGTATAAACGCCTCAGAATTTTCAGTAAGGAACAATTTTTTTTTTTAATAATATGTAACAGTAATTGTAATATGTTTATAATAATAGGTTTCTATTTAAAATATCAAAGTTGGCCATGAGTTTCCATGTAATCGGAAGTGCGACATAGATGAAATTATTTTTCCTAAAGAGATCATAGCCAACTATGCTTAACTCCAAAATTTCAAAATCGAGATTTCATTGCAAAGTCAAAAACTTTTAATGGACGGGTTCCGTGAATCACATATTTTGTCACCTGTACCTAATAAATCTAGATTCTGTATTATTACCATTATCCATGGTTTAAAATTCCGTATCACGCTTAGGCTTACTTTATTTTATTTACATTTCTCTGCAAAATCAACGATGCTCTTTTCGATTTATATTAGGTTCGTTCGAACCTATAGTTCGAGAACCGTTCTAGAATTTGAAATTCTGAATCTAGTGCGCATGACAGCTCAAGTTCCAAAATAGTTCTGAAATTGGCGATTCGAACAAACTTAACCCTACCTAAAATTTCAAATTCGCGCCATGTTTATAGTGCATAAATAACCACAATTATATAACATAACCTATACATCTGAGTTAAGTGTTGAATCGAGTTGTTTCGTCCTTACTGCTTTTTTCTTGTTATTTGTCTGTGTATACTCTACATATTCGCAGAATTTCTTGTTATTGTATCATACATTTTATATTTATTTGTTTATCACAATGGAAATTAGAAGAAATGAAAATGTAGAAGGTAAGTTTTAAAGAAATAATAATTAGAAGATGAAATAAATTAAATTCTGTTGCAGAAATAATGTTGGTGGTCAATAACAAAAAAGAAAATGTGAAATGGGACATCAATAGTACAAAAGCGCTAATAGAATTGTATAAACAAAATAGGGATAAAGTTGAGACTAAAGAAATTCGGAGTATGAGGAAATTGTGGGGTGAAATTGCATTAGATTTGGAAAAATAAGATGACCAATTATTCACACCACAGAATTGTTAAAATAAGTGGAAAGTCTTAGAACGTAGTTGTAAAAAAAAATGTGAATGATCAAAATAAAACTGGAGGGAATTGAAAAACGATCAATTCTACAATGAACTGTTAAAAATATATGAAACTAAGAGAAATGTGTATCCACAGCCGTTGTTAACTCCTGATAAAGGAAGACAGCCAAAAGTTACTGTAATTCCCACTTCTACATCTACACCAAGTTCATCATCGTTACCTTCAGTAACACACGATGTTGAAAATGTTCTTTAAACCGCATATCTGTATATGAGGACAGCTTCCTCAACATGATTTGCATTTTTGTTAAGCAGTTGAGTTTCAGCCCATAACATATTTACTATCATTTCTTCATCAAAGGAGATATCACTAGATGAACAGTCCAGCCTATTGACAAACTGTAAAATATTTGCGTGCAGTAAAATAACAAAAAAAAGCATGCTCACTTACATCCATGACAAAAGTAAACAACTCCTAACCTAAAACACTGATCTAAAGTAGTTGACACTCCAATAAATGTCATGAATTACAATGCGCATGTCTAGAATTACTCCAGAATTTCAAATACTTGCTTCCTAGCAAGAACTGATTGAACGGTTCTAGAATCATTCTGAATTTGTAGTTCTGACAGTCCGAACGTTGAATTTGAAATATTTGAAATTGAGAACTACAAGGTCCGAACAGCGAAAATATCGTTGCACACGCGCATCAATCAGAGAACGGTTCCGAACTATAGGTTCGAACGAACCTATTATAGTAGCGTGAACACGTGGTATATAAAGAACATCCTATTGCATAATTTGTACATATTAACAAGTCAGGATTCCCCATTAATTAGAATCAAAAATGAAGATATCAAAATCAGTAAAACGTGTAAGGTTTCCCACTATTATTTTCCGCTCGAAGAAACTTACTGGTAAATTAGTGGCATGATACATTATCTCAATAAACAAACAAAAATAACAATTATGTATTATCTGTACATTTTTTGCACGCAACAAAACGTTTTTCTAAAAAAAAAACTTAAAGAAAGCTATGATTTAAAAACATGATGCAAGTTTAATGCATATAAAGAGTTTTATATTTTAGTTGTCAACCAAATACCAGCGGCAAAATTGAAATTTATTATGGTTGATGCTGTTATGTATAATTTAGGTGTCATCCGTCCTCTTTGATATATTATCCATAATATAAACATATGAAAATAAGAAAAATGAAGCATGGTCGACTAACGGAAAATGTCATAAATGTAAAGTAGGTGGACTAAACGTAATATTAACGAAATAACATGGAATTATAGAATTCCAGCTTTATAAAATTGAAGATGATTATCAAAGCAGCCAAGTAATACACTATTTAACTGCCTTGTATTCCATACGACTCAAGTGGAAAAATTGGCAATAATCATACATATGAACCGCAAGAATAGTAAAAACGCGATTCCATAGCAATATATACTGATATGATGATAGCAAGAGCAATGAATGTGGAACAACCCTAGAAACAAACTGAAGTTTCTTGTTGAATCTTCCAAACGCCAAGAGCGTTCCTCCGGGTGCAAACCCACTTTCATCGCTATCACATCCCATATTTAATCGATGGTGCGCATGGTGTCATTTTTACGATTAGTTATTTAGGCATTTTCTTTTGTTATTTTTACGTTACGGAAAACCGTTACTGGAATCACTACATTCCAGTGTTGGGCATCAAAGAATGCTTCTTTATTCAAATGATTATTTGAATGAAATTTTATTCAATTATTCTTTATTCAATATTAGGTTATTGTCGAATGAAGTGATCCGGCATTATTTAAATAAGGAATTATTGAATGAAACGTTATTTAAATAAAGCATTACTAGAATAATTGTGTCACGAAATAAATCGTCATTCAAATAATGGAATAAACTTGGATCCAGGTACTTATATGCACATATATCTGCTCGCTTTTCGTTGCCTTAACATCCGTGTTCTTACATGTGCTCCAAAGAATAGAAGTTTTTTGCGTTTGAACGCGTCAGGGTTGGGATTAATATCATAATAGTTGTACCTGACCCTGAAACTATTTTCTTTCTCCTATTGAAACTTATTACAATAAGGAGATATATGTATTGTCTACTTGATTGTCTAAGAAGGAAGTTAAGTACACGGTTTTTGATATATGCAACAGTCACCTACATGTAATAAAATATTTAAAAGGAATAATTTACTTGTATTTTTCGGCGGCAATAGTTTTAAATGTTTTCCAAAAGAAAAGAAGCGTACATGAAACTTAAAACTGTGCCACAGAATAGAGAATAACCAGAAATTTCACTCCGGTAGTTAAATGGACAGATATGTATCCTTTTTCAATTAAATTCTGGCAGTGTTTATAATCTCTTCAATCTCTTTCAATCAACTCTTGGCGATGTTTTGGAACGATTGCGCATTACTTTATTTTTTTTTCAGTTAGTTCCATTATTAAAAAAAAAAAAACAATGCGCACCGTCGGATCAACCTTTACGCTCTGATGTTGAAAAAGAAACCTCTTTTCTTTCAGGACGTTGTAAAAGATAGATTTTATCATTACAAAAATAATGCATACTCTCGATTATGAAAATGTACACATAAACAAGCGCACCACCAAGTCTTTTAATCCCAATAATTATTGGTGTTTGATTTGTTGATGAAGTTTCACCGTTCACTGTGGGGCATAACTGTGGGACTACTTTGTGAACTTTTTGTTAATTATTTGTAACAGTTTTGAGATGAAAACATGGGTGCATTTTGTAATTTAATTTATTAAAAAACATTCAACACACGCACTATACAAAAAAATAAAGGTAATGATCTTAACACTAACTGTTCGCTATAACCAAATTTTACTTAGACAACTAATATGATCCTGTTTGAATAAAGAATGTTTGAGTATTTCTATTGCGAAATATTTGAAGAACTACAAGGATTGCAAGCTTTTTGCAGTGAGAAATTAACAAAGTCCTGCCGGCACTAAGCATTTCATCTCTTTTAAACCAAATTTGGATTTCTTTAAATTCAACTTTATATTTAACTCCTACCCGCGCTCATTCCATCAGTGTCGTAAAAAAACCCTTCTTCTTTCACAGTGTAGTTCAAAAAACTAATCTTATTTACAAAACACAGGGCGTCTCTTCCACAAACCCCCACTTTATGATACAAAAAAGATTATCCCTTTCGCCTACCGTCGTTGCTAAAAAACAAATACGATTACTTTAAGAAAGAAATATTTTCTACAACTATCCGCACTACTTGATATTGAAAAAAGTGTTCCTTTCTTTTTCCGATGCTGTTAAAATATAATTTTCACAATTCAATAAAAATCAATGCGACTCCCCAACCAACCACTAAATCCTTGATATAGAAAAAAAATGATCCTTTCCCTTCCCACCGTTGCTTAAAAACAAATATTATTGCTTTAAGAAATAAATACATCCTTCCTATCAAGCTCCACGCCCTGATATTGAAAAAAAGTATCTCCCTCCATTCCCGATGCCGTCAAAAATGAATTTCATGATTCAAAACAACTAATGCGTCTCCTGCACCAACTCCCCACCCTCTGATGTTAACAAAAGTTATTCATACCGCATCTTAACATTGCTGAAAAATGTATTCCGTCATTCAAGAAAAAAAATCGATACGACCCTCTAACCAACCACTCAACCCCTGATATAAAACAAACTATCCGTTTTCCTTCCCGCCATTGCTTAAAAACAAATATTATTGCTTTAAGAAATAAATACATCCTTCCTATCAAGCTCCACGCCCTGATATTGAAAAAAAGTATCTCTCTCCATTCCCGATGCCGTCAAAAATGAATTTTCATGATTCAAAACAACTAATGCGTCTCCTGCACCAACTCCCCACCCTCTGATGTTAACAAAAGTTATTCATACCGCATCTTAACATTGCTGAAAAATGTATTCCGTCATTCAAGAAAAAAAATCGATACGACCCTCTAACCAACCACTCAACCCCTGATATAAAACAAACTATCCGTTTTCCTTCCCGCCATTGCTTAAAAACAAATATTATTGCTTTAAGAAATAAATACATCCTTCCTATCAAGCTCCACGCCCTGATATTGAAAAAAAAAAGTATCTCTCTCCCTTCCCGATGCCGTCAAAAAATAATATTCGAGATTCAAAAAAACTAACGCGTCTCCTTTACCAATTCCCCACCTTTCATGTTGACAAAGTTATTTATACCGCTTCTTAAAATATTGCTGAAAAATATATTCCGCCATTTAAGAAAAAAATCAATGCGATTCTCAAACTACTCAACCCCTGATATGGAAAAATTATTTCGTTTCCCGAATGAAAGCAGTTATTTAAATTAAAACGATTATTTGAATAGGAATATTTATTTGAATAACAGTAGTTATTCAAATGAAGAATAATTATTCAAAGGAAGAATAATTATTCAAGTGGAGAATAATTATTCAAATGAAGAATAATTATTGGAATAATTATTTGAACAATGAATGAAATGAATGTGGAAATTCATTATTGAATAATACAAACAGGAATAAAAATTTATCTTTTATTTCTGAATAAGAATAAGGAAACTGACAATTTATTTTCATTCTTATTCTGAATAAATTTTGCCCAACACTGCTACATACGCACTCGTGTGTACTCATTTCACCTGAGCTATCTATCAGGACTACATGCATCTACATGGACTGTATTACTGGTTTATAAATACTATACTAATACTACTAAAGTCTTGTTTCCTTACTGCACAGTCGGAGATAAAGTTCGAGATGCGATAACGATGAATGTGGGTTTGCACTTGCATGAACACACTAGTGAACGGACAATCAAGTTAATAAAATATGATATACAAGCTGATCCAAGTTGAGTGGTCAATATTTTGCTGTCTCTATTAATATTGACGCTATGATGTTGGTTAAATTAGCAGACTACTAGCATTTTTCATGTTGATTAACGTACATTCAATAGAAAAACAATTTACTTGCGCGCTTGTTACACCTGGATATTTTTCAAAAATTTGAAAGATATATAATAATTAATACTTATACACTAAAATGAATAATAAGAAAGAATTCTCTGTTCGAAAGTATATGTATTTATTGTTGTTCTACCAACAACGTTACGCTTTCTTTTAAAGTCAATTATATGAAAATTTATTTCATATGTCGGCATACTATGTTAAACATAAACAAGCGGCAATACGTCCTCAGTGTTGAGTTATGGATGGGAATAATGATAAATATAAGCGATGCCCAACCATTCTCCAGACTTTGGGTGAGTCAACTAAGGGATCACATACACATCTTACAATTAATAAAGAGGCTCTGGATTGTATTCTCTAGTAACAATAAATTTCAACTGTTTTCAGTTTTATTTGTGTATCGGTTTATTACATTTATAAATATTTTTGGTTCTTCACACATTTCATCCCTTCATATAATTGCAAGTATACTGTATACTTACATTTTTGTTATTATTATTAAGAATCATAGGGAAATTATTTAGTTAGAGTAGGAACATTTCAATTGTTATAGAATCAATACTGTAACGCTACGGAGTAGCATACAGCCCGGTATTAAAAAAAAATTAAAATGATGGTTTAAATAAATAAAAATCAAATTTTTAACATCCCAGTGTTATCTATATTCATCACTTTTAAATCAGAAGTGTACCTTCTCAACTGCCAGATGGCATGCAGAGTGAGAATTTCCAATTAGCTAGAGTAGGTGCTGGCATTAAAAAAGTTACGAATAGTTGGTTACCCTCTTTTATTACTTCAGTACGTGAGGAGATGGGTTATGGAAGACTGTTGCCAAAATGTCCTCTACTTCAATTTGCATGTTTACAAAGCCCAGTTTCCAAGATATCATGCGCACGAGACTCTGTACATCAATTATGATCAGTTTTGTATGATAAAGAAAACGTTTAAGTGTGAATAAAAGTGGTTATATTTTATAACAGAGTTCCAAATGTGAAACCGTGTACCAGCAACATAAATATAAGGATAGTCTTATCTCAGATAAGTTACGTGAGTTCGCTTATTCAATAACAATTACGTTTTGTTAGTAATTCCACGTTTTGCAATATAAATTCACCATAGAGAACATGAATACGTTAAAAATTAAATTTCAATATTCCCGCGTTCTTTCAGAACGTTCAACTGAGTTATTCTATGCCTAAGAGACGGGTGAATCAGAATGTCCAACCTCGATGATAATTACTGGATATCGGTTCGTGTCGCAAATACATATCAAATATTAACACAAAAAAAGTCTCAACTTATACAAATTTTCCCCCAGTGATTGCAAGCTATTCAGCGATTGTACAAAATTCCTAACCCCAAAATTCGTCGAACGTACAAAATGAAATTTCTTATGAGTATATTTAATTTTATATTAGGATAAAAATAATACGTTTATTTTTAGGTTAGATTGGATCGAGGATACCTTTTGAAGTGATGAAATCTCCGGCCTTCATGCTCTGATCACGGAGAATGGCTCAGTCAGGACAGGAATATATCCTCAGAAAATCGTCATTGGAGAAAAATTACCCAAAGATTATAGGTAAAATTTGGATAAAATTTATGTGATAAACTCTGTTTAACAATTAACAATCATTTTTAGGTTGGAATTCGGAATAAAATTGGATTTTATCAAAATAGCCGTTAAATTTTATAAAATTAATTGAGACACGTCTACCTCTGACGGAGGTTGGCTAGTGAATCCCTTCGAATTGAAAAAATTCTAACAGACTTTGATAGCGATTGTCTTTCGACAAGGGGGACAAACTGTCTCAGAGGGCCCGTTAATTTCACCGAAGTGGGGGGAACATAATATGTTTAATACATGAAAATGCCCATGTGTCTCTAGATCAAGAAAATACATTTAATTTTAACACTAGTACTAGTAAAATTTACAATGTGAAAAAAATTAATTACTGTACAATAAGTAGGCATAACTCGTATGCCCATGCATTTTGACGAAACCGAATTCCATCATTGTCATGTCTTCTGTTGACATATCAATGCAAGTGGAATGCCAATGCATATAAAAACATTATTAGACTAAGTTTAAATAAAATAAGTACACTGTAAAATAAAATGTTCATTTGAATTGAACTTAGATCCAATTTGGATCTGTCAATATCTGTTCTGTCTTCAAATTCTAATATTCAATTTCGATGTGTAGGTATATCACTGATGATCATTTTTACTTCCTGAAGGGAACATTCTGAAGAAGAATGCCTTGAAGGGCTTGCCAAATGCAGAGATTTCCTACATCACCTGCACATCGTCTGGCTGTCTGCTGCTACATTCTACATCCTTTTCTTGTTATATCCAATTATTTTTAAAAATATATATAAGTAAAACTGGTAACTTTACACTAAAATAATATCTCAATCCACGACAATATAGTACTTAAAATAGCCTCGTGTAGTACCTTTAGGTGAAGCACGAGGTTTAGGATGATTTGTAATTATGTAGCTTTTCATAAATACATTTCAACGATTAGCAATTAATATTGCTAGGCTACATTATATTGAAGTAAAATTTAAAAAAAAATACCTAAACTTATATAAGACTTGTAGCTAGATTGAACTTTAATATTTCTAAAAGCTCTTTCAATAAAACTTTACAATAAGCTTTTTACAAAATAAAAAAAAATTAATAACCTCAAATGAAGGAATAGTAATTGAAATGTTTCAAAAAGGCGCACAAAGCTGGCGACTGCACAGTCGGTATCCTTTAAGGGCAGCTAACAATTAGCATGTATGTTTGTAATCATATCATTTCAGAAATTGTCATATATATGCTAACATATATTAGCGGAAGGAATATAAATAATAAATATAAATGTAAATATTTAAAACAAATAACTCGAAAGAGTAAATAAATAAATAAATGTATACTGAATTGTTTAATGACAGTGGGCGAATATACTACACAAACAAAAATATTTAACTAGTAGTTTGGAAATTTATCTGTTACCAACACTTCTGCTCAACTAGAATATTTCATTTGAAGATTAAAATGCAAGTTCTTTTATATTTGTGAGTAAAATCGGTTACATCTAATATTTTGCACACTATTAGCGTAATAGGATACTTCTCCGTCGTTACTATCACGTATCTAGCGTCCCAGCCCATTGAACCCGGCTCGTAACGTCTTCATTTATAGATATTCTTTTAATAAGATTTGATTATTTACTGTAAATTTACAATTATTTAACTTATATTATAATTTTTTATCACTTCCAGTTTTACCGAAAATATGACAAAATAAAATTTTATATAGCAAACCTTTTTTACGTATCTGCTATTTTCCGAAAATCTAGCTAGACTGTGTTAATTTCTTTTTTTTTATTGCCAACATATTGAATGTTTATTTCTCAATCTTATAGAAAAGCGTGAATACTTTAGAAATCTACCTAACTATCAATGCAATACGAAGGAATCACTGACAATCGCACTGATACATAGTACGTTTTCAGTTTTCCTACAAAAAATATTTTTTCCTAAATGGGTCCAACGTATTTTGGAAAAAAAATTATAATTCCAGTAACACCAAATATTTGGTATTCAAATTAATAGTTTCTCTGTCAATTAAAATGCCGAATACATCCAAAAACTAGAGAAACTAATTGATGAACTTAGAATGTAAAGTATACTATAACAGTTTTAAAAGTGATAATTTTAGTGGCAGTATTAAAGTTTTCTTTGCAAATGTTGACTTGCCAAAAAATTTAAACAATGAAATAACCGTGAAAGAAGACGCCAATCAGCATCATGTTTTTTTGCCATTCGCTCTCGCAAGATAAATTATAATGTTAACGATGGCTGCAGCTTCTTTGGATTTGCAAATGAATCTATTGCATACAACAGGACAAGAACTAAGAAAGTGCGTGGATAAGAAGAACTATTATCGTTGTGCAGAGGTTTCTACGCACACAAAAATAATTACTCAATTTGAATATAAATTCATCACATTGAATATAACATAACTTCCTATATAAGCAAGAAGATGATATATTTATATTGAAAATAAAATTTGCTCAGTTTCCCAAACCCGTGAATTTGTTAGACGAAACATTTTTTTAGTTCAAATGTAATCAATATACTAAAATCATTATGAACATATAATATTTTCACCACAAAAATAATTATTTTAGATTTGAGTAAATAGATTTTCTCAACTGCTCAACTGGAAACTCATATATCATATTTACGCCTTAATAATTTATGTACATTTGACAAAAGTATATAAAAGTATTATTTGAAGTATTGCCATTATTTGCTTCCAAAATATAAGTGTACTGAACTGATAATACTTACCTGCTTAATCTAAGTATTTCTACTACTCAAGGGTACTAATTACCTACTAAGTTTGTGTCTGTAACACCAAAAAACCTCGGTAGGGGAAAATTAATAAATAAAGAAATATTATGTAATTAAATAAATTTACTGTCATACGTTATAATTTTACAATGTTTGGGAGAAGGTAGCGTGTCAGGGCACTACAGGAGTGCGCACGGGATATTGATGCGTATCCGTCGTTGCGACCGGTGTTCTGGGGATACTTCCCACTCAATGCCTGGGCCTGGTATCTAGTCGGCGTTGTTGAGAATATGTAATATGTACGAAAGTTTGATTCATTATCTTAATAAAATTGAAAACAAGACACCCAATTATATTGAAACTAAGTAAAATGAACATACTTTAGTATTACCTAAAGTAACCAAGTAAAACTGTTAACTCTTTACCAAACTAATTCGTAACAGAGGTAAATTTCGTTTCTAAACAAATTCACGATCAGGTGATTACTATAGCATTTGTGTGTTCACCGGTGTTAAAAGTTAATCAATTATTTATGAATATATTTATGGTAACGGTGAACATCCACAAGGAAATTACATGTTTTCAGTTAAATCGATGAATTACTCAATGCGTAAATTAATCCTGCGAAAATTGATGTCTAATATGTTGCTTTTAATTTCATAGAACTAGCAAGAAACGGAGTTAAAATAACACCTTCGACCGAAATTCATTCCCTGTCGACTACATACTCCGATATTGGAGTGAATTTGAAAATCTCAATATTTTAATGTACTTTGCATCCTACGTACACAGTACTGATCTGAAAATAAAACCTACATGTGGCAACAGCAATGTGGTATGTTACTTAAGTTTGTACGGATTGGCGTTGTAATTGAAGGTTCACACAAAATCATCATGTTATTTTTTTTTATATTCTTAATTTTGGTAATGGTAAAACAAGGCTTTTCAATTCAACACAGGAATAGTAATAATAATTCATGCCTTGGCATCCCCCAACAGCTTTCGCCAAGTACAAGGGGCATCCGCTGGGCCATGAGTTATTATTACGCCTGCGCCTGTGGAGCGACTTAAGATGTTCGTCTCTCAGTATTGGCCGAGGAGTGAGAAAAACCACGAAAACCTCACTCTGAGATCAGTCCGTCGGACTCGAGCCGAGGACCCCGCGACTGATAGCCAAGCGGGAAAGCCACTCGACCATCAGCTGGGCATATAGTAATATCATTAAAGTAATATTAAATTGGAGTTTATCTTATAATTTCTATCACTCGCTACAGCATTTCTGACGTAATTTCTAACACTGATGCCTTTATTCGTTCACTCAGTTCGTCTGCATTTAAAGGAGGCGTAAGATATACTTTTCCTTTAATAAAATCTCAAACACAAAAATCTATTAGACTAAGCTAGAATCACCTGGCAAGCCATGGTATTACACCATCACGACCAATCCATCTGTTCGATGCATGTTCGGTCGCACATTCAACATCTAAACGGTTCGCAGGTAAATTGGTCCAACAATTGCATGGTTTATTATGCCTAACCAAATGTTAACAGAAAATCTTTTTTGGTGACCGTATTCACGAAATTGATTGGAATTTTTCTCTGCTCAGCAGTAAAACTTATAAGCCTGCGTCTTCATTAAATATGCATTCATCGCTCCAAAGAATATGTCCCAGGAAACCGTCATAATCACGAATTCTATTTAAAATCGTGTTGCAGAGATTCACTCGGTTTTCAGGCTTGGAATATCCATTGCAACAGTTAAATGTCTAGTCTTAATTGAGGAATCCCTGTTTACTGCATAAGCCTAAAATCTACTCCTATATGTGCAGTGCGACATCGCCTTGGTCTTCCAGCATTACAATGATTTGATGTAAATGAAACCATTTCCAGAAGACGTTAGTCAACTCTCGAAAAACATTTGTTATTTGATGCCTCCGGTTTGGGTGGCGAGCACGATATTCTCGCATTAACTCATCCCTATTTCCATTATGTGCACCATATACCATGTACCGGCTGGTCTTAATTAATGTCCCCCTTGGTGATGGAGAATTAGTAGGAAATGGCAGTGTATATAAACGATTATAAGCTTCTATATATGCTCTCCAAGTAAGGTTTGTGCCTACGCAAACCGACAGAAGACGAACTTCTAGGACATTCAGAGTCCGTAGTTTTGATATTCTCTCCGTCATAAGGGAGACATGAAATAAGACCACCACTGTACGTATCAGCTTACTCGATTAATAGAAGATCCAAATTAAACAAAGGAAGGAAAAGGATTCAAACGTGCAAACTGAATGAACACTGAAATTAATGAAAAAAAAGAAATGAATTAATATTTCGAACGACAGAAAAACACACATAAATAGCAAGGATGACAGCTCAAATTAATTCGACTGTTTCCGATGCTAACTTGAATACTACGATGTTGGCATATGTATTTAAAAATATGAATGTTTCATATTGTACTGGCCTGGATCACACACCTTCATTTATTGTTAAATACTGTTCATCATTTATCGCAAAAGTTTTGACGTACCTTGTAAACATTTCTTTTGAGAAAAGTGTTTTTCCTTTTAAACTCAAAATAACTTTAACGAAACCTATATTCAAGAATGGGATCAAAATGACATAATGCCTGAATACTATATACAGTAATTTAGATACTAATTTACACCGTTTGGAAATGTTGATTTGTCGAAAGCCTTTGGCCTTGTTCATCATGAAATACTTCAACACAAACTTGGGCGTTATGGAATGAATGGTATGGCTTTAAATTCGGTTAGGTCTTATATAACTAATAGAAAAGAAAGTATTTCTGTCAACACTAGTCAGTCTTTAAAACCACTAACAGTAGAAGTCCCTCAAGATACAGTCATCGGGCCAACTTTATTTCTAATATACACATATTAATGATTTAACTCTCAATTTAATCTTAGCAAAACAAATTATATGTATACTGATGATGTTAGTATATTTGTAAGCCCTAATGGTGTGCCCAATTTACTTGAAAAAAAAAAACGAAATATTTGATAATGAAATCTGTAAATGGCTTTCACACAATCACTTAATTATTAATTAAGAGAAAACAAAATTTCTTTACTTTCATAATCCAATAAAAATCATCACATTTGTAAACTCTAGTCCAAAACCAAAATTTTTTGTATAATCTTAAATGAAACTTGAAACTCGTCTGATAACATTGAATATTTATGTCGGACACTTTCTAAAATTTATTATACCTTAAAACAATTAAAAAGATCATGCAATGCCGAAACTGTAAAAATAATTTATCCGTCTAACTGTGAGTAGATGTAATTATAGTGACATATAGTCTTCTATAATGATGTTTTTTCTGACTTTGTTTCATTTATTGTCGTTCTGCTTTCGAAATAAATTTTATTATTATTATTTTCAATGAAGATATGTTAACAAAAAAAAAAGTTAAAAACGAGATTATGATGCAAAAAGATATTATTTCCAGAAAAGCTATCTTCAGAACTACACACTATTTCACCTTCCTACTTCTTTTAGCAAGAATAGTTAGATAAAAACGCATATTACTTACAATTAAATGAATATTAAAATAGTTGCAGTTGCAGACGCAGGATATAAGATAGAGGATTTTTCGATTAACATAAATGGCACCCTGTATATATTTTTGTTACTTGGTCTTATTTGGTCATG
This sequence comes from Protaetia brevitarsis, assembly GCA_004143645.1. Lineage (NCBI taxonomy): Eukaryota > Metazoa > Arthropoda > Insecta > Coleoptera > Scarabaeidae > Protaetia > Protaetia brevitarsis. Next base: position 1,978,164 of record RXPK01000297.1, read on the forward strand.
TTCTTGATTGCTTGGAAAAGAAACGGGATGTATCGAAATGTTGTATAAAAGGAATTAATAAGGCACACAGAAAATTGCTCACGCTTAGCCGTTTTATTTCTCCATTCGATAGAACGATAGAACATCAATTTTAATTAACTAAATATTTCAATTCACAACTGTCATACATAATTTTATAATCATTTTTAGACATTAAATTATGTTTAAATGGGACTGGCGAGAAAAAATATTCTTAAACTTTATTAAAAAAATGGCCTTGCGGACCTTGCAAACAAGCACTTTGTTTGAAATATACAGTTGTTTCATCTTTATTCTATTCGATAGGCAACACACAGATCATATGTTCGTTAGTTTGGAATGTTGTAAGTGCTTATTCATTTGGTTCTAGATATAGTGTATATTAGTTGTTATAGATGTACATTTCTTAAACATCCCTGCATTAAAATAAAATACTGGGTTGCGAATTAAAGAATCAGCATTATTTTTAAAATAAATGAAACAATTATGAGAGAAGTAAACAAATTTAACAGCTTCACAACTAGTTAAATCAAAGTACAAGTTGAACTAAATAGATTATATATCTATAAGTTATACGACAGTGAGTTTGGTTTATGGTTAAAAATCTAGTCATCATTTCTAAACAAACAAGTGCATAACTATAAAATGAACTAATTTATTTATTTACACTCATGCCTATATGAATATATACACTGAATGTACTAACAATAACTTATGCATTTACTAAAAATATATACAAAACATACATATAATACACTTAATATAAAACCAATCATTTGAAGTCTCCAAATTCTATAATCGTATATTATATAATAATAATAATTATATACACCTGCTTTCACCGCTTAACTTAGTATAAATACAATTAAATAGCTACAGCTATGTTGCTTTCTCCCAAAATCCATACCTATAAATGCACGATGCCAATATTGAGCAGTTGTTGGACCTACCCAATAAACCTATAAAATAATTAAAAAATACATGAATTTATACGTAATTACACGCATCGTGCTGGCAAAATGCATGGCATACCTCCAAAAAGCGTACGGGTGCACCCGCATAGTAATCCACTTGATTCGTAAACTCCCGTTTATTTGGAGTTTTTTTATTTTGATTCGATGTGGCGTGAAGCGCGTAATTGAGTTGGTTACGTCAAATAACTTACAAGGGAACTATACCAGATTTTCGTTTTGATTAAAATATAATTTCAAGTATATTACGTACCAAGGATTCCGCAAATTATTTTCGGAAAAACAAACACAAAGGATACCCTGTGTCTCACAATTATTATTATTTTTGTTTTTGAATGTCAGGATAATTTGAAACATATTAAATAGAAAAAGGCGCAAATTATTTTCGAAAAAAAAACTGACAATGACGGAGCGGGGTACACTGAGATGCCCTAATATAGTATATTAAGGTATTATACCTACCCTTACTAGGATGTACTTTGACAGCTTTTACATAAAAAGTGATTTTTCAGAGGGAATGTCTTGGTAAGTTAAAATTTTCTCTGTAGATTAAAAATGCTGGATATATGCGTAAAAATTGTAGGTAATAAGGAGGTAATAGCATATAAAATTTAATCGATTGTAGAAACAATATTAATTAAATTAAACTAATTATCAATTGTGACCTTTGTGTGCGCCGAAGTTTTTTCTAATTATTTCATAAAATTTTGATCAACATTTCCTTAATATTGTTTTTTAGGCGGAGTACAGGTTAGTGAACCCCATCTTAATTTATAAAAATAACCAAAAGTAATATAACAAAATAAAAGGAAAATGTAACCAATAAAAAATAAACACAAACACAGAACACGATACAAAACGGTTCATCAAAATTAGCAAAAACTTTGACACACGACGATCACAACTGGCAATTGGTTTAGTAGCTATTGTTTAATTCTACCAACCACTTTTTCTATTTCTTAACTTTTCTATATATTACCTATTTTTTTAGATTAGCTTTTTGGGTGTATCCAACATTTTTAGTTTACAAAGGAATAACTTTTTATAGTGTCATTGAAACCAGCAAAAATTTATCAAAGCAAAAGATTAATGAGGTTCATTAAAAAAATCACCTTTTATGGAAAAACTGTCAACTGTGCACTTTGTTGCGTCCTAGTAGGTGTATATAACAAACGATTGCTACATTTATTATTTCTTGGTGTTATGTTAATGATTCGAAATATCTTCTGTGTATTCGCGGCGCTTTAATTTGGAAAATTCAAATTAAAATTTTTGATAACCAAGTTAAAACAAAATAAATATAAAATAAAGTAAAATTAGAAAATTTCAGACTGCATATAGGAAAATTACGTACAATTGAATAAGGGTGTTTAAAATTTTAAATTCAACCATATTAGCGGTAAAACTGGAAGCCATAAAAAATTATGACAAAGGTTAAATATCTAAAAAGAATGCAGTAAATAACACATTTCGCATTTTATTAAAATATATTTGTAAATAAGAAAAAGTTATGGGCTTTGACCTTTGACCTGGGACACTTAGTATATAGGGGGCATGGACATTCTTTTTTCTTCTAACTTTTTTCCGAAAATAATTTACGTCATCCTTGTCTATTGATAATACATCAAATTATCACAATATCAAAAAATTAAAAAATAATTTGCAAAAAACAAATAAAATTTGTTGTGTATACAGTGTTAGGTGCCCGGTTTAACTTCTTTCTTACTGGCTTGAGTAGGTTATCAGAGAACTCACCTCCCATCCCTATCAACGTTTTGGGTATGGAGTTTGACCTTTAGTCGACCTCCATTTCTTTGTACTTTCTTTATGTAACAGAGTCCATATCTCCCTTCTTGCGGAATCCTTAGTGATCCCACTTACGGGCTCTGGACCATGTGTTTCTTAGAGCCCTCTTTGCTAGTTCATATTTACGTCTGCCCTGTATACCTCATGTCCCGGCCACCCAACATCAGGACACCTGTTGTCTCGTGCCAGTGTATTGAGGGATAGTTTGCAGAAGTTCAGACCATTACTGGGTTGGTAACTGGACCTGTCCCTGAAAAAGCATCTGTACACACAGGCAAGTAAGCGAACGTGGTGTAGAAGATGCGCACTACAGGAGGAAATGAGTTTACATGTAATCTGCACATTGTTGAGAACTTAAGGTATTAGGCAGAAGTACTTGGGAGAGATCTATTTGGAGCCTCGATTAGGTCCAAGTTTCCACTGCAGATACTGGGCTTATAGAGAAACCAAGCGCTCGAGTGGAAATAAGGAGAAATAGGGATGGTACAATGAGCACCTTGCTTCAAGTGTCGGACATGAAGTGCCCCCTCCTATTGACATGAATGATGAATGAGGCTGCCACGGTGCGCGATATTTTTTTTTTCTGATAATAATTCATTATCCTTGATACATAAGCACTTCAGTTAACTGCATAGCTAAAAATGGCGCAAATTATTTTCGGAAAAACAACTGCGACAGCAACTATTATTTTTTTTCATTATTTACCACTGTCAGGATAAATTGGGGCATATTAAGGATGATACGTCATTCATGCCTACTTAATATACTTCCAGTAATATTGTCCTGACAGTGATAAAAATTAAAAACAATAGTAAATAAAGTTTGGAGGACATAGCGCACTCCGCTCTCCCCGTTGTAATTTTTTTTCTGAAAATAATTGACATCATCCTTGGCTATGTACGCCAAAATATCTGTTTTCCAGGTATTTTCAGAAAAAAGAACTAAAAACGTGTAAAGCTTTGAAGGGGCAGTATTTGGCAATCGGGCAAACGAGTAACCAAATAAAGTTCTTCTGAGGTCTCTAGAGTTTCATCAAAATCTAAATTTTCGATATATGTGCAGTATTTATCGGCTATAATTCTATAATTTTACAAGTGATATTAATAGCTGCTATCATAAATATATCTATATAAATAAATTCAAACGTTTTTGTATCAATTATTTTCTCAATTTTAGCAACTTTTTTTAAGGATATTAGAAGTTGTGGGGGGAAAAGATATGCGATTTTTATAAGTTTAGGGGTTCGGTTATTGTTTCAGTAACTAAATACGTAGATGTTGAAAGATGTTAAGAACTTGGCGGACATAATTCTCACTATCACCAAAATATAGGTAATAAGATGCAGGTGAGTTCCGTTTCATCTATTAAGCTTCGTGTGTCCTCCCTCAGTTGAAAAAGACAACGACTATGATTGTTTATAAGAATTGAATAATTTACTAAAAATAAATCAATTAAAATTAAATCGTTGCAAGAGGGTGTATGAATTCGCTTGATGCACGTTTCGTGAATACGTGATTGCATGAACTACTACTTCTTTTTCAAATGACTTATTCGACTAACAAACCGATTCGTGCATAATATATTTGCTTACTCGACAGATGTGGTAGCTACTAACTACATTTCAAGAAATATATATTACATTTCTCTGAAAGTTGCCAGCACGGTATATAGTTAAGGTGCGTCTTAGCGAACATAATTGTACAGCTCGTTTAGCTCAGCTTCGCTAAGAAATTATTGGTGAGACCTATCAGTACGCCAAATAATCAGTGTTCGGGAGAGGGCTAGCGCAGCTTTACAAAAGTTGGTCCAAATCGAACCCTTAATAGCCAACGAGCCGCGCATACTGTTATGTCAGATTTCAATAACATAACCTGTGTTGTTTGCGGAGTAGTTTAGATCAGTTTTGATTTCTTTGAGAAAATGGATGAAATTGAAAAATTTATCGACTTAATAGAAAAAAATATTTAAAATTGAAAAAGCTATTTATATTTTTGTTCAGTTTTATAATACCTGTATCAATACATGCTTTCCATCTAAAGCTCCGATACAATGGCGGAAATTCCATTGCTTTTCAAACTGAAAGGCATTTCCCCGAAAATTTGTTTCAGTTAATGATTTGAACAAAGTGGTGATAATCGACGCCATATAGTGCACACACTTTCGTTATTATATGCACAGTGCTTTTTCTATAAGATATATTCTAAAACTTTAAGAAGTAGTAATGTAGTCATACCTTGCAACAAACCTATACGAAAGAGGATATGTCATTGACATCATACCTGTCCCGGTTAGCAAAAATACCTTAACAAGTTTATGATGGTAAATAACCAGAAACATAATGGATAAAATCTCAGACCTTACCTTAAATCGTGCTAATCGTATCGGCTGGAGGTATTCTGTTATGGCTATTACCTTTTCTATATCATTATATAATATATATATATATATATATTATATATATATATATTATAATACTATAGACTATATATAATGGATATATAATAATTCTATATATTATTCTTATAATGAATATAGAAAAGTGTATAAGCCCTAGCATATCAAACCAATGCAGGTGTCATTCTATAAAAATTAATAAATGATTCCGTATCGTGAAGTCGCATCTGTGTACTTAAATTGTTAAATGCACCTTCCACTTCTCTATTTCTAATGAATAATTTTGTGCGTTTTCGCATTTTTAAAATTTTATAATATAAATACAGGTAGCACAGTAATTTCTTTCGTTGTATATTCATAGCTACTTCTACCACAACTTCTAATAGAACCCTCGTTTTATTACTTTTAATATAATTTTGGTAGGTTTATTTGTTCAATGAACAGAACTGTAGCCGGCTTGCGCTCGTCGAATATGAAAATTTTTGCTACCTATACCACAGAAAACAAAGCACGAGGTTGAGCTTACACTAACGAGCTGAGCTTAAGCTGCTTTCAAAAATGCTAAGACGCACCTTTACGTAATATAATATATCACCTTACCCAATGTGATTTCCAATAATTGTGGTACACCGCCGGTGCTAAACTTCTTACTGGATTTACGCTTGCTCCGGTAAACTGGGACTAAAAGAAACACAAACTTAATTTTTATTGATAATCCATTTAAATAAGATGACTTGACAGCAAGAAAGGCATTGTTTAAAAGGTAGTACGTATTTGCACCTACTAATAGATACTAGATTGATACACCCCAGTTACGGGAATGTTACTATGATAAATCGGTAATATTATATACAGGTGAATTTTTTATCTCGAGACAACGGAATATATCTAAAACACTGCATCAATACAAAAAAGATCTTAACAAGATTGATGTAAATATTAGGAGACTCACTGAGTGGTGCCGAACTCGATCCCTCACCTCACCCCTCTCTCCCCCAGAGTGGGAGGAGGGACAACTTTAAATCTTAAATGGAAACCCCATTTTGTATTGCAGATTCGGATTCTACACCACCAAATATGTAGTTTTTGTTTGAAACTTTTTTTTCGATTCGTAACAGATTGCGCTGTAATCGCAAAAAAAACATGATTGTGAACGTCTAGAAAAAACACACAAAACAGAGAAGCAAGCAAACATGATTTTGTGTTTTTTTTTATTTTAACATTAAAAAACATTTCAAAAAGCCATTCAACAACGGAGAACTTTACTTTATCATACCTATTTCAGAAAATGTGTTCGAAAATGTGCCCTTCCACTTCGATACATTTATTTATTCGCAATTGGAATGATTGCACACAACTGAGAAGTGTTTCCGGCGTAATCCTTGTACAAGCGTTGGTGATTCGCTCAATCATGATACTTCTCGTGCTATTCTTGAATAATGTGCTGGACAACCGTCATATTGGAACCATATTGTTTGTCGTACGTCCAAGGGAAGGTCTTCAAGTAAAACTGGAAGTTCGTTCTGCAAGATTTTCGATATGTTTTCCCATTTAAGTTTCCATCGATGGAAATATTGGATCAATCAAGTTATTGCCAATTATTCCACACGAAACATTTACGTTCCAAGGATATTGATTACAGGATTATCTTGTATGGCCGTTGAAGCGCCCATTGGACAGAAATCTGCACTCGATTTTGAAAACTCTGCCATGAATTCTTGATGGAAACTCTAAATGGATGATATTTCCTACGGCTTCGGTACTTTGGCAGGATAGTGGACTGAGAAATTCCTATCGACGAGCTTATTTTCTCGGAGTATAATGTGCGGATTATTAGCTACCGCAGCTAATACCGCGATTGTCATTATTTTCTCCAGCAATTATTTTTCGGCGATTACGTTTTTTTGGCAGTACAGTTCCTTCGCTAGAGAACTGTTGCGACTGCGGTAAAAGAAGCGCGCGGACTGCCAACCTTGTCGGGAAACGTTGTGAATAAGAGATTAACAGCATCATCGATATTCCTACCACTTTCTCCATAGATGTAAATCATTTCAATTCTCTCTTGTAATGTTACCGTGTATATGTACCGTCTCAAGATAAAAACTCACCCAGCATAATAACATTGTAAGTTTACAACAATAAACCATATAAACTTTATTTTAACTGCTTTTTCGGACCATTTAATACGAAAAAAGCGGTTTCAGTAGAATTTATAATCGTTTTTACCTGAATGTGCCACGTAAGAAAAAAAAGAAAAAAAACTGCCGGAAAAATGTTGTATTCACTAATAAAATTTGCATAAGAATGTACGGGTACTTTTCTGAGTGTAGTGTTTTAATTTACTACCTTTTAAAAGATAACATCACTGCCACAACATTCATTCACATGATGAACCTATAATGGTATTAGAAATAGGTATATAAACTGTATCACGTTAATTTATAGATATAAAACTTTTGCAGAAAATATTTTGCACAGTAAAAAGTAGTGCCATCAAAGATTCAAAGCCATATTTGAAAAAATGACTTACGGTTGCTATAAAGATTCCAGATAACATTAATCCCAACCTAATGGAAACAGAATCTGTTTGAGTCGATAACCTGCCGTCCCATATTGCACAACACATTAGCACCAGCATTCCAGTAATAACGGCTTCAATGATTACGGCCTAAAAGCAAGATTACTCTCTAAATGCAACTTACGAAGCGCGAAGAAAAGCTGTTTTCTTCACTTACTTGGTAGGCTTCTATTAGTGGATGTACTGCCGTTATGCATAAGTTTGAATTTAGCTCGCTGGGTGTGACAATCTAAAGAAAAGTCTCTTATCAGCGACATATGTGCGGTACGGAAAAAAAATTATCGATGATACCATAATTATACCATAACCAACGAAAGCTCCGACCAACTGGCTTATCCAGTAAAAAGGCATTAATAACCAGTCTATTTTGTTCATAAATTTGGCAGCTATTGTAACACAGCGGATTGAAATGTGCGCCGGATATATGTCCAAACATCTAAAAAGAACACGTGTTAATATCGTAACACAAAAAAATGTTAAATATTAAATGCTTTATAGTAATTAAAAAGACCATTCTTTATATCTACATACATACATTTTAATGATCAAGTTTAGTTAGTAAACTGACTTACTTGAATGGCCACTGCAACAGCTAAACCAAATGTCAATGGCGCAAACTGAACTACTTTAGTTGAGTATATATCTACAACACAACCCATGCATCCAATGAAGATTAGAACTGCTGTTCCCAACATCTCTGCTAGACATGGTGCCACTAATGTCTTATATTTCTTTTCTGGAACTAAACAACTTTATTAGTGTCACCCTAATATTTTAGATAAATAGCTAGTTTTTCTTGTACTCAATTATGTACTACAAAAGTATTTTGTTTTCTACCTGACCTTTTTGTACCAATGTAAACGATTAATATTTAACATAATGACCAGTTAATTTATGATCTTTCTTGATTCGGTATCATTTAATATCTTATTGATAATTTTGCCAATGTTGTAAGTACTTGTAAATAGTATCAGTTAAATTTCTTTTTGTTTCTATGTTTCAAATTTTGTTAATTTGGCTTGTAGTTTTTTTTTAATTTTATAATTATTTTCATTTGGAATGCTCTTACTTACTTTAACTAAATTCCCTTTTTAAATTATATTACCTGCTTTATTGTAATTTGTGATACATTTCGATTTTAATTTAAACAATGAGATCTATATAAGTTAACTTTTAATTTAGTATCATACTTCTTGATTTTTTTCTCACATCTGACTTGTATTGCAATTATCGAAACTAGTAATCTGGTTATAATAAATATTGGATATAAAACCTCTACCTCTCTTATTTTATTTCATCTACATATTCATAACTTCTTTCAATCCATGATGCATGCTATATAATTATATGCAACATTTGCCAGGAAAATGTCTCACCATACGCAACCTGGTAGATGAAGCTACACAGGGGGCAAAAGTTCTTTAAGAAATTATTCACCAATTATTATACATCGTATCTGACTACATGTCTTAAAAATATTTTACACTATACAGCTGTTCAATTTTTCAGCAATATATCAAAGTCGTATTGTTTTAAATAACTTTTAGTTTATGAGCAATCTTCCGCCCTGTGACGGTTGGGACACCTGTATATAGCTGTGTATATAGCAAACCTTGCTTCTTTTAATTCTTCTAATTAAAACATTTTTATGAAGTAGAAAAATAAAATTTAAGTTTTAATATTTCTGAAGAAGTTGCTGTTAACAGCAACGAAACGTTATTTAATGTATAATGTATAGTAAGTTGGAATTTTAATTTCATTTTAAAAAGGCCCCAAGTCAAGAATTAAGGAATAGCAGTCGATATTTATATGCAAAATTATAGGTATGATTCTACATCAAATACACCACATTCTGTTCTAATTGGTGTTATATACATATAATATAAATCAGTATCCAAAGTGTTTAATATACTATATGCAGAAGCATAAACACATATTTCAATTTAACGATGTGTTGAATAATACGTCGTAACATACCAGCTGTAAATATCCAAGTGATAAATCATCTGAATGATCATTTGGTTTTTATGATTACTCGAATGATGATTATCCGATTTTTGAAATAAATCGGTTTATCCCAACACTAGTTTAGACGCTTCCTCGCAATAAAAATTGGGCTCAAGAATATTTAATATTTATTAATTATAGTAATAAAGTGTAGTATTATTCTAAGATGACATCGCTCGCAAATTAATAACTATAGTATTTCAAATCAAAATGAACTACCATTCATATCTTTCTTAGGGTATAATAATAAATATAACAAGGGAGTTATTCCTGAAAAATACATCATAATAATGTTTTAAGTAAAAAAAAAAACAAGCCATTTGCTTAGGTAAAGAAACAATGAAAATAAAAATTGTTTTTTCCTTTCTGTGTAAGAAATACGTGGGGGAAGTTGGCTATTAGCGATCTTTATTAACGTTTAACGATTCAAATAGTATAGATAACATTAAAGCTGAAAACAAGGTGAATATCAAATATAAATCACTTTAGTAAAATATTACGCATATCACATATTACACATATGTAATGCAAGCAAACAGACGCACGCAAAAAGTTAACAATAGGGCTGTTCGAACATGCAGTTCGCTAACGGTTCGTGATCACGTAAACCAATCAGAGAACAGATTGGAGTTCTCGCGAACTGGAATGCGTTGTCTGATTGGTTCACATGACCGTGAACCGTTCGCGAACTGTATGTTCGAACAAACCTAATATTGGCATTTTACACATTTAGAACCATAAAATGTCCATGTAAAAGTTTGCTTATCATCTTTAAAGATATTTAAAATCAAGTACACCTTATTTATTTTTTCCAAGCATTTTGTATTCTATATTGTATTTGACATATCAGAGTATTATAATCTAACTTTAGTTCATGTGTTTATATAAAACTCGCCTAGATAAAACACCATCTTAGGCTTTCCTTTTTTTACTAATATGTATGTGCGTTTTTTTATTTTCTATTTCATTGACTCTTGTCCGAATTAAATCTTGAAGAAGTATATAAGATTAAAGACAAAATATGATTGCAAATATAAAATATAGTATCAATACTAATAACCTTGTCTTCTTCTAAGTAATTCACACTACGTTTTCTTTTTAAACTTAGTAATTCCGTATTTACAAAACAGAAACACGTGCCCCGCATTAACGACATTACCTGGGAATCGCCGATTCGGGCAGGAATGTAATACAAATGTACTAAATTCCCTATAAACTGCTTACTATTCATATTTTAGTTACCCAACCCTAAAAAGCCGTTTATGAATGACCCTTAAACCTATAACATTCTTTAAGCTTAAAGAGTGTTTTTACTAATAGACATTTAAAAATATATGTTTTAGCATATTTTTATGAATAAGGCTATAAATATATCCAAGTTCGAAGGAAATACGCTAGTATTTATATTTAAGTAGATAAGTATTCCCGATAAGAACTTTTTCATTTTAAAATGTCTTCTAAATTTATCTTAATTAATTTTTTTGCGTGGGTATTATTTTAATTAGCAGTAAACGAGGTAATAAATTACTGCCAGCTAAACTGATTCAAAACTTTGTAAAATTAATACAAAAAAAAACGGGAGGAGAGAGGAGGGGGGAGTTGCCCGGAGATTAGCTCCACCACTCAATATTTATTATCACGGGCCGCCACTGTTCCAAAACGTGAAAATTTCTGATTTGTGCCTAGTAGCTTAATTAGAACAAGTATGCAACATACTTTCGAACTTAGTTTATTCGTTAATTAAAATTTGTTTGGCAGAAAAGGAATTTATTTAAATACTGGTTTCGAAGATTTAGAGAAGTATGCCATTTATTCAATTACACCCATCCAGATTCTACTCCAATTTAATAGTACTGTTATATGCAATAAATTATAAATTTCTAAAAGGCCATAATTTAAGTAACTGGTATTGTACAGGGTGGATTAAATTGGATGTTCACAGAGAGTACATATAGTTCGCAGCGGAGATACTAGAACATAAGATAGACACACTTCAGAGCTACTTTTTCGAGATAAAAATTATGGTAAAATCATTTGTTGTTTTGTTTGATTCCTAGTTTGTTTGTATTTTTTAGGATATTAAATTATTTTTATTGAAAGCGTCCTACAGCTTTTGCCTTTAATACACAACTAACTTTATGAAAATTATGACATAATCCTAAACATTCATGGCACACTACTGTCTTATTACGGAAGCATACGAAAGTGTAATATCTCAGCCAATATTCAAAATATTCCCTTTAAAAGGCAGGGCAAATATCAATTATTTTGTTTGGTTGTCATGGCACTCTGCTGATTTTTTCAATCTGTCGTATCCATGGCACGCTAGCAATCCATTAGAAATTTAAAAAGATAATATCTTGCTTAATATTTAGAATAAACACATAGAGTGTTATTATATGTTTTTGAAGAGCGCACAAAATTTTTTATTTGATTATAACATAGCCTACTATAGTTTTCATTCAGGAAAAAATATTATGACGTCCTAACTAAAAATTTTGAAGATTTATTAGAAAGTAAATTACATATTCAAGTCCCAAATAAAGAACTGCATAAAAAATATCTTTAAGTATTTTTTGAAATTTCTAGTAATAAGAAAGTATATCATAACAAAACTAACCAAAGCTTTCTTTGGGTTTCCCGTGTGTCAAACTTTCGCCGACGGTTTCGCTGTTCATACTGACAGCTTCTTCAGGATAACTGAACTGATTCTCCATGGCCGACATTCTTCTTAATATACGCCCCGCGTGCATCAACCGTGAAGTTTCCGCTCCATTGACCGTGACGGTTCGTAGTAGGCTCTTCCACGTGTTGCTAAGGTGGTACCCTTCTTCTCTGTTAACGGTTTTATTCTTCTCTATTTCTATGGCTTCCCTGATGAGTCTTTTTCCGTAGTTCTTGTGGTAGTTATTACTTTTACATTCTTGAAATCCATTTTGTGTCCGGTTGTCGTGCATGTGTTCTGCCACCGCTGATTGATCGGTCCTTCTTAAATCTTGCGTCCCTCTCATGTTCTTTTATTCTTTATGTCGATGGCTCTTCCTGTTTGTCCGACGTAGCAACTGTCCGCATTGGCATGTTATCTTGTAGATACCTTCTGTGCGCCCCTTGGGTATCTTATCTTTGCGGTCGGTAGATACTGCTGGATCGACGTTGCAGTCCCGAAGCGTACTTGTACGTTACGTTTCTTCAAAATTCGGCTACTTTTTCGGTGACTCCTGCTATGTAAGGTAAACACGCCATCCCCTTCGTGGTTCTGTAGTTGTCTCCAGTGTCGTCTTCTTCTTAGTGGCTCCTCTTATGTCGATGTCAGTGTAACCATTCTCTTTAGTGCTTTCTCCAAATGTATCTTTTCACTGATAAGATGTTGTTCGTCACTGATGGTTTCGGCTCTGGATAGCAATGTTTGTATTAATGTCTTCTTCTGCATCGGATGATGGTGAGATCTTGCATGCAGATATCCTATCGGTGTGCGTCTTCTTTCTAAATACTGCGTGCTGTAGCATTCCCTCTTTTGTTTTCTTAACCATAACATCCAGGAAAGGGAGATTCCATTTGTTCTTTCTCCATGGTAAACTTTATGGCGGGTGCTGCGAGTTTATGTGTTCCAAGAACTGTTTGTAGTTTTCTTCTCCGTGTTGCCATATTACAAAAGTATCGTCGACATATCGCAGCCAACACTTGGGTTTATATCGCTGGAACTTAGGGCCTCTTCTTCAAATGCTTCCATAAAACAAGTGGCTATTACTGGTGATAAGGCGCTTCCCCATTGCTGTTCCGTTCTTCTGCTCGTAGTATTTTCCTTCATACAAAAAGTATGTCGTGGACAAGCACAGTTTCACTAATTCAATGACGTCTTCTTGTAGTCCAAGTAATGGAAGTAAGGCCAGTGCGTCCTCCGTGGGGTGTGTTGGTGAATAGCGATATAATGTCGAAACTTACTAAAATATCTGTAGGTTCAGTCTTTAGCGTAGACAGAATATCCACGAAATGTTTCGAAATTCTTCACATACGTTGCAGTTTGTCCGGTGTATGGCTTTAGTAGGTTAGCTAAATATTTCGACAAATCGTGGTCGGTGATCCAATGTTGCTAACAATCGGTCTTAATGGCACTCCTTCTTTATGTATTTTTGGTAGTCCATACAGATAAGGGTACGCTGGTGCAATCTGGTTCCACAGAAGGTATCTACAAGATAACATGCCAATGCGGACAGTGCTACGTGGACAAAAGGAAGACCATCGACATAAGAATAAAAGAACACGAGAGGGACGCAAGATTAAGAAGGACGAGCATCAGCGGTGGCAGAACACATGCACGACACCGGACACAAAATGGATTTCAAGAATGTAAAAGTAAAACTACCACCAAGAACTACGGAAAAAAAGACTCATCAGGGAAGCCATAGAAATAGAGAAGAATAAAACCGTTAACAGAGAAGAAGGGTACCACCTTAGAACCACGTGGAAGAGCCTACTACAAACCGTCCACGGTCAATGGAGCGGAAACTTCACGGTTGGATGCATCAGGGCGTATATAAGAAAGAATGTCGGACCATGGGAGAATCAGTTCAGTTATCCTGGAAGAAGCTGTCAGTATGAACAACGAAACGTCGAAGCGAAATTTTGACAACACGGCGAAACCCGCAAGAAGCTGTTAGTTATAGTTACACCGGCCGTGAAAGCCTACGCAGTGTTAAGAAAGTTATATCGTACAATAGAAATTGAAGAAAAATCATTTCTTAAAATTGCTTGAAAACGGTAAGATAAATTTAAAATTTGATTTTACTAATGTTTTTATTTCGTTTTTATTGCTCTGTTTGTAACACTCTTAAGAATCGCTGCCCTAGGTATATAGCCATAATAATTTAGAAATAGTTGTCAAAAAGGTTGATAAAACTGTTCACAATGATGTAGTTTAAAATAACATTAATCCACTAAGCTCCATTTTTTTTACTAAAAATTAATTTAAGTTGTTAAAAGAATATTGTAGAAATTCGCACGTTTCCGTAATGTTGGCGCCGAATGAATATAATTAATCAGCAAATGGATTTAGAGCAAGACAGAAGCGAAAAATTCTATCTTCCGCAATGCGCGAAATTATCTCGAAGAAGCACTGATCACACTTGATGAACGGAAAGGAAAACTGCATACAAATATTTACCTTGAATGTAAACTCTTTCTGCGTACTGCGCTTCCGATTTAGATGTCATCTCCATTGCCAAAAATCATTAAACTTCAAACTAAATATCTACTAAAATTAATCATAACATGTATGTATATACTTATATTCACTAACTAGCACTTACATGCTTTCAATTTACCTTTACAATTCACTGGGTGCGTATACGCAATCTAATCAACCGACACCTTCATAAAATAAACCATGATAAAGAGATTGATTTGTTTACATTTTTTAACGCACTTGCTCTTCTATGTAAGAAAATAAAATATGTCGTGATATTTTCTTTATTTACTTCAAATCGGTATACTCAAACCATTAAGTGATATTAAGTTGTTACACAAACTTTAAATAAATTAATCTAATGATTGTGTATGATTGCATACGCTTGAAGGATTTAAATTATATTTTTTAAAAATGTTTATACGTTACATCACATAAGTTAGGAACAGATAAAGGTAAACAACGAAATGTTGATCAATATTTTCTAAAAGTTTAATCGCCAGCAAAATTAGCATCAAAATATATTTTGAGATAAGCATTATACTGTTGGACTACTGGACCGGTGAATTCATTTGACCACTATTCTCATTTTGCAGGAGTGTATTTTATGGAAAATAAAGTCCAATCCTTTGAAAAGTTCAAAAAATATTTGGATATGGTACAAAATTAATTCAAGGCTCTGCCAGAACGAATCAGGTGTCACAATAGAGGAGATATATTTCTTATGAGTTCAAGAATCTCTGTAAACAGAAAGGTATAAATATAGAGTACATCACATTCCCCGGACTCCTGAACATAACGGTATTGCGGAGCGATGCAACCGTACCCTGTTGCACAGAGCCAGGTGTTTAATTTTTGAAGCGAACATGGAAAAAAAAACAACTTCAGTTTATCTGACGAATCGTACTCCTGTCTCGACACTGTCAAATAACAAAACTCCAACTAGTAACCAAGTACAGTTTGGGCAAAAGCCAAACATGGGCAAAATACGAGTTTTTGGTTATAACTCTTATGTACATATTCCTGCTGAGGACAGAAAAAGTAAATTAGATCCTAGTAGTCAAAAAATATTTAGTTGGATACACAGACAATGGCTATCGTCTGTGGGATCCTACAGAAGAAAAAGTCATCTCAGCTAGAAATGTCGTTTTTGATGAAACAGAAATGATTGATGGGAATAAAGGACGAGAGTATAAATTGATTAATCAAGAAAATCAGGAGGAGCATAAAAGAAATGAAGATATTAAGCTTGACAGTGGTGAAGAGCAATATGCTGAAGATGACAGAATTCAAAATGTTGACAGCAATCATGAAAGTGACAGAAATCACGGAAGTGACAGAAATCAAGAAGTTGACAAAAATCACAAAAATGACAGAAATCAACAAAGACCTAGAAGACAAAACAAACAAACCTGTAAGATTCACAGACTATGAAATGCACACAGAAGACGATGAAGGCTTCTTGGCAGCGTATTAGCGCGGTAGTCCTGAGTGGAATATGCCCCAGACTTATTCTGAAGCAAATTTCATATGGGAAATGTTTGGAAGGAAGCTATCCAAAATGAATTGGATGCTTTGAGCTGAATTGATACCTAGAAAGTAGTGAAAGAAACCAAAAGATATGAAAAGTGATAGACTCCGGGTGGGTGTCTCATCAGAAAAACTTAAATGGTGAAACTGTAAGAAAAGCAAGACTTGTGGCTCGTGGTTATAAGCATGCGATGGTAATGACATGTACTCACCAGTAGCGCGCATGTTTTCAATCCGAATGGTGCTGTCATTGTGCATTGAAGAAAATATGTCTGTCAACCAACTGGATGTCAGGTGTGCATTTCTGAATGACGACTTACCTGAACCTGTGTACATGGAAATTCGAGAGGTCAAGTGAATTGTACATATAAACAAGATCATGTCTGTAAACTTCGTATGGTCTACGTGAAGCACCAAAGTGCTGGTATCAGAAACTACCTACGCATTTACTGAATTAAGATTTTAAGCGATCACAATCAGATCCATGTTTGTACTATAATGCTGATACTTTTTTGGTTGTGCAAGTAGAAGATATAATTATCTTTTCTACATGTGTAGAAAGATTAGATGCTTTTAAGCAAAAATTAATGTCAAAATTTGAAATGCGAGATTTATCTCCGAGATCACAAACTGACTTTAAATTAAATTTTCTGGTTTTAATAATTGAAATATTTGATAACAAGTTATATTTAAGTCAAAAAGATTTGATACAAAAAGTTTTGAGTAAATTTATGTAATATGAGAAACTGCAAAACATAAAATGTTCCAATACAACTAAAACTTAACTTCAAGTATATAGTCGATCAGAATTTGTAGATTTGAATGATTATGTCTTATAGAGAACTTATTGGATTTTTAATGTATATTATCTTAGGAACAACACCAAATTTGAGTTATTCGATTTATTACTTTAGTTTTCAAAATTGCGCTACTAAGGAGCACTGGATATACTTAAAACATGTGTTAAGGTATTTAAAAGCAACAGAAAACTTCGGTATTAAATACGAGAAATCAATAGCTCAAAACAGTCATTTAATTAGTGCTTATGTAGATCTGATTATGCAAGTGATATCAATGATAGGAAAAGCATTTCAGGTTACGGAATTAAAATATTTAACAATTTTGTTTTCTGTTAGTCGTTCCACATTTATGGTAGATATTGTACGCATATATGTAATTCCTGTAAGATGATCTGTAAGCATCTATCATACATGCTTACAGGTTTACAGATAATTCTTACAGGCATTACATAACATGCATTACTGAGACTATGAGAACCTGCCCAACAGCAAATTCTTACCCCTCCCCACATTGTGGTAGAAGGCGTGGCAAAAAAAAACACACTCAAAATGATCAAGGGAGGAACGATTAAGCATAGGCCTCAATCTCCTCACGGTGATCAAACCCGAGACATACTGGGATGACATGTCAAAAAAAAATCGGCTTTATGAAAGAATCCACCACAAAGCTTAGTAACAAGAGGGAGTGGGATCAACACACCAACTTGAAATTGAGATGAAATGCCATAAAATGGTATACTGATGGATCCAAGACGGCTCAAGAAACTGAAATAGGAATTAACGGCCTAGAACCAAGTACTTCGAAAGCTTGAGGAAATATCCGAGTATCTTCCAAGCGAAAATACACCCTATTGAAAGATGCGTCCAGTTCAATATTAACAGTTATCACCGAGAGCAGCAGATTATCATTATATCTGATAGTCAAGCAGCTATCAAGGCGCTGAGCTCACACGAAATCAGTTCCAAGATAGTCTGGAAATGCCCAGGAAAATTAAACAAGGTAGGCTATAGAAATGAAGTAACCTTCCTGTGTGTCCCGGGTCACACAGGAGTGAAAGGAAACAAAATAACGGATAATCTTGCAAAAATTTTAACTTAATGAACTCTTTCAGTTTAAAAAATTTGGGGTTTGCAATAAATTGGTACTTACTTTACCTTTAAAATATTTTCAAGTTTCTTAGAGTGCCAGTTAACGGGAAGTCCCCATGAACTTTGTTGTTTTAAATAGACACTCTGTATATTATTACCTTTTTAAATTCAGAATAAAATTCTATGACAATTACAATTACAGTTTCTTCTAATTACCTTTAACTCTTACCAATATATCAGGATTTCTGAAAGAAATCTGACATTTACATTGTTGTACATAACTGATAAATTTTCACTTGCTTTCACTTGCAAATGCCAAAGATCTCCCATTTTGACGCATTCAACTAATATTGTTTCACCAAAGTGAAATAAAAAGTTCTCGTGGTATCATATAGGTTGTCTAAAAATTAGTGATATACCAAAGAATTTTGTGAGTTACAAAACTTAGCAGTTTTTGTAGCAACTGGTAAGCGAATTAAGAAAGAACAATACGGGATTAGTATTATAAGACATTTTGAAATACATTCTCGCAGTTTTTGATTTAAACTGCCACTTCTAAAGATTTGAGCACTTTGAAAACATCTGCCCTAAAATTTTCAAATGCGATTAACATCCATTTTCAAGAATTCTAATCTAAGCTTTAAATCAAAAGAAATGAATTGCGAGATAATTTTTGTCAGACTTCCAAAAGATTCATATTTTTTGTATAAAGTAATTTGAAGTAACGAATGAAAGATCAGTTAAAAGGGTATAAGAAACAGAAGAAATAGTTATTACTGATCCAAGTAACGGTCGTGGAAAATGTTTCTCATTTTAAAGAATATTAATAACTTTGGAGTTCGAAAAATCCCAACAAAACTTTTCCACTCTATTGTGTCATCGAACAGCTGTATGGTAGGGCAAATCATTATATTCACGAAACTGGTAGTGGTTAAATCACCGAGAACGAATAAAGTTAACCACTGTCATAACTGGTTCAATAACGCAAAACAGATCAGAGCCTGCTAATGAATTATGCAATGAGAATTCCTTGAAGACATCTTCGTCTGTAGTGGTTCCATGTAGACTGTTGGCAGAAGCTCATTTTTCTGTTACTGCAAAGTCGATATTAATTCCTCAAATAAACAAAAACATTTGGGCAATATCAGTAGTATCTGTTGATTCATCAAGAGTCAACGTAAGCCAGTTGATCTTTTTTTGCTTGTAAATGAATTAACCGCATCCATTTACCACGACATCCGCTGACTAGCAATGGGTGAATGGTAGAAGTAGATGCCTCCCGGTACAATTTTTGTAAACTCCTATTATGTACGAGAAAAACTACCGGCAATGGCGGAACTAACAATTTGTCACTTGCAACTTGCGCGGGCCGGATTGAAATACGCGGCGGGCCAGATTTGGTCCGCGGGCCATAGTTGCCGACCCCTCTAAATTTGGCGATATACCCTACATCTGGTTTATAAGTTGTATTCATTCATAAATTGTTACTACTTCGTTATTCTTAACGTTTTCTGCTGTTAATTGATTTTGCAGTTTGCTATGATGTGATACTCTGGAGGTCGCACTTCGCATCTGTGGGAATAAGTATGTTTACAAAATAGGTTTGTAAGACGAATCCCTGCCCAAAATTAAATTTCGATCACAGCCATCAAAAACGCTGACATACGTGAAACATCAGTATAATCAGTGCTATTTTTTACATTTGGTGGTAGGATTCTATACGATATTGGTACTGGTGGGTCTTTCTGGGAAAAGTCGATTAGCATCTGAACTTTCTTTATATTTCTGAAGAGAGTTGCGTTGTTAATTTGCGAATGCTTCCACATTGGCGTTTGCACTCAACAATAACAAGAGGATTTGAATGGTACTAATTGTAAGTAGATTATCATCATTTTCAACGAAATGTAAATGATATAAATACTTTATGACAGCAATATTGTTCTTTGATACTAAAATAACATAATTATATTATTATAAAAGATTTCTGCTGCTATCCATAGCCGTCCGAATGTTTCCAGATTTGTCCTTTTTTCACAGATATTCAAGAACACCTGAGTAATTTTTTTTTGAGACAATAGACAATAGTATTGCTTTTGTTTCTGTTTATTAGAAATAACTAATTTTTATTAATTGTTTGCTTTTCAAAAACAATACACTTGACACACTCTAAAATAAATCCTCATAGAACATTCTAGTTTGTTCCAGTTTATCAAGGATTAATAAATTCCAGATATGAAATTATCCTGGGATATCCGACATGAAATAAGTGCAATAAAAGGATTTTAATGTGAATATAAATAGACAACATCTATCATTAGACATCTGTATATCTGATGTCACCTATCTAAAATTTGTACAATATTATCAATAAATGCTTACCATTACGAATTTTATTTAATCCGCAGCTTTAGTGTTTATACTTTAATACCTGTAATGTTATTTATAGATTTGGATAGGTATAGTAAAATATTTTGTGATTTTAAGATTAATAACAATGTATGTACTTTGCTTGAAAACTTTTGTTTTTGAAATACACTACATGTTATATTTATTTTTCCTAATTTACAACACAAAAGAAGAAACATCAATTAAAAGGTAATGAAAAAAAAACGTAAATCCATTCTAAAAATATTCTTATCAAAATTCTGAAACTATTAGCACCAACTTATCAATAGTAATTATGAAAACTATAGCAACATAAACTATTGCCAAAACACAATATGTGTTAAATATTATATCTGTTTGTATTAAGTGCAACTTTCTGGCCCCTAACAATTACTTGCTATAGGTATATTGTACAGATGGTATATAGAAATATTTTTAAGCTAAATATTTCATTACAGTACTTTTTTTAGAATTTGCAAATAACATCTGTAATTGACGTACGCAATACGCATGCCTATTAGTTAAAACTGTATTTAAAACATAGAAATAGAAAGGTGAATTAGTGTTGTATTCTTACAATTTTAAAGTGGATGATTTTAATATACAGTAAAGTTTCTCTTAAACGGACACTTTCTTAGACGGACGTTCCTCTTGAGTGGACATTTTTCTTGAAACCGCCAAAGTCCCTGTTTTCTTTAATAAAATATGTTCTTTTACATGGACACTCTATTAACCGGACGCGGACATAGAAATTGTCTATTTTATTCCTCTTGTGCGGACAAATTCAGTTTAGAAAGGTGTTTCTTTAGAAGAAATCAGATAAATTATGCTACGACTGGTTTATTACATTTCGCAGTAAGCGCAGTCGGGAACTGCTGTGTCGGGAACTTTAGTGTGCGCGAAATACAATGTGTGCACTGCAAATACATAGGATTTTACAAATATAAATACCAATTTAATTTTTAAAGATGAATGGAAAGTGAAAATACAGTGTATGAAAATGAAGCAATTAGCTCTGACAATAAAACACAGATCAAAACTTACAAAAGTAGTATGAAGGATTATGCTAATGCATTAAAAGTAATTAGAAACCTAAAACAATTTAGCACAGAAGACGAGGATATGGATTCATTTAGTTTACTTCAAAAATAAAGTAAAAAAGGCAAATATACGACGTTAATAATGACGTATTACCAATATTATTTTTGTGATGCGTACATTTCATTTAGAACAGTCTTATTTATTTGAGAATTTTCCTTTTCTATTGCATTCAAAATACATTAAATGAAATACATTCCTTAGTTTTAGTATCATTATCTGTTGTTAGTGTTCATTATTTATTACTCATATACTCATACTTTATTTCATCTCATTCACAAACGAATGACAATTCCGTTGAAAAAATAGAGTTGTTGGGATTGCTGTTACAATAGTTAATATAATAACAACTACGATAGTAATGGAAATAAAGAATTGATATAACCTATATATTCTCATAATTATATGAGAGTATTAATGGAAGTAAACTAAATTACCATACGTTCAAAAAACATTGCGCGATCTAATTTCTTTCGAAATTATTTTTCGGTACAAAATTTTAAACACTTAGCTAGGTATTGTTCGACACAAGCACTCACAGAGAACCCAGAACCAATTTTATAAACACGTACATACATATAAAAAACCTAGAAAACTAATGGCATATTACATAAATAAAAATAACAAATATTATATTTAAGCACCTAATCTATCAAACACATAAACTACTTACGTTTTACGTTTCCAATAAAAACTTGAACTTTATCCATGATCAACTAAAGAGTGTACTGTAATTAGTGTATAATTAGCAAAATATTTTTATTACTAATCGAAACAATTATAAGTTAACGTTTATGTTGAACTATTTTATCTTTTTTTATAAAATAGGAAGCAGCTACTGAGGAATTCAGTTTTTTATTAGTTATCATTGCAACTGATAAAAAAAAATTTACGAAAACAAAATTTAAGTAATATATGTGTATATCAGTGATCCGAGCAATACTATTGGTGAAGGAAAAATCTACGCACCGAAACAACCGG
The DNA here is from genome assembly GCA_004143645.1 of Protaetia brevitarsis. Taxonomy (NCBI): domain Eukaryota; kingdom Metazoa; phylum Arthropoda; class Insecta; order Coleoptera; family Scarabaeidae; genus Protaetia; species Protaetia brevitarsis. The sequence goes on from RXPK01000297.1 coordinate 2,001,003, forward strand.
TTTAACTTAGTTCTATGTATTATTTTCAATTCGTAGTAGAATCGCAGTTGTTTACCGCATCCGATTCGGGTAATATGAATAAATCCTACAACTAAAACGTGCTGAATATATCAGAGCCGGCTTTAAGGTTCACAAGAAAATTGTCAAAACTTACCGAGACTTAGAGGCCGTAAACATTCTAAGAAATTCTATATCTATGCGTTAGGTAACTACATACAACTACATACATATTTTTATATAATATTTAAATATGTAGGTATGTACGTGTTTAGTTGTTATGGGTACACCTATATAGCGCTATTTATTTCTGTGTTGTTTATATTTTATATCCAGAACTAAATTTGACAAACCTTATTAATTATGTTAGGTAGTTTACACTACGATGCCGACGTCTTAGCGCCAAAGATCCTTATTTGTTTAAATGCGGCCCTGTATATTTTTTTACGCTTTCGCTATATTTTTTCCCACTACCTAACTATGGTGGGGATAATGTCTTTTGTTTCGATTTGAATTGTTTTTATAGTGTTTGCACGATAACCACTAATACAATCACAAACACGGGCAAACCGAAAATTAAGATTTTGATAAAACTGAAAGAGTATCATGATGTAAAAACAATACAATTTTATTAGCTGCCTATTCCCCCGATTTTACGGTACAGTTCCCTTAAAAGAGATTTATATGATTTTTAAATATCTCGGTTCGGTAACTACAAGCGATAATTTTGTTTGGTAAAATATAATTTCAAGTATATTACACAGCCAAGGATAACATACATTATTTTCGAAAAATATTAACAAAGGGGGCGCGAGATATCCTATATCCCCAAATTATATTTTTTTTATTTTCATCATATCGAAGTAATTTGAAGCACATTATATACACAGCCAAAGATGATGCAAATTGTTTTCGGTAAAAAAAAAACAACAACGCGATAGCGGGGTAGCTTACAGCCCGCATATTATAATTTTTTTAATTTTCTAATATTACCATAATTTGAAGTATATTAGATAGTCAAAGACCACGCAAATTATTTACGAAAAACAGCAAGTGATCCGGATATAAAAAACGTCTCTGCAGCACTAACACATGGTTATACAATTTTATTTGGCATTTCCGCAAAAAGACGCTTAATTTCATCAAGGTGCGCAATCATTGTTTATATCCGTAAATGTGTATGTTTCTTGTTCGACATTTGGTAAACTCATTTCAAAACATTTCAAATTCTGGCTAACAAACGTTATCTTCTCAAATATTGGAAGCACCGGTGATCTGTTGATTGATTCTTGGCATAACCATCGTGTTACCGAACTTGAAAAATTGGTGCCGAATGATGAGATTCATCATGTACATTTTAAATATGCCCAAAGAAAGAACAGCAATGATACAACTTCCGGATGTGTTTGATTTCAATGTATGGACAAAAGTCGTAAGAACTTTTTCTGATTCAGTGATTCCTATGAACTATTACATAGATTTGCATCAGAGAAACAATATTTTTAAGCTGCTATTAACTCAATCAATTTTCGTCAACAAGGTTTTCCGGCGTCTTCAAGCAGTCGTAGCGTAATGACTTATACCTAGCTTGATGTCGTTTAAGCATTCTGTAGTTTCGTTTTGTAAAAACGCGCTTGTATAGTATTTGCAATAAACCTGCTATTCTACGTCACTGGTGATGCAATATTAGTGCTTTCAACACATATAAACATATAAAGACTACCATTAACATACGCAATAATTGGACTAATAGTTACGTCACAGTTTTATAATATGTTGAGTGCTTCATTGAAACTTTACTTCCTTTTAAATATGCCCAGTGTTTGCTGAAAATATATCATTGTTACAAGTCATATTAATCACTCCACTTAGTGTTAGAGAAAAAATGATTCAGCCAGCCTTTTCTCAGTTAACATGATTTTCCTTTTAAATATGAGTGGTTAAACTTTAGATTAACATTACAAAAGCTATTAATATTTTACTGTTGATTCAATATCGTAAAATCGTTTAATGCAATTTTATACCATTCATTCGTTGAAGAGTATTTACTTTTGTAATTATACTTTGTTGTGGTCCATATTACTATTAAAAGGTGTTGATTGAACATGTTTGAATACTACAGTCAAATAAGAAAATTGGTGAATTACCCAGAGGTATATCTTATTACTTATTAGCACAAATCATTACATTAATCATTTTTCAGTGTTATCTTAACAATGGGTTATATTTATTTCAATCGTTTTTTTTTTTTTTTAATTCAATTCAAAGTCAACATGTGAATCATTATATGTTATTGCTGAACGATAGAGTGAAAACAATAACTGCTTTCCTTAAGTGTAGGAGCGGGGATTTTTTCCTTGCAAAGCAATGCAAAACTTTGTTTTGTACATTTACCGGTAGTAGTAGTGTATCTGCGGCCTCATGGTGAAGCAAATTATACTTCAAATTTTCGTAATATTAAAAAAACTAAAGAAATAAGTTGGATCTTAAGAATCCTTGTTATTTTTTTTCGAAAGTATTTACATTATCCTTCTTTGTCTGAAACGCTTCGTATTATCCTGACATTAAACAATAAAGAAAAAAAAAACAATTTAGGAGACTCATCAGGGTACTCAGTTTCCCTGTTGTTAAATTTTTACTTTCCTTCGTTAGGGCGTATAGGAGTATAAAGAATAAGGACAATGGATGAGTCATCGTGGTCTGAATTTCTAAGCCTAGCTTCACTTCAGACAACAGCCTCCCAATATGGCTATTTATTATTGTTTACATGGGTACCTACATAAATTAGTTTACTCAACCGTTTAATCTACATGATTTACTTGTTTTATTTATTTCTCTTACGTATTTTATTAGTTTTAAATTACCGCTGCTGTTTTAAAAACAATTAATGAACCTTGATGAGGTACATTGTGTAAAAGGTAAGATTAGTGACCGTAAAGTTTACATACTTTGTTATATATATATTACTAGGTTTAAGTGAAATAACCGTGAAAGAAGACGCCAATGGGCATCATGCTATTGTACCATTCGCTCTTGCAAGATAAGTTCGAAGGTCGCAGTTTCTTTGAATTTGCGAATGAATTATATACAAGAGGACAAGAATTAAGAAAATACATGGATAAGAAGAATTATTGTCGTTGTGCAGAGGTTCCTAGGTCACATGTATCATAATAACCGACTTAATTCATTTTATGTCCACTTTTTAAAATAATGTGATTTTGGTCTGAACTGCATTATACTAGTATAAGTTTTAATCGACATATTTCACATTCATTCATATTATAGACAACTCGATATTATTTAGTCTACGTCTGAAAATCTATCCACTTGAACACTCGCAGACATCATTGTTTTCAAACCACTGCAGGATCGGATGTTAGAAATGAATTAGTCGAATAAAAAGGAAGTCTTTGTATTACACAGAACGATATAGTAATAACGCTGGAACACTAATTATAAGTTGGTATGTGTTCGTGTCAGAAATTTGAAGATGCCTTCCACCGAAGTCGTTGCATTTTTAATAATTTATTTGAGAAAGAACCACAATATATTTATTCCTGAAAGAATATTTTATACTATAACTTTATAGTAAGCTTGCAAAATCCTTACTGCTATATATTGTGGTTGTGGTTGAGGTTACACCAATTACATTGCGTATGTTTTATCTTTCTCAGATACGATATTTTACTTACAAGCCAGCGGCAGCTGGTGCATACGTCACCAGCGGGGCCCAATACAGTGATACGAAAATGTTACGAACTTATAGGAAGAAATTAGATCATTGTAATGGCTCTTGTAAAATAAAAGTACAAGCCGCCGCCATAGTATAAACCAAATTAGTACGGTCATAACATGAGTCATCGCACTACCAATCGATTATTTCAAAATCTACTTGGTTAGAACATGTCCACTCGTAACCAGCTGATTCGCATGTTGATATTTATTTTAACCTTTGTGTTAATTATGTTTGCCTGTGTAAAGCTTTCCTGAAATATTTCAGTTTTGTGAACTTATTATCAGAATTATTATTATTTTATTTTATACTACTATATTTCCTTTTGTATTAGCCATTGTGATTTGTGTGTTTTAGTTCTTTTCTTATGTATGCCAATAGAAATGCGGCCTTTTTTAAAGAGAAGAACATGCTCAATAGATATTTCAAAGATGTTTTTGCAAGAATATGGTTTCGCAGTTTATTTGACATTAAAAATGTTGAATCTACTTGGTTTAAAGATGGCGCAAGGTCAAATTTTTGTGGCTCCAGAAAACCTATGTAAAAAAAATGTTGTATATAGATATAAAAATACGCAGTACCACTAGAACCAGGTAACATGCAGTTTTTTACCAGCTTATGTATCGGGCGTTGATAGATGTAATCTTAGACTTTTGTTAGCTAATAAAATCATCCAAAATATAAACCGTCTCTATGTGAATATATAACATACTTTGGCGGCGAGTTGTGAGAAAGCATCCACATGCGGTCCATCGTTCTTTCTTGTGTCGTTCAAGTTATATACTATAATCCATGGTTGGGTGTAAGGTTACGTACATGAAAAGCGCGCGAATTGCTACGTGCTAAAACATTGTGCAACATTTGAGAAGTTTCACGAGTCATGACAGCACATCGTATTACGGTATAAATCTTACGTTAATCAGTCGAAAGTCAAGTGAAAAAGTCTATTATCAAGTCTAAGTAAGTCAAAATGGCATTAATGGGAATTACAGAACACTTTAATCCCAGAGACAACGAAATATCATCATATATCGGAGTTTAGAGTTTAGCTGACACATACAAGTTTTATATTGCTTAAGGGGATCAACAGGAGGATATTACAGCTTTCGCAGTTAGGTTTTAAAAATTGGCGCAGTTTTGTGATTTTAGTACGTTTTTGGAAAATGTCTTACGTGACAGACTGGTTTGTCGACTCAAATCTAAAAGTGTTAAGAAAAGATTGTTGACAGAAACTGGACTCATTACTTTTGAAAAGATATATTACAATCGCACTTAGTATGAGGTTAGGAGTAAGTCATTTGAAAGTTATTGCACCCAAAACCCAAATTAATAAGATGTGTCAAAGTGTATTATTACCACTTGTAACACCTGTCAAGTAAATGAATAATTTTTCCAACCGTAATACACTTCTTCCATGTCTTAGTGTTCCTAATAATTTTTACAGGCTCAATATTGATTGTGTGGCTGTCACGTTCACAAGAAAAAGAACGCTAGAAGGCTTACAGCTACCAGTGATAGGAGGTGAAAGGATTCCATCTGTCAAAGAGACGAAATACCTAGGGATATGGTTTGATCAAAGGCATACACGGAATTCAAATATCCAGAAACTGACCAGCAAAACCACCATCGCCCTACGTAGGTGCAGGAGGCTGTGTGGAAAGAATTGGGGACTTAACCCCAAGATGACTCTTTGGTTATACACAAGGGTAATTAAACCCATGATAACGTACGCAGCATTAGTATGGTGGCCAAACGCACGGCAGGTGGGGCGGCCAAAACGCTGGGTGGCGGCAGAGGCCACCACCGCGATTAAAGTAATTTTGAATCTGCCACCAATACATATTTATATACAAGGAACCGCAAGTTCCACAGTACACAGACTTTTGCATAGTCAAGTACCGATAAGTAAATCGCACGGCCGGCGCTGACTATAAAAAAAACTGTTAGACGAACGCAAAGAGGCACCCCTTTTAGGAATGCCATGTGATGCCATGGTTCAAAAATTTAACCTAGGTAGAAAATATCAGGTTATAATGCCAGAAAAGAAGGACTGGGAGACAGGTACTCTGGTAAGAGCGGACTCAAACTGGTATACTGACGGCTCTAAAACGGACTACGGCGTTGGAGCGGGAATATAGTTAAGAAGCCTAAAAAGGCTCTTTCGGTAAGCGTCAGCAAAGACACAGCAGAGGTTGCTGCAATGTGTCCGAGAGATAGAAAGATGTACCGAGCCAAGTAAAAGCGTCGCTATCTTCTCTGACAATCAGTCCACACTTAAAGCGATTAGCGCCACGAGCGTGGACTCCAAGCTGATTTGGAACTATGTATGCGCCCTAAATGAGGTGGGCACCCAAAGAAAACTAACTCTGGCCTGGATCCCTAGCCACTCGGACGTGAGAGGAAATGAGGCGGCGGACGAGCTGGTCAGGCGAGGTTCGTCAAGGCCATTCGTTGGAGCCGACCCCTATTTCGGCATTACCAAATCGCAAATTAAAAAATCCATCAGTGAATGGATACATAATCAGCCCAGAGAGTTGTGGCAAAAATCATCGGAACAAAGACAGGCAAAAGAGTTCTAAAGGAGCAGAGGCCTGAATTCACGAGAGATCTACTGATCAAAGACAGGAAGACTGTCAAAATGATTGTAGGTCTTCTGACTGGTCATTGTAGACCGAATAGGCATATGTACAACATAGTCCTGCAGATGATGCAACTTGCAGATACTGCCAAGAGGAAACACCAGTTCATGTGCTGTGCCAATGTGAAGGCCTGGCGAGGACAAGGTTTCTAATAATGGGGAAGGAGAACCCCACAGCTAGTAGCTACGTAAAGAAGCCTCTCTCAAAGATGACAGGTCTAATTAAGAGGGCAACATTAGAGAGCGCCCTTTAGGAAAAAGGGGATCACAATACAAGATAATTATACACTCATGTATAACAGAAAGATAAATTGGCACCCTAAACCCAATTCAAAAGAAATCACCCCTCAAAAAGGAAAAATAATAATAACTTTGAAGTGCGTGTACGGAATTAAATGTTATTTTATTGTTACAATATGCTCTTGCAAATTCTGGTGCTTTTATAACTACTAGAGCTGAAACATTTATACAAATAATCCTGAAATTAATCAATGAATAATTATTTTCACCCTAAAATAACCAATGACAAATTGCTCCTACTAAGATCATTCAAAGAAATTTTATTTTGTATTTGTATGTTCTACCACACCGAAAAAAACCGAAAAAAGATATAATAAACCTAAATGTATACAGTCTAATATAACAAAAAACCAAGTTGGCACTTTGAACCAAACTAAAAAAAAAACCACCCCCAAATAGGGGAAAATAGTGATAACTTTGAACTGAATGAACGGAATTCGGCCTTGATTTTTTATAGAATGCCCATAATCAGTGTTTATACACATATTTTTTTTTGAACGTGATAGCTTGAGTAATTCCTGAGAAAGAAATATTGAATTTTTCCACTCTTATAATAATATCTCGAATGGGGTGGCATCAATTGAGCTAATTTTTGGTATTTACAGTATGTTTGACACTAGTACTCATTTCCTATAATTTTAGTCCGATAGCTATAGGGGCGCTTTTCAATGGCTTATCGGAGCAAAGCCTTTGGCTGCAGCCACGCAAATTGTATCGTCATTATACAACAGTACGGTGGTAAATAGAGATTTTTGAAAAATTACAAAAACACGTTCATTTTTATATGTAGTTCCGGGTGTTTCGACGTAGCATCTAAATATACAGGACGATCCATGTAAGAATGATGGCATATTTTTTTAAAATGGCAACCCCAATATTTTGTTTGATATTTAGCCTCATTTCTTTGTCGAAGCGTCAGTATATTTTTTTTTCACAAGTTACATAAGAAAATAAAAAAAAAAACAATGTCAAGTAGTGTTGTGATGAACGTAGCTTTCATTCATATGTATAGCTGTGCGTGAATATTGCAATGTGAAGCGAACGAATGAAGTGAAGCCTATTCTCAAAGTTGCCTTCACGGCGTGAAAGTATAGTGTAGGTGACGATGCCTTCACCGTCATTCGTGGTAGATATTAGGTAGTGCGTGCACAATGCATATAGTCACTTGAGAATAAGTCGTTTCACTCTTTCGTCGGTTCACACTGCATATTCACGCGTGAAGGGCAATATGAGAAATTTGCTTCATGCACAACGCTTCATTCATTCAGGTAAAGAATGAAATATACTGCTTGAAGCCCTGCTATGATACGAAGGATCTGCGGTGAATGACGGCGAAAGCTTCGTTCGCAACGCTAATGTCAAGTACTGAAACACATGAGTTAAGTTACGGCCTGGAGCGGTGATCTTGACCGGTAACTTTACAACTTGTTCGAATGAAAGAGATGAACTCGTAAAATGGTTACTGTGTTTAAAATAACAACTACTGAGTTTGAAGATAAAGTCTTATTTTAAAAACGAGTGATGATATTAATAGACTTCAATAACTTTTACAAGACTGCCTTTAATTATTATTTTTGCGCCTAACATAACATTTTGGTACTACTTATCATTACAACTAACAAAAAGAGATTGGAAGAAGTATGGAAATTCATTAGCGGCGCAACTGCATATCTTAAATCTATACACAACGCTCTCGCCATGTGATAGTGATAAAGATTTTGTTTCTTAATTCCAAAGTACGGATGACTCACACAACATAATACAACGTTCTGGCTGTGCGATAGTGATCAAGATATTGATTCTAATTCCAAAGTGCAGATAACTCAGACAACATAACACATGTGTCAGCAAAAGGTAAGGAATAAATTCAATAAAGGGCTAAATATTGATTTTTTGTAATATCCTAAAGCATGTGTAATTTCGAATTTTTAAGTTTGCGTATTTCGACGTAACATCTAAATACACAGGATGTTTCGCGTAAATATGATGACATCATTGCTTTCTTTTAAAACGGCAATGTTAGAATTAGTCTCGGAATCGAATTTTACAGCTTAAGGCTGCGCATGAGGATAATGTAGAGCTCGGAGGTCGGTAAATTTCGTTGGGAAAAGCTTTTGGTGTTTGTAGGACGAATTAATAAAAAAATCAAAAATGAAATGAAAGTAAATTTTAAGCCGTTCCTTAACTTGGTATTTATAAAAATAATTTTTGTTATGTAAACCAAAGAAATTAAAAAAAAAGAAACGCAACCCGAATTAAAATTGAACTAAATTCAACGATTACAGCCGGTCCGTTTCGTGTTAGTATTTTTCGAATATTCGTAACTTTATATTTTTTATTCTTCACTAGATTAAATATTTTTATGTTTAGTTTAAATTCGCCCACTTCTTTTAGTTTATCCATTTCTATTTATTGCGTACTCGTAAGTAATAGAATAAGTGAATTCTTTTTTTCGGATTCGCTTCTTTTCTATCAAGTTCCCCCCGCACCTCTCCTCTCCCGTTGAATATATGTAAAACTGTCCATGAAGAGCTCTCACGTAATAACTGTATACTAACGTTTTTAAAAAAAATTGCTATTCAGACACCTGTACCGATATTTTTGCCAACCTATCAATTCGCGATATCTATAAACAAGAAACAACAAGTCTGTGCGGTTCGCTTAGGCAGCGATTGTTGCATATACGGCAATAGACTGAATTTTTACAATCTGATTGCATCTAGGTCCATTGTTAACATAATCAAATATGCTCGTTTAAGTTCTAATTGAAAAGTCGTAATTAGTAAAAGTAATTTATACCATTTCAAATTTTAATTGATATAACAAGCAAAAAAAGTATATAGAATTTCATTATAGTTTACTAAGTTTGTTTAATTCATAATCGAATATGCTACGTAATATTAAATAAGTAAAATAATTTATGCTATTTTAGATTTTAGCGTGTATAACAAGAAAAAAAGTATGTAGTCATATTACTTAACGTTAAATTCAACGATTATTTAAAATCGCTCTGTTTAGTTCGTAAGACCGCTTACACAGCGATTGTCGCATATACGGGTGTCTATGGAATGTTTCAAAGCATAGCGCTGACGTCTACATCTGCGTCAAATTATTAAAGCAGTATTTAATAAAATGATTTTAAATTTTAATCGATATAACAAGAAAAGTATTAAATGTTAATGTTAATGTTAGAATTTCATTATAGTTTATTAAGTTAGTTTAATTCGAAATCGAATATATGTAATATTAAATAAATAAAAATACTTTATACTATTTTATTGTATTCTTATTGCATCCAGGTTTATTTTTAGCATAACCAAACATGCTCGTTTAGGTTCTAATTGAAAAAGATTAATTAGTAAAATAATTTTATGCTATTTTAGATTTTAATGTGTATAACAAGAAAAATTGAATTATATTATTTAATGTCAGCTTTCATCATCATTTAATAAATATCTGAACTTCATAATCACAATCTTATTATCTATTTTTTTTCTTGCATAAAAAACTATTCAGACGATTATTTAAAACGGCTCTGTATTTCAAAATTATCGAATTATTATTTGTATTGATAAACAAGAAGCAACCAGTCCGTAAGATCGCTAAAAATAAAAATGGCTCTGTACTTAAAAATTGCCGAAGTATCAGTTCACAATATCGCTAAACAATACGCGACGAGTAAGATTGCATACTCGGCGATTGTCGCATACACGGGAGTCGATGGAATGTTTCAATGCATAGCGCTGACGTGTACATTCTTAATACATGTGTTTGTTCAAGTTTTAATTGAAAAGTAATAATTAGTAAAATGATTTATGCTATTTTAAATTTTTATGTGTATAATAAAAAGACATACAGGCCAGATCATGAATGTTTGTAGTTACGTCATATTTGCTTATGACGTATGCAGCGTCTGAAACAAATTCAGGCACACCAACATTGTTCACAATGAACTGTACGAAATGACAATTGTCAAATTTAATGAGGTTATACGCAGTTTTAATAGATTTTCTTTTATAACTGAAAGGATTGGTTCAGTTTTTAGTCAACGTTGCGTTTTAACAACAATCATGAGTAATGCAACTAATAGGATTCTAAATAGTGAACGCAATTAACTGTCAGAACAAAGTCATGTTTGCTTCACATTCGTACTACTCTTTAATTATTTTCCCTGTGTGATTTATGCAATTTTGCCAGGAGTCTGGTGTACAGCTGTCCAAACTTTCTTGCCACATTCCCAATACTTGTTTATCGCCATAACCATCCCGACCAATATGGTTATTATAATATCCTTTCGCATGTGCCCATATAAATTCGATAGCATTGAAATCGCAGTGATACAGAGGAAGTCTTGAAACTTTATGCCCATGTGCTCGAAGTAATTCGTCAATAACATAAACCTTAACCATAAATTACTCTACGAACATCCATTTTATTTATCTCTGACACATCACATGTTTTGGGCATCAATCGTGGCTTGTACAGGGCTGTTGAAGCACTCTGATGAATGAACAGCAGATATAACTTCCTTCTTGCGCTTTGTGTCGTAGATGATACCCATAGAAATGCCAAAAGCATTCGCAACTCTCTACAATTTGTATGTAAGTTTAAATTTAATAATAACCAATTACAATTTACCTCACGGATCGCATCAACGGATATTAGAGGACTTTCATTTCGCTTTTCCTCCTCGAAATACACTAGTAAACGACTGACCAACTCTTGGCAACAAGAACTAAGTCGTTTACCAGGCATCTTGAACTGTAACCTAAAAAAATGTTTAAAGTCTTTGTATGTTTCTTTAACACCTCTAAACTTACCACAAACTAAAAGATTTACTTCACTATAGCTCTGAAAAGAACTTTTGGTAAAAGAAATAATTAAAGTAAGTAAAAATTCAAACCTAAAGAAGGGTCAATAAACAGTAAAAAGGAGATGTCAAATGTCAACGGAGCGGTAAAATGGGTTAAAATGGCGTGGTTGCATGCCCTGAAGTGAACATTAAGAAAGGTCTTATTTACGCATTACTCGACCGTATTCTATCTCACTTCAACTAGTTTGTTGATACTTAATAAAATATGGACGTATAGCTTAAGTAGCTACGACTTATGTTATATACTTCTATCTCGCTTGTCTATATGAATGCTTCCAATTTTTTGAAACTACGCTTGTCTTTACTTTACCGACCTGTTAATGACGTAACTACAAACATTCAAGACTTCCTCTGTATGTAATTACATTATTTAATGTTAGAATTTCATTATAGTTACTAAGTTTCTAGAATTCGTAATCGAATATGATATATAATATTAAATAAGTAAAATAATGCCTCTGACGTCATCGGCTAAGGCCTCTCACCTAGCGTTTCAAAAACCTTCCCCAAGCTACCGCGGATGTCGTCTCCGTGGACGCCATCGTCTTGAGCTGCCCCTCCCACCTACTGCTCCGCTCTGGGGCACCTGGAGGAGAACGGCCTTGAAAGTGGTCTAGAAGCCCCCTGGTTTACCTACTCTCATTTGATAGCTAAAATCTATTCATGCCTTTTTTTCTCTATCATACTTATTTTTGTATCGAAGCATCAGATAATGTAAACTATAAATTTCTATGACGGAGCTAAATAACCAATATCACAAGAAAAAAAAAGAACGTAAAAGAGTTTTAAAAGTCAATATTGAAATAAAATAGCATAGATTCTAAAAAGGAAACCTAGCAATAGTAAATGAAGTACCTATTCCTCGATAAATAATATATTAATGAAAAATATTCATGTTCCGTATATTTATTATTCATTCATTCATAAAATTGCATGCGAAGATAATAACCGTCGGATAAAAGTTCTTGGGATGTTAATCTAATGCTAATTTTGTACGATATTTATGCTTATGTAAAAGGTTTAAAACAATTTTTGCACTAATATTATATTTACCAGCAATTTGTCTAAATGTCATACTAGAATTTAATTCCACTAATGCACAAACTTGAATTTCTATATAATGCTGCACTCACTGACAGGACAAATAAGAAAAGACAAAATCCAGAAGCTTACCGCAAATTTGGAAAAACAGCAGCAAATGTTTCGTAAACAAAGAACACAACTTCATAATGTTGTGAAAGCTAGTTTTATAGTTAGTTCAAAATTGACAAAGTCATTTAAACCATTTACCGAAGGAGAATTTATCAAGGAGTAAAGTTTGCAGTGTTTTGTGTCCTGAAAAGAAAAATGAATTTGAAAAAATTAGTTTGTCAAAGCGAATGATGGCTAATGATATAAAAACAATGTTGACTGACCGTATGGCTGGTTTTGAATCATTTTCCATAGCATTAGATGAGAGCACCGATTTGTCTGATATAGCTCAACTGGCTATATTTATTCGAGGTATTGATAAAGAGTTCACTGTTACTGAGGAATTGCTTGCTTTACAGCCGCTAAAAGGAACTACAACAGGAGAGGACATTTTTAATGAAATTGAAAAGATATTCACAAGTTTTGATTTGCCATGGTCAAAATTAGTTGGTGTATGCACAGATGGTGCACCTTCTATGGTCCGCTTACGTAAAGGTTTCATCGGAATTTTGTATGAAAAAGCAACTGAATTAAATGTGCAAAAAGATGATTTGATAGTCCTTCATTGCATTATCTACCAACAGAACTTGTGTTCTAAGTCCATTCGACTCCAGAATGTTATGAATGTGGTACTAAAAACCATCAATTTTATTCGATCCCGAGAGCTTAACCATCGTCAGTTCAAAGCGTTTTTGGATGAAATATCAACTGAATATGACGACGTAACATATTATTGTGAAGTCAAATGGTTAAGCAAAGGAAAAATGCTGAAACGGTTTTACGAGCTTAGAAATGAGATAGCAGATTTTATGCAAATAAAAGATAAACCACTAACTGAATTAAGTGGCCCAAAATGGATATGTGACTTAGCATTTCTGGTCGACCTTACAGGCCATTTGAATGATTTAAATTTGAAGCTTCAAGAACAAGGACAGTTAGTAAATGATTTATACAGCCGTTTGAAAGCGTTTCAAAAGAAAATCCGCTTGTGGGAGGCACAGTTGCTGTCTAGTGACAGTTACCATTTCACCACGCTCTCTGCGTATGAAAATACTGCTTATGCTCAATATGCTGAAGAACTCAAGTTACTGTCGGAGCAATTTTCGAACAGATTTAGCGATTTTAAAAACATGGAAGACAGTTTCAATTTATTAGCTACTCCAACAAAAAGTAATGTACAAAATGCTCCAATACACTTGCAAATGGAGTTGATCGAGCTTCAAGAAAACTCACTCCTAAAATCTAAATTTGAAGACGTGGAGTTTTTTTTCGGAGCTTAGAAAATTCGCAAGAAGATTGATTTGTGTGTTTGGCAGTACTTATAAATGCGAACAGTTCTTTTCAATGATGAAAGTTACTAAATCAAAATATCGTACAAGGCTGACTGACGATAATTTGGAAAATTCTTTACGTCTTTGTATCAGTGGAATTCATCCAAACATCGATGGATTAGTTTCCCAAATTCAAGTTCAAGGGTCTCATTGGTTTCGTTGTCGCTATTTAACTTTCGTAGTTTGTAATAATTCCAAATTTCACGATTTAATTATAATGTTGTACCTATTTTTTTCATTTCATTTTCTTATTTTAATAAATTGCATTATAATAACATTGTCGTATTATTTCATGTCTGATATCTATCGCTAAAAATTATGAACACTACTTTAAAATGCACTACTTTTAAACGCGGCCCGCGAACGTATTTGCACATTAAAGTTTGGCCCACAACATGTCAAAGGTTGCCCATACTTGGTCTAAACGCTTTCTAGTAGTATTATTCTTATGTATGGTCAAATCGTAATTTTAAGTATGAAATGTTTTACCACATAATTAACAAATTAGAAACTATAGTTATCTACTTAACAGAAAAAAATAAAATATACGCTAAAAAGCTAAATTGTTTGGCTTTACAACCGAAAGTGATAACTTGGTTGTCTAAATACATATCCAATTTTATAAGTGATTAGCTGCTTTGCATTATGCGTAACGACAACAAAATGTGAATAGCATCGCGACGGCCTATGATCATTTTTCTTTCATTTGCATTGTCGTGTACTAAAAGAAATATATTTCATTGTTTGTCAGCAGTTGGGGTTTATGCAGATTATGATTGTGACCTGAACTCTCCCGAAATAGGCTCAAGAATTGGTAGAATTTGTAATGCAATTAGCTCAATTTGAAGTTGTTCTGATGAAATGGATGATTTAGTGCAATCCAAATAAATCCATCTACATTATTGCTAAAGAAATTGTCGAAACAATCTTGTAAATATTCAGTGTTGCTTATATAATTATGAT
Organism: Protaetia brevitarsis; assembly: GCA_004143645.1. Classification (NCBI taxonomy): domain Eukaryota; kingdom Metazoa; phylum Arthropoda; class Insecta; order Coleoptera; family Scarabaeidae; genus Protaetia; species Protaetia brevitarsis. The sequence goes on from RXPK01000297.1 coordinate 2,016,029, forward strand.
TAAAATATTGATTTAGAAATAGATATAACATTGATAATAAATAACTGAAATGAAATATTCTCATTGTAGTATTCTTTCCCTGTTACTTTAGTGACAATAAGTAAAATAAGAAAATTTTATATTCATCCCTTTCCGCGCCTTTTACAATAATTTCTTGACCGGCACGGTAACGTTAGGTTAAATACATTGGGGATGGCTAATAAACTATCCCTGATCTGCTTAGCTGGGCACTCGCTCATTCTCTAAATGAGAAAACAGACATCTGTTAAAAAAGAATCTGATTTTAGGTTTAAATTCGTAATGAACAGGATTTTATAAGAATAGTCGTTAAATTTTATAAAAATTAATCGAGACACGTCCGTCTTTCACAAAGCCTGGCTAGTGAAAGCTTTTGAATTGAACTTCTCTAACAGACATCGATAGCGATTGTCTTCGCAAGGGCTGCAAACTGCCTCAGGAAGGTCCGTTAATTTCACCGAAGTGAGGGGAATATAAGATATTTATAATACATGAGAAATCCAATGTAACCAAATGGAACTCTGAAATGTCTACACTAAATTGAAATAAATAATTATTACAAAATTCCGGAATCACCTTACATTCATTATAAAATAACGGTAGGCGTGTGTACATCATGGAAAAATACTTTTAAAAATGTTCAATACTTATTATTACATTTGATTAACAATCTTTAAAAAAATTAGCTGTACAGTGAGTATGCAACCTTGCATACACGTTAATTTTGATAAAACCAAATTCCAGCAATTTTCCCTGTCTTTTTTGTTGACGTATCGATGCACTTGGATTGCAAATACATATAAAAACACTATTAAATTAAATTTAGGCAAAATAACTACACTCTAGAAAAATAGAAAAAAATAGAATTTAATACATAATTGTGGCAGAAATTTTTTAAAGTATTGAATAATAATTTTTTATTTACTTTTTCTATCACTGTAGAATGTATTTTTGAGTTTATTTTACTTTAATAAACACAAATTTACTTAGACATCTTGCTAGTTTTGTAAAGAAATTACAAAACCCTTAAAATCCTTAAATTTTTTACCATGTTTTTGTCGGGGAGTGTATTTAAGCAGTAGAAAACATTAAAATACTTTCTAATAGCAACTGCCACATCGAAAATCTTTTTAGCTATATTAATTATATTAGAATTGACAAAATTGTTTGAGTATAAGCAATAATAAAACATCAAACTTTCAGATTAGTAGACCTACTCAAACAACACCATAAATGTTCAATATCCGTTTATGATGCACAAAATAATTAATTCCCGTGTTGACTAATTATAAAGGTATTTACCAGAAAACAAGCAAAAAAAAATAATGCAGCCGCAAAATATTCTTTTCAAAAGTCTGTAGTTAATTTGATTTAAGACACCAAAATTCAAACTCGTACTTCCTCCCCTTTATCTAGTATGTTAAACAAATAATTTATTGATATATACTTAAGTATATATTTCTTAAATATAAACTTTGTACAATCATAACAATTTCTTCCATTCGATATGTTGACGTACTAATATATAACAATAAATATACATTATCGGCAATCAACTAAAATAAATAAAATATCACTGCTTGTTTCCTTCCTTGTCTAAAATTTCGTTTAGCTGCTGTTCCTCTACTCCAGTTTTCTGTTCTGGTGGTAATTCATAAAGAAACTTGTAAAGATAGCTTGCAATCACGCTACCTGATAATGGGCCTATCCAATACACCTAGAAACAAAATACATTTATCAAGCAATTATGCTAAAAATCTAGTATTGATCTCTTACAAAATGCTTGTGCCAATTTCCGTTTAGGAGAGCTGGTGCAAAACTTCTGGCCGGGTTCATACTTCCTGACGTAAAAGGAGCCTAAAATATATATGATATATATTTTTTTCATATAAATACATGTCCTTCCGAATATATCCTTACACTGCCCATGGCGATTCCAGCAATGACGAAACCAAATTTCAAGCTAATACCATCGGTATTTTTAGAATTTCGTCTATCCCAAACAGAGCAACATATTAATATTAGCACACCAGTGGTAATTGCCTCAATAATAATCGCCTAAAACATTTAATATTCATATTAAAAAGTAAAGAAGAAGTTAAAAAAATGCAAAGCAACGAACAAAACCTGAGTAATAACTAATATCTTCTTTATTGATTTTATGAAAGCGTACGACTCAATAGAGAGAAGAAAAATGTATGAACCAACAGAAAAGCTTCGAAACAAATTAATTGGGCTAACATAAATGACACTGACGGATACACAGAACAAAGTAGTAATTTTCCAGGGAAAGACCGAGTTAGACAAGGGAACTCATTATCTACGAGGTTATATAGGCTAAAAATTAATGAAGATAAAACAAAGTACCTAATAATGTAACAAGCAACAACAAATGAACAAAGATGTAGTAATTTCAAAACGGATGCAAGAAGCTATGATTGTGAGTCACTTTGAATATTGATTACAAATAACAATGAAGAGGACAAAGAAATAGAAAAACAAAGATTAAACAAGGGAAGCAGTGCAATGGGGCCAATGAAGAAAATATAAACGTTAAAACAAGTTTCCTGAGCAGTGAAAGTCAGAATATATAGAATTGTAATAAGGTCGACGCGACGGTAGTGTCACAATATAAGTCAAATTAATACCGACATAACATTTTTTTTAAATAGGTTTTCTGGACACGCAAAAATTTTACCTTCCGCCATCTTAAAACCTAGTAGATTCAACATATATACCTATTGCTATGTTTTTCAGAACAAATGCTCGAGATTTAAAATTTTCAATTTTTTTACTTCAGTAAAATACAATAATATAGCTAATTATATATATATATAATATATTCAAAATTTCATTGAACATATAATTTCTTTATTTGAGTCTAAATTTTTTTAAATATTTTTTTTTCTTTTTTTTACAAAATAAATACAATTTAGTGGTTTTTATTCACCCAGCGACCTCTCTGATAAATGAGTGAATATTGTGATCAGTGACCTTCTACCTGCTAGGTGGCACGGGACAGACACATCAAATTAGCTGTCAAATTTAGCTTTCCAGCCGCTTGCTAACGAGTACGCATTCCTTACCTAAAGAGCGCGCTCCCAAAGCCCTTTCTCTGATTGTTTAAAATTGGAATAATATAATAATAATATATTGTTGTAAAAGCACACTAAACGTATAATAAAAGAACGTTTTAAAACAATACAAGCGTAACTCAACAGATATGGAAAATACCTGAATTGAAGAGATATTCGGGTTTGGCAAGGTAGTACACAATCCTGGCCTCGTCACTGTTACGTATTTTCGGTAACGAATTCCGTTTGCAAAAAGTCATCGGGCAACAACAGCTGTAACAAAATTCATGTAAGTATTATATTAATAATATCTTATAGAGCAAACAACATAAAGCAACGCTATGCAGGATGTTCTCAAAATTGAGTTATTTATATTAACAAGCTGTATTACTCGTAAAAAGAAGTCAGTTTACCAAAAATCGTTCATTAATTGGAATTGTGAGTTCGTGGTTGTAGCAGATGAATAATTAAAACAATACTCAAGTTGTGTTGAAGTATATCAACACAACTTGAGTATTGTTTTAATTGTTCATCCGCTACAACCACGAACTCACAATTCCAATTCTTGGAGCAACGCATAAGAAACACACAGACAAAAATCGTTCATATAGAGGTTGCAGAATAACAAAGTTTAAGTAATGGCATGCTTATTGGACATTACCTTCTTCCAACTCAACTGACAGGTGAAATTTATTTAGACTTTCTTCAACACACTATGCCACAATTATTAGCTATGTTATTATTGTTACCCAACGCCCTGCAATTTTTTCTGTAGAGTTATATAAAACAGTTAGTTTATCAGGATGGGGAAGTAAATACTGCGGACTAACTAGGGCCGTTCGTTCATCGAGAAAACCAAAATGAGGCAACCGATCGCTTACGACCAAGCAACCAATTCTCACAAGCGACCGTTATATTTAAAACTATATTTGGTCGTCCACCGTTCGTGCAATAGGTCGTAGTTGCCGCGGTGGACGAGCAAATACAGTTTTAAATATAACAGGCGCTTGTGAGATTGGTTGGTTGGTCGTAAGCGATCGGTTGCCTAATTTTGGTTTTCTCGATGGACGAACGATCTAACAGCGCAATCCTTATAATGTTATTCGTGGGCAGCCAAACTTTATTTTTGAAACGTGGTGCACTGATAAAAAAGATTTTAATAATTTTTTAATAGAAAATTTGTATTAAATTTTTATAGAGGACTGTACTATGAAATCGGTCGAATTATTATATAACACCAAATAAAATTAATATTTGGAATGGCAACATCACATTTTTGGAATAACAATATTTTTATATTAAAAATTTTAACAAAAATTTTTATTCATTTTTCATAGCTGCAGCATTCTATCGGAAAAGTAAATAGTAGGGAATATACCAGGTGGATAGCAAGATTTTTATTGGTGCATTTTTATGCGTGGTTGTTTATTTGATTTGGCGTAAACTACACACGTACGAGTTAGTTCTTGCCTAAAAGTGGTTAGTGTTTAGTGAGGTTATATTACCGGTAAAAGCAGTTATAGATATGGATGTACAGCAAGAGAAAAAGTGTCCGCGTAGCTTGGTAGTAAAGAACGGTGGTATCTATTGCCACCAACCAAAAAAAAAATACCTAAATTCTTTTCATTTATTTTATACAATAAAGTCAGATATTTACAATATATCCCGCAAAAATTGTCTTCACGTCATATTTTTCCTTACTACCAAGCTAGGCGGAAACTTTTTTTCTCTTGCTGTACCAAAATTATTAACAGATTGGGCACTGATATAGAACTATTTGATCGTCAGTACCTAAAGCAGGATGTATTGGTGTCTGATTAGCCTCCACCGGTTCCGTGGATAAAGAAAATATTGCGATACCATAGCAACGAAAAATAACATATTAGAAGTGTCAGTGTAAAGTTTCACGTCAAAAAGTCAAATCATAGATGCGCAATAAAATTTGAAAAAAAGGATCTCGACCGAAATTGTGAAAATCGAAAATTGCAGTATTGAGCCATCAACAAGTACCTATATTTGCAGGGGTTAAAAGGTAAGCAGATTTACGAAAATATGCTTAATGCCCTTGGCGATCAACGTCCTTCGTATGCGACCATGAAAAAATTGAATTGCGAGCTTCAAAAGCAGTAAATTTTCCATTGACAATGAACACCGATTGGGGAGACCAGTTTATGTGTTCATTTTGTAGGGCCGCCGGCCGTCGAATTGAGCTAAAACGAATATATGAGGCATTCAGTATTTCATATTAACGTTGAATGTTGAATAATAAAATATTTTGACTTTCAAATTTTGTATGCTTCTATAGGAAGTAGGCTAAGAATTTTTCAATACGTCCTCGTATATTATGTAAGTATTCAAGTTACTAAATTGGTTTTATTGCTTCATAAAACATTTCATTGTCTCTTACATGCTGTATCTTAGCAATAACTTGTATTACTTCGATACATGTTTCTTTTTTTCTGAGATGACATCTTCAATCTGTACCTCAACGACTCTCTATCTCTCTCTCACGTGTTTCACACAGGTATATACATATATTCATAAGCCAAAAGCATCTATAATATTAATGTATGCTGTATTTTTAGACGATGTTGAAAGTAACGGAAGTAACAATAATTTTACTGTGATAGCTCAGTGTTATTTTTAAGGTACGATTGCTTTTTCCGTGGAATGACGGTGGGACATTATTGGAACAAGTCTAAAAATTTGTTTAATTTAGCTTTAAAACCTTCAGATGGTAATTTTAAAAATAAGGGAATGTTAATTTAATTTCACCAAAAAAAATTCTCAGTGTAAGCCATGGATACGCAGAGCAAACTTTGCAGTAACCGAACAAATGGCGACAATTTTGTACAATATAACAACGACATCATGCATTTGTATTGTAACTAGCAACTACAATGAACTCTGTTATTCTGCAATATTCTGTATAAATGATTTTTGGTAAACTAACTTCTCTTTACGAGTGATACGACCTATTAAAATAAATGACGTTGAGAACACAACATGCACCTTATGTATGCTATGCTTCTGTTTGTGATATCTATGTATGTATGTAGATAGGTAAGTATTAAACTTCATAAATTTGTTTTGCCGATTTCAATCAGAAATAAAACTACAATAACTACATTAAAAGCTTAAAGTAAGAGCAAAAGGAACCAAATATATTAATTTAAGCTAATAAATATAGCACTAAATTGGACAACGATTAAAAAGTTGCCATTTTAAAATTACTTTAACTTCCGTGAAAAACATCATTTGACGCATTGAAGGCGTGTAGCTGCTATTAGGGTAAAAAGCAAAGTTTTTATGTGTATCCTGAGGGGTACAGGTATTGTATCTTAATCATAGAAAAAAAGATTAAATTAAAAAATTATAACGGTATCCCATATCTTTTATTTGGCGTACTTTCCTAGCAGTAAAAGTCAATTTCTCTGATGGAAACCTTTTATATTTTACATTAAGCGATGTCGAATCCAATTCCTTATCGAAAGCCTCATATAATTATTTCTGTCGCTTCTATTAATACCAGCAGTTTTCAGAAAATGATGTTTTAAGTATTTTATTAATAGGGCTATCAAAAACCATAAGATAATAATTATAAAAGCATACAGAAGAAAAAAAGCAAACTATAATAACAGGATATAAAATTTACGGCGCATATCATTAACAAACAAAAGTTAATAAAATTGTAAACGTTATGTAGTTCGCTTGCAAACACTGCCATTCTGCCATAAACACCTTTTGTTGTAACCTGTTTTATTTGTTCAGGATCTATGCTATCAAACACTTCTCTTAGGTTAAAGTTTCCACTACTTTAAAAGATTACAGATATGTGAATTGTTGTATTACTATTAGATATTACATATAATAATGGATTTAAAAATATGATGCACTGATATTGTGTAGTATAGTACTGCTCAGGTTTGAAAAAATAGTTAAATTACCATAATGTTAATTAGGAAGGCAATCATCTTATTTTTTATGCGCATAAATTATGTCACTTTAAGATATATATCTTCCACCGTAGAGAATTATATTGGTGTAAGACCATATCTGTAATTCCATCAAATAGTACAGCAATGACTCCAAACCGGCAGAGGGAACTGAAATAAAATATATGGGCCCAGAATCATGTACTTGGAAAGGGGAAATACCCAAGTCTCTTCCAGGCGGAAATACACGCTATTGAAAGATGCGTCCAGTTCAATATTAACAGGAATTACCGAAAGCAGGAGATTTTTATAATATCTGATAGTCAGACACCCATCAAAGCGCTGAGCTCCACGAAATCAGTACCAAGACGATCTGGGAATGCCTAAATAAATTAAACGAGCTAGGCAAAAGAAATAAAGTAACCCTTCTGTAGGTCCCGGGTCACAAAAGAGTGGAAAGAAGCAAAATAACGAATAATCTTGCAAAAACAAAGGGGCTAGAATAACAATCCCCAGTAAGAACAATATTCGCCTATTAACAGGAATACTTTCAGGCTATCGCAACCTGAAAGGATGTCTGAGTAAGTTTGGATTAGCAAAGGGATCTGAATGTAGATTTTGTGGAAAACAGGATGGAATACCCATGCATCTCCATTATTATCATCACATAAACCCAGAGAAATGGCTTTGGAGATAGCTTCCAAAAATGCACCGGGAAGTTGCTCAAGATTGGAACAGACAATAAATGAGAAAATTGAAGGCATATTACAGAGATTCGGCCATTCAGAAATAGAGTAGATTGCGGGCATGAATGGAAGTTATCAGTTCCTTCCAAAACGAGGTGAAGGAATTGATAGCTTACACCATTATCATTTTATGGAAGAACGAACGTAATATAAAATAATAAGCTAATCTTTATTGAAGACACTTACAAGACTAATAGATAGGTACATTAAGATGTGTCTAGGTCTAGGCTTAGCACTAAAGTTCGTTTTTTAAATTGAATATTAAGAGTGAAATTCTTTTTATACAGATTAATCCGCCCGCTTAGATATACCGTGTTGAAAATAGTTATTTAAAAAAGAGCGCGATTAGGTGCTATTTACACGTTCCAACTCATCAATAAAACTGACTATGAATAATATACTGACTCACCTTTAATAATCCCAAACCTAATGTTGCACCGGCAAATTGCGCTACGATATAGACAATACCCATTAGTGGTTTCAGATGACCAAAGATCACTGTGGCTATCGTAACTGCAGGATTCAAATGTGCTCCGGATATATGTGCAATCAGCTGCAATAAAGAAAACTTATAGTGACACCAATAGTTACAGCATCATAATAACCTCTATTTTTACAAAACGTTAAAGTTATGCGACTTTTCTTCTGGATAATTATAATAAAAAATTGTGTTGGTTGAAAAGCTACATATTTGTAAATGCAAAATTGAGAATCGTTATTAACCGTTATTCTTGAGTGAATTAATATATCTCTTATATAATTCGTATTTTCAATAAAAAAGTACTTTAGACACCATAAGGAGATAAAAATTTACATAATTGCATGGAAATTAAAATGTACTCAAGATTAAATCAAATGCATTTATGTCTTTCTATAAATAAAAATTCAAGTATACTTGTAGGCATACACGTGTACACAAGAGGTTGATATAACGAACCGATACGTAACTAACATATCAAATAAAGATAATCGTGTATTTTCGTCTATTCTTAGCAGAAAATCAGATTTGTCAAATTAATCTAAACCTAAATCTCAATACGATTCCCTATACATTAACTATATCTGACATCTTTTACTTTATAATCTTGCACACTTTGTTTAGCATAGATACATATGATCCAAGTGGATGGAATGTTTGGACGTGGCTTAAATGCAGATAACGAACAGGAAGAAGGGAAAAGTTTGAAACAATGAATGATTATAGAAAAGATCACGGACGTGAGAGAAAATTTAATGCATGAAATATATAACTCATTGAAAAAAATGGAGAAAAAAGGAAATTGATAATAATAATAATAGTAAATTTTTTATTTTGATCAAGAAACTTCGATCAGAAAGAGTAAAGGATCTACAGGACGGTTTTGCATTTTACACTATTATACGGATCAAGGCCTTGGGTACTGAATAGAAAATCACAAGAAGCGAAAGGAATATACTAAAACGCACTTTTGGAGGATTGAATACTGACGAGAAGTACAAGAGGAGAAATTTAGTTTCAAAAGTTCTAGTGGAAAGTATGCAAACCGCAGTAAATACGGCGGTGGACTACTGGTGCAAACAAGAACGACTGTCAGTCAATACTCAGAAAAAAAAAAACAAGTCGTTAGGTTTTCGAGAAAAAGCACGTTAAACAGTTTACAACTACTAGCAAAGAATATCTAACAAAAACAGACAACTAGCAAGCGTGGAATCGCCATGTTCTCAGAGTTCGTTGCATCCAATATTTTTACCTGAGCTTTGCTCTTGTCAAAACAATTCTTGACAGTTTTTGACTCGAGATTTTTATAACTCATGAACGCATATTCATGCGAGTAACAACTGTAGCAAGGAACATGTGAACCTGAAAGTTATCAAATTTAAACTGTGTGCAATAGCCACATTTTCGTTCAATTCGTTCTAACCATTCAATAAGCAGATTGAAGATTCCGAATTTTGCACCATGAGATCAAAGGTACTGATGCTGTTTGTCCAATCTTGTTTCCCACTAACATTAGATGGTGAAAGAATTTCATTTGTCAAAAAGGCGAAATAGCTTACGGTACGGTTTAATCAAAAACTTACATGGAACCCACAAATTCAGAAACCAAACAACAATGCCACTATTGTCCTAGGCGAATACAGGAGGTTATGTGGAAAAAATTCTATGGTTTTGCACAAGCGTAATTAGGCCCATACGTAGCAGTAGTGTGGTAGTCAAAGATACGACAGGTGGGGCCGGAAAAAAGGCTAAGTACCCCACGAATACTGACTTGACTGTATGCCACGGGAGCAATGAAATAGATCCCTACGGCCGCAATGGAAGTAATGCTAAACCTGCCACCACTATATTTTTATATACAGCCTGCTAGCTATACTGTATACAGACTTATTCACAGTCAATCACCGATAAGTAAGTAAAAAACTTGAGGAGCCATGGTTCAGAAATTCAATCTAAATAGAGAGTATCAGGTTATAATACCAAATAATAAGGACTGGGAGAAAGGTATTCCAATAAAAGCGGGCTCGAACTGGTATACAGACAGCTCTAAAACTGACTATGGCATAGGAGCCGGAATATACAGGGAAAAACCCCGAACATGCTCTTTCGGTAAGTTCCAGCAGAGACCTTTACGGTGTCCCAGGCTGAGGTTGTTACGATTAATCACTATGTCAAGAAAACTGACACAGAAACAAGATGAACTGAGTTAGGTAAAAGCATTTTATTGTATCTGACAGTCACGCAACGCTTAAAACGATCAGTTCCTCAAGCATTGACTCTAAGCTGGTTTTAGACTACGTAAGCACCTTAAATGAGGTGAGCATCCACAGGGAATTAACATTGCTCTGGGTTCCCAGCCATTCGGGCGTGAAGTGAAATGAGGCGGCGGACGATCTGACCAAACGAGGTTCGTCAAGCTCATTCGTCGGAAATGGCCCTTCCTTCGGCATTACAAAATTGCAAATAAAAAATCTATCAATTAATGGACGCATAATGAGTCCAGGGAGTGGTAGAAAAAATTACCACCACAGAGATAGGCGAAAGAGTTCCTAATGGAACAGAGGCTTGAATTTACTAGATAGCCATCAAGAGGAGGAAGAAACTCCAGTTCACGTGCTGTGCCATCGCGATGTTTTGGCGAACGTTTCTAGTACTGGGCGTAAAAAAAACCCGTAGCTAATAGCTACATAAAGGAGCCACTCTCAAAGATAATAGGTCTGGTTTGCATCATACAATGCAATTACAGAACAATATATGTACATACATGTATCTCATTAGAGTAAGGAAGTTGCCAAAATTCATAATTTTGTGGAAACCCTATATAATTATCTAAATCATCTTTGAATACAGTATTTAATAGTCGATTTCTAAAATTCGATCACATAAGCATAACACCCCGTTTAAAAGTTATTTTGGATCGATTTTAAAAGTCAAACTACACTCCCTAAAATTAAGTTAGCAGGTCGTAACAGAAAGTGTCTTTGGGTAACAGTCCATGACATCTACAAGCGGATAAAGTTTCATTAGAATCTGCAATTTACGGTGCGCGATCTTCCCTTGTCAATGGTGACACGTGTTCACAATGAAAAATATCGCCTAATGAAGTAGTTTCCACGCTTAAATAAACCATAGTGACTGTTGTGGAATGCATGATAAATCGAACCATGCGAATGTTCTATCTCTTGCTAGTATCAAATATTTGTTGGCAATGATATGAAACAATAAGTAGAGGATCACAAGACCTATATTCGAATTCGAGAATTTGTGTAGATAGAAATTGCGGAAAATTACTTAATTGATTAATTTCAATTGCCTAATCGATTGAAATGTGAATTTTATCAGCATTTTGTGGAAATGAACTGTTTAGAAATTAGAAATAACCCTTGAAACTTTTGAAAAAATCTGGAAATAGATGGTTAATTAATATAAGTAATACAACCAAGTAGGTAATTATCTAGTGTCAACAAACGTTTAATTAGAAATAAATAGTTACCTTAATTGATTCAAGTATATTGGCATATTTAATCCAATTTTATACATTACATAAAAATAAATACGTACACATTTGAATCAAACATCTGGTACTGACAAAGTAAGTTAATTGGGAGAAATAAATACTTGTTTGCCCATATATAAACAAGCCACCTGCTTGGGTCAATGAATAGCTCATTGGTTCAAAAATTTGCTTTTCTCTGCGTAGAGTTCCCAAAATCCTAAAAATGCATAAAAATCTAGTATATCTACAAAAGTGCCTATAAAAACTATTGCAAAATGATGAAAGCGATTGCCTAAGCAATTTTAAGTATCTGCCCCAGAAGTAATGTCAAAATATATGGTAGTTCATAGAGATGTCTAATACTTATGAGCATAGGTCGAATATTCGAGATATTTTTGTTACAAAATACTTCAGAATGCGAAATAATAAAATGAATTAAACCAAAACAGTGCGTCATTCGATTTATTAAAATTAATTTATAAAACACAAAAACGCTTTTTTTTAGGAGGGTTCATTATAAAATGATACTATTCCAGAAATGGCAGACATAGGTGCATTTTGCTTTTCTTTATTCTTTGCTTAATGCTTTATACATGATGTATGCCTTGTATACATGCCTATGAAACTTTTAATGCTTCCAAACGTCCTTTGCATACGCATTCGTCTAATAAAGTGAATTATTTAAACTATAGATAATATGTGCGGCGCTATAACTTACTTGAACACATATTAACACAGCCAAACCAAAAGTGAGAGCGTGAAAGTAATGGGGCACAACCGAATGAGGTAACGAAGCGCACCCCATACATCCCAAAAACAGCAACAATCCCGTCCCGATAAATTCGGCTACGAACAACTCCAATACCTGTTCCATTGCCGGTGCCTTTTTTCGTCCATCTATAACAGAAATACTGGAGTTAATACATTGAATGGTAACGTGTCCAATTCGTGTACGATGTACGCAGTAACGTCGGTCGGTCTGGGAATAAAACGATCGCAAAATCTTAGGAAAGAAATTAAGAAGAACATCCACGAAACGCAATTCGCTTAAAGTGGCTAAAACTAAAAAGGAAATTGTCGCTAAGGAAGTTCACACTGATTAAAAATTTGTGCCAATTCGCGTATACGGAACGAAATTACTTCCCAACGTTGTAACAAGATTAATTAATTGCATCGTGTTCAGTTTCGTTACATTAAAACGTGGTTAATCTCTGAAATCGAACGCATTTAGATTCATTGAAAAAGTGAAATAGTTAGAATTACTCCAAGGATTTAACTAAAGTAATTAATATTACTTTATTTAAATGTTTGTAGGGTGTATACAGACTGACATAATGGAGATTTTGCAATTTTGTAATTTTAAAATATTTGTAATACCTTTGTGCAAATTACTAGCCTTGCCTTAATGCCCTAGTGGCATTTTTTCTCATATCATAGTTACTTCCAATAAAAAATATGCATAATATCCTTTAATTTAGTTATAAAAACAGATTTATCGTTATTTTTATTTTTATTTCTGAAAAATCTTTATCAAAAAATTCGTGGTATTTTTCTTACAAACAACATTTTGTTCAAGAATGAAATTAAATGTTCAAGATATTTAAAATCTAAAAATAACTTTTTTATGTTACGTATTTATCTTGAAAGATATACACAAGTCTGTTCACAATCAATTTTAGTATAAAATCTTCGCATTTGATTTAGTTCCTTTTAAAACGTTCGATGTCTTTCTTTCATTTTATTCCCTTACTTCACAAATCTGTAGTGATAAAATTGATTATTTAACTTCTTATTGCATTCATTATACACAACAATATTTATTAACTACAAATGATATTACCTGATTAACATTGTAGTGTTATTTTACATAACAAAGCTTTTTGTTTATTTTTTTAATGTGAGGGAGAACATGTAAACAAAATAATCCCATATTAAAATAAAATAACTGAACAGCATCAATCCATCAGTTATTTGCGCCTTTTTTTAAGAAGATCCCATCTTAGGGGTTAGAATAAGAAGGGCACAAATGCATTTTTTGTAATGTGCTTGTTTTTTTACAAAAATAAAAATCTTACACTAAGCACAACTTTAGAACTAGAATTCTCGTATTTTTTTAATTATGAATGTATTTTTTATTTTATTCAAAAAAATATTGACTTTTTTTTATAATTAGTAAATTTTAGACTGAAATGTAAATGTTACTTATACGCTTTTTATTCTAACCCCTTTAACTGTAAGAAAATACGTCAAAAATGATACTCGATGTTTTAACACGATAGATCCCTTTTCGTATCCGATGTCACAATATGTAATTGAATTTCAAATATGTACTGACTGTTACTCTATTTGTATTATTTTATTACGTTGTAATATGACTATAACACTGCAAATAAACTACTAAAAATAATAATATTATCCTCTGCTATTACTACAAAATTTTGATAATCAAACTTTTATGCTTACTATACCTGTTAATTCGGGCGGGTTCGGAAATCCCGCTTGATTGGACTATTTTTCGGAACAAGATTTCCCGTACCAATGCTTATCGGGAAATCGGGATTCCCGAATTCCTAATAGCTTGAAATCGTAAATTCATATATAGGTAATTACATGTGTCCCGTCAGTTTCTCGTAACTTTGAACAACCATTGTTAAGATTTCTCTTATTTTTTTAACATCAACCGCGATTAAGAATGTTTTAAATATTCTTTTTAACATTAGAAGGGGTGAGAGGAAGGGAAATGTTTTGTTTGAATGATAAAGAGAAGATATAATTCAAATCACTTTTTTTTTAATATGGGAAGTAGTGAATAGAATCCAGTAAAGGTATTTTGCGAAACGTAGAATCTTGTAATCAGCATGTCATCTACGAATAAGAATATTATTTAGACATTTGTTTTGTACATTAGAAGTTATCGGGATTTATCGGGAAATCTCGACCCGTCCCGCTAAATAAAATCCGGATCGGGACGGGAGTTCCCGATACTACCCGTCCAGATTTAACAGGTACACTTATAACACTGTCAATTTACAATTTGAATATGGTGTTTCCTGTTTAGGAGCAACATATGTATCTTCACAGTGCAATGGTAGAAACCCATCACTGGATTTTTCAGTGAACGACGAATGACGCAATGTTTAAAATGTATTAAGAATTTAGAAAAATAGTGTAAGGTTGCATTTGCAGTCACAAAGCTCTTTTTAATTTACTTCAATTCAATTTTGCAATTAACAAAAAAAAAATTGCAAAAACTTTCATACAATATCATGTATGTAAAATAACCCTGGAATATCTACATTATTAAGACACCGAATACAAGCCATAACTTTTTTGTTGCTCAACCAGAAGATAAATATATGATAATGGTGTCGATAAACATTTTTTTTAATTTTAAAAAAAATAATCAAATTAATATAGTACATGCATACCTTAATTTTGGAAGGTCTAAGTACTTGTCCCATTGGCATAAAATATAAACCCAAATGTCTCTAGAAAGTTAAAATTACAAAAATGATTGTATTTTCAATTGAGTCGATATTTTTATCAACACAAGCTGGTATAATGCGGGGCTCTTTTCTACTGGTAGTAATTATTAATTATTAATCAATAAAAAATTAAACACACATAGAAACGCAAACGGTCATGTAATTATATCTTTCAGGGTTTTGACCTTTGAAAATATGAATTATTTGTTTTAATGACCTCAGGTCAATGCTAAATATTAAATTAATGACGTACTAATGTAGTATTTTCGTTCTAAATCAGTGTACGTTTAGATAAAATTTATTAATGTACAGACTCAAAGATATCATGCGTGAAATCTTTTCTAGCTTTACATGTTATTAAACTGTAGATATCTTCCATAATAAAAAATCTGGTCACACAGATTTTTATTATGGAATGTCTTCATAAAAAATTTAAAATCCCTTGCGTTATCTTTCATATGCATGATTTGTCCAGTTTTCTTGTAATAAATGGACAGTTTAGACACGTGAGCAAAATTTGTTTCTCTCTTTAGACTTATACCATTTGAAAAGAAAAGATGTTGCAAAATAACTTCGAACAGTGGCGTAGATAAGAAATATAGAGCCCCCGCAAAACAGAATTTGAGTTATTTATGAGCGAGAATTCAGATTTTGAAAGATATTTATTTTATTTATTTAATATAGCGTACGATTGTGCAAATTTTCAACATTTTTTTTAGTAATGCATACAAAAAGTGAACAATTTAGTTGTGACAAGTTTGAATGACATGAAAATAACACTTTAAATGTTTTTTATATTCAGACTACAGAAATTATTGTAGTTATAGTTTAAGTTGGTTTAAAGTTTTTGAAGAATAAAGTAAGGACAAATGTAAGGAAGATGGAAGCTTTGGTATCTTCCAGAATTTTGCTCTGAAAAGCTAGTAACAAGATAGAATCATAGGGCCCAAATCGTTGCCTCTGCGTTAACAACATTTACTACATTTATAGTACATGGTAATATCTATTTTTTCAATGAGATATTAAATATGTGGTAAAGTATATTTCAACTCGAAATTTTTGCGTTTTTACTAGGACTGAACTACATCCCATTAATGGCCAAAGTATCAGAAAGAAACCATTAACAAAATATTTTTTCGATTACTTCTTTTTTAAATAATTTTTGTGGAGCGAAGTTGTACGCCCAATTAATTTTAAATTACTTTTAATCCATATATGTTGGCAAAGTATCACCAACGAACCATTATTTTTCATGTAAACAGTGAAAATGATTATTATTATCATTTTGCATTTTTCTGTTAATTTTAGTATATGCCACCAATAAAGCATACATATAATTCTCTGACCATTAATGGGTTAAAGGTTTATTCAATTGTTTTGGGCTTTCTTATGACACAAACATTCTATCGTTTATTATAGCGTAATATAAATTAAATATTTATTCAACGCTTAACGTATTGAACCAACTACAAAATATATTTTTTCAAAAACATTATATAAACGTTTAAACATACAAGTTCATAAACTAATGAAAAAAAAAAAAATTAAAATCGTTTCACCAAACATCCTAGAACATGTTCTTAGAGACAAATAATTTACAAATTTACATTTAGAAGGTAAGTATAACAGGTATGCGTACGCTTAAGCACACATACGGAGCAGACGCATTAAATTATACAATTCATGATATTAAGATAAATAATAATATATTTATCACAATATTTAAGCAAATATTTGTTGGAACTGGATGTATAGCCCAAACATTGTAATAATATTATAACATACTATCAGATGTAGACACAATGATAAACTAATATCAAATAAATTCTAAATTCCAGCAAAAAGTAAATTTCATTAGGTACGGAACAAGCAATTATTCCCACCTTTTTTTGTTAATTTTGCTTTTTAAATTATAATTACTTTTAATTGGATTACGAAGCCTTTAATATATCTTATATTTAATTTATCCTTTAATTTCTCTTTAGATCTAACAAAACGAAACCGTGACACTTCGTTCAAGAAATCAGTTTTAACGATAAAAGCGTCGAAGTGAAGTTTATTTGCGAGACACTTGCGCAGGGGGATTGGTTTGCACGTTGATTTTCTTTTTTTTATAGTCATTCCTGGGTCGGTTTGGTTGTGTAACAGATTTTAGTTTACTTTGTTAAATAATAGTAATTTAACTTCACTCTTTTTTTTATATTATTATTTGTATTATTTAAATAGGTTATTTAGTTAGAAGGGATTTGGGTAGTAAAGCAGCGTAATTCGCTGAACTCAAATCCTTGCTAATTGTTTGTAATGTAAGTATGTAGTAATATTGTATTATGAAGCTTGGATTTGTTATTTCGATAAATTTGTTAACTTTATGGTCATATAGTAACATTACATATACACATAACGGCAAGTCGAAAGTGAGCTCTTGGTATAATACTACTCCATTAAGTAAATCTATAATAGTACTATTATTATATATGTATATATGAAGAACAAAAAACGCGAAAAAACAACCCTAACTAGGTTATTTCCGGATATCAGGGAAGGCGGCCAAGTACGACAAATACTACTCTTTAATCTTCAATCAATATTTCGGAATTTATTTTATTCCATCTTCAGGACAACTAACAATGGCATAATTTTATTTTTTTAGTAACAAGTAAACCTTTAACTGTGCGAATCATACTTATCAAATTTTGAGGCCTAAACTATACGTTATATATCTTATATGTATATCATATTTATCGCATTGTTGTCATATTGATTAATTAAAGAAAATACAAAGAATGCAATGTTACTTTGATTAGATATGTTAACAAATCAGTTGTGCTCATTTTCGATTTGTAAATCATGCCACTTGAACTATATATCTACCGAATATTTTACAAACAGATAATGTTTAGATCTGGAACAATATGCGATATCAGGTAAACCGTGCAATTATTTCAGAATTTCATATTGCAGAATATCTTAAGTGTTACAATGATATTGTGATTTATATCTCATGGTATATTGCATAAATGTGTACCTATATAATGGTTTTATTAAGTTTCATAAGATAATGTATACTAAAAATCATGCAAACGAACAGATAAAATGTAATGAAAAAATATTCCACGATACTTGTAGCAGTACCAAATTTTTAGCTAATTATGATCTTTAAAATTAAATCAAAATATCAATAAATCTTAATCGAACTAGTTAGGCTATTTCTCTAGAAAAAATTCTCCGTAACTCATAGATACCTCATCATTTAAAATTTCTCTTGTTTGGTTTTCACAAATTTTGATGGATAAAAATGCTTGTCAAACATATATTCTTTTCTAAAAACAATCTAATTTAATGCAAATAAATAGAATAGCATCTATAGGTATAAAAATAATCCCTATTTTTTTTTAATAATAATAATAATAATAAATTTATTGCCCAACAGTGTTTCCACCAAATAAGGACAAAAAAAAAAACATACAATAAACAATACAAACTTAGAGTAGGTACTTAAAAATACATTAGATTAACTAAAAGAAAAAATAACAAGAGCAAAATTGTGCATTACAGAAAAAAAGAAGGTAAAAAAATTACTTAATATACTGAAGGTACGCATTTACCAAACTCTTTATTGTGCAGTTAAAGATATCAATCAAAGACGTAATCTTATTATATGTTTCACAAATAAATCTTAAAGAGCTTTAAATAATAGATTAGAGTGCGGCGTGGCAACGTAAGAAAGTACGAGAACAACGCGCGGATTGCCTTGGCACAAGAAATGATAATTTATATAGTATAAGGGACTTGAGATTATGCCAATGAACAACACGAAATAAAAACTTGAGCCCTGTATTAGACCGCCTCGTTTCTAGAGCTTGTGTTTCAAACATTGCTAACAATGAGGTATGGGGGAGCCACGTTCAGATACCACACCACACGTTCGAAATACATATATTTTAAAATTTTCGATTGAACATTTTCAAGTAGATTTTTTATAACTGTCATAGTAAGGGTTCCACACTACAGCCGCATATTCGAGTCTCGATCGCACCAAGGTAATTGAACAATGAAAAGAAGTCGCACATTACGAAACTGCTTTGATGTGCGCAACACAAACCAAATTCTATTAGAGGAGGAAACCACATTGTTACATGAGTGGAGAAGGTCAGCGGTGGGTCGAATGTAACCCCAATCGTTGACAGTAGTTAGACGGCTCAGGTTTTGGTTTTCAAGGTAATAGTTATAAAAATTGGAGATCTTTTTCCGTGTGAATGACATCACATGACATTTTGAGATATTAAGATATAATTTATATTATGCTCCAATTGTGAAGCACATCTAAATTGTTTGCAGATTACGGAAGTCATCCTGACCTCTACCGGCAAAAATAATTTCACATCATCAGCGAACATCAAGCATTCACAAGTCAGACTCGTAGGCAGGTCATTTATAAGATTAAAAACAGGAGTGGTCCGAGGTTTGATCCCTGGGGAATACCAGACGTAATCGCTGTGACATCGGAGTTATCCATTGTAGGTAACAAAAAATTCGATCGCAGAGATAGACTGCAGCAAACGCAATAACGGATCGCTAACGCCAAACACCGACAACTACGAAGTAAAATGCCGTGATCCAACCCGATCGAACGCTTTTTGCGAAATTCCGCGTATACGACGTCAACCTGACCACGCGCGTCCACAACCTCCGCCACATACTGAGTAGGTACACCAAATGCTCGTCACCGATCGACCACGCAAGAATCCATGCTGCGAATCCGAGATACTCCCGTAACATGTCTGCTTAGGTAGTAATGTAATACACACTCATACACTTAGAGAAGTTACATAGGACAGAGATAGGCCTATAATTTGTGACTTTATTCGCGTCTTCTGACTTTAATATGGACACACTCGCGATAATTTCCACATAGTGGGGAATGTCGAAGTCTTTAGGGACAGAGTTCAATATATCTTTAGAGGGACAACAAACACGTCTTTGCAATCTTTAATTACAAAACTTGGCATTTGGTCGCAGCCAGCAGTCATTTTGTTGTTAAGTTTATTGATAGCTCGTAGTATATCTTCATCCGTTATACAATTTAATGTTAAGTTTAAAGCATTAGTATACACCGAGGCGGCAGTATTCAAAAGGGCTCAGACTGTTGAAAGGAACTGGCAAATGCATGCTAAAAGCATTAACAATGTCGTGAGGGTTATCGAGTTCGTCACCGCCATATAACATTTTACTTGGAATTCTGGCTATGATTATCTGCGACTGTTCACAAACGACCAAAATTTGAGTGTCCTCCAGCACAGAACTCTCAACTCTCTGCAAATATTGCCCGTATGCCTCACGTATTAACTGCTTTGCTCTTAGACGTAGGTATTTGAAAGAATTATAATCTGAAGGATCCCGTACGCTTATATCTTTTAAAACTTTCGATATTTTGTTGAAGGATGTATTTTATATCGTATGTGTACCAACTTGGATATTTATATTTATATTTGCGTGGTTGTAAAACAGGTACGGATTCATCCAGCACAGCATAGAGGGTTATAGAATAAATGGCAAGCTTCATCCACATTGACGCAAACCTCTAGGAAGGACCAATCATCTCAAAT
Source organism: Protaetia brevitarsis (assembly GCA_004143645.1). Taxonomy (NCBI): domain Eukaryota; kingdom Metazoa; phylum Arthropoda; class Insecta; order Coleoptera; family Scarabaeidae; genus Protaetia; species Protaetia brevitarsis. Next base: position 2,036,867 of record RXPK01000297.1, read on the forward strand.
AAAGACCGATAGAGCTTCGGATAGTCAGCTTTACGGAAGTTGTAGTGGCGAATATTGGGATTTGACGGAAATTATCTTTTTATGTTTACTAATAGTTAAAGAAATCTCCAACGGAGGATGATAGAGGGTATCTACGCTTAGAGAGAGGCATTTCACAGCGTTCTATAGTACAAACAAAATTAGAGAAAACTAGGTCAGTAGCTTGCCTCCTCATTGTGGACAACATTATATTGCCGCAAGTTTAAAAAATTACAACATTGTTTAAAATTACTGCAGACTCTATCGTTATTAGATGCAGATACTTACTGGAATTTAAAATCTCCCAGCAATAATAATTTATTGACCGCAAAGTATCTTTGAACCAAATAAGTAAAAGAATATCAATTTGATGTAGGGTGGGTGTTTCAGGTATGACAATACAAAAACGTATACAGATTCATCAATAATTTACATCGAGTTCCTATTATATTGAAAGATGGTAACACTTCTAAATTTCCGTAAGATCTAACATATCTACTACATAACATCTTTTATATGCGAATAAAACTATCACTATCACACACTAAACTATCACAAATCTATCTATTTCGAATATCGTTGTCAGAAATATTACCTTCCACTTCCTAATGACTATTTTTACTTTCAGTGAGTTAGAAAATATTGTAAATATGTCGAATACAGAGCCTCGCATGAATTATCTCATATGCAATACCTGTCTCTAATAATAATTGAATTTAGAGATGAGAAATCCTAACACAAATTATCCGTAAAAAATGTGAAATCACTCAAGTTGGAAGAATTCATACTATTTTATTAAAAGCTTAGATGTTGCTGACGGCTTTCAATATCATAGAAAAAATTCTAGCATTTCATAAACTTTTAATAAACCATTTACGTAATGTGCATTAATTATGCTGTTGTTGAAATCAGTAGTACAATAAAACATGCATCTGAGATTTCAGAGATCAAGTAAAACCAATCAAACGCTTGCTTACTACTCAGTATATGCTAATATTTTTAACCATTCAATGAATATGTGTTAAGCTGATATTACACTGCAAATTATTTTTGTCAAAAAACTTTTATAATGCAATATAAAGCTTAAAGAGAATGATTTGATATGTTAATAGCAAAGGACTGCTGTGCTTTAACCATTTTTAATTTTTATTATTATTTTTACGTCTGGTTTCGGCGTATTGCCATCATCAGATACATACTGTGCAAAACTGCAAACTTCTCCTAGACCCCTCACCACAAACTGCACTAAACTGAACGTACTTTTCAATTGCAAATCTATCTATCATCAGCAGAAACACTGAACTGAATAAGTACACTAGAACTACCCTAATTTATACCTAAAAAAGATCATGGTACAATGATCATGGTCATGGGTGACTGCCGTCATCCCTAACTAGTCACTAATCCTAACTCCATCTGATCTACTACTTCTACTTAATAAGCTATAAAAACAAGAATTTAAAGGTCGTCAATCTAAATTCATTAAAATTTGTTTGTTTTTATATATTTCTGTACCCTCATAACAATTTAATTGCACATAGTCTACGTTCTTAACTAACTTTACAGTGTCAACTTTATGGTTTTCTTCAAGCATATTAGGGCTACACTAGATTTTTCAAACCTTCTAAATTTAAAATGAGCCAAATGCTCCATGTAACGCGTTTTAATTGATCTTTTAATTTGTCCCAATATATACATGATCACGATCTTTACAAGATACTTTATAAATATCTGATTTGTACAAATTATCTACTTGATCTTCAGGGTTACCTACAATATTTTTAAGACTATTATTTAAAGTAGTTGCTATTTCAAGGTTGAATTTAGAGAAAAATTTTTTTAGACCTTTCGTGTAACTTGGATAAAATGTTAATTTAACATATTCCTTATTCTTCCTGTCACTAATTCCTAAAGTACTCCAATTTTATAGTCTCTTTATTATATGGTTCTGTAGATAGAGGAAAATTAAGTAAGCGGTGCACCAAAAAGTTAATAGCTGCTAGTTTATTTTTCCATAAATGATTCGAATCTTTTCTCTGAAATAAATCTGTTATTAGTAGTGGGCTTTCTACATATGTCTATTTCTAATTTATTTTTATTTCTTATTACTAACATATGGAGAAAATCCTATTGTTTGTTCCCTTTTCATGGGTATACTTAATGGAAGGAAATTTTGAATTTAGCTGTTCAAGAAAATCTCTGATGGAGCACTTACTAGTATCAAAAACACAAAAAATGTCATGGACGTATCTAATACAAACCCGTGGAAAATATGCCTGTGTAAATATAAATACATAATAATATTCACACAGTATATACCTGATGATGGCAATACACCGAAACAGGTCGTAAAAATAATAATAAAAACACTTAAAAAGAATGCTAAAACATTCAATGATTTAATAGTTTTAAAGGCTCTTTCTTATCTTTATCTTCTTTCTGAAACTCAGAAGTGGACATGACATCCATCATAAGCAACAATAAGTAATACATAAAGTCTTTAAATTTAATATTGACAAACTTATGGATTAATTACGGAATTAAAAATGATATTATTACTAATTATGACAGAAATCACTAAACTTACGTCAATAACAATTTTATCATTAGATGTATTCCCTATTAAATTCTGAATAGATAGCATACAATAAATTTCATTAAAATTTATAAATGCAATTAACACTTTATAAATGTAAATATCTCATAAATAAGTTATTCAAAAAGATAATTACATTATCAAGGGTAATCCATGTAGTAATAAAACTAATGCTTACGATTTGATTATAGCCATTTGTTCGATTATATCGAATCGTGGAAAACAGTTAAAAATATAATACACTTTCCTATTAGACGCAAAGAAAATAAAATTGTATTTTACCTGATGACATCTTGAACTGAAACTGCACTCGGACTTCTCAGATCGTTGCACGTGTATCCGGAGAATTAATTGAACTACTACTAAAACGATATCTTCCAGAATAGAGATTACAATTCTTTTTTTAGTCATGATAATTACTTAATAGTGACCCCTGATAATATTGCAAATTATTATTTCTGATTATAAAGCATTCGTATCAGTGCCGATACCGACTTTACTACATTATAATTATATGGAATATTGGCACAAATCTATATTGGCATGTATGTATATAAACGAATACATGTTTACCGTATATATGTTTGAATATCGAATGCTTGTATTTTTATCTTTAGCGCAGATGATGTGCCAAACGTGTTTTTTGATAAATTGGCGTACATTTTAGCGTCTACTTTACATTGCGTTTATCTCTACTAATTAAAACAAATAATACATACTCTAGTCATTGGTTAAAAAATTTTATATTAAGATAATATATTCATTTTCACGTTCGTTAAGTTTTTGTGTTAATAAAATAAAAACCACTAATAAGCTTTTATATCCTTTGCCTTTATCTCTACTAATTAAAACAAATAATACATACTTTAGTCATTGGTTAAAAAATATTATATTAAGATAATATTGTAACGTTTTTCTAGTTTTTAAAACGTTGTCGGGGTTTAGAAAAACACACCGGCGATATATTTAAATTCACTTATTCTATTAACACAATTACGGTAATTAAAATCTATTAAAAATGCTTATTAACTATATCACTTAACCACTAATGTCTTTATTTATGTAAACGATATTTATATTACATGTACTAATTCAATCGCGACCGCACTATCGAACTCGTATCGATTGACTCCCTCCTGGCCAACCCGACGCGTTATTTATAGCTGGCGCGAACTTCCAGATTGTTCGGGGGCCTTCTAGAACGTCCTCGAAGATTCTGGAGAATATTCTCGAATCTTCGACCCGGTGCTGCCCTCTGTTATTCGTCGTAGGTAGTTCTTCTTCCGCTATGCTAGCGCCATCTAGGGACGCCTATCGGAACCGCCAGTTGAAAAGTTGGCGCTCGTTACACTGCTCCCTCCTTAGATCTGTTCCGTCCCGGAACAGGAACTATCACCTCCATGAAGATACGAACAGTTCTCTCCATTCCTACACGACGAGGTCCGGAAGAAATAGCACGCTACCGTCCGTCGCCTCCCTCTGCTCGACCGCGGGTTGTAGCTCATACTAGGAACTCTATTCCAGTATATCGGAAAATTTCTTCGAGCATGTTCCTTACGACCCTCCAGTCCAAGCCATCCAATCCACAGCCTATTTTTGGCACCCTGATCTTATTGATCTCCAGCTCCAACAGCTCTCTCTTAAACTTATCAGGCTGTCCCACATCGTCCGGTAGGTTGGCTTGCCAACTGAGGCTTCTTTGGTCACCAAGTAGAATAAGGCCGTTTCTTTCTTGGCAAGTGCAGAGCCTTGCCCACCTCAGGGTTCTGGCTTCGGAGATCTTGGACACCACCAAATTTCTTCTTGAAGACGGTAGCTATCCCTTGCCCATTCTTAATCTTGTGCAACACAATGTGCTAACGCGCACCCTTCAGGAGCCAAAAACAAATCCTCCTGAATCTCCGTTGTTACACCATGACGCACTTTGCGGCCATTCCCATACTTGTCCATGAACTCCTCATAGCTGAGTTCTTCTTCGGGAAGTCTACAAACTCGGACCATCTGCTCGTCCTCTTGATTGTCCCCAAGATAAGGAGCTAGGCGATTAAAATGCACCACTCTTGCTTTACCATTGGGTTTCTTCTGATGCGATAGATGACGTCATTAATTCGCTTTATCACTTCGTAAGGCCCGTCCCACGATCGTTGCAGCTTAGGTGAGAAGCCTCGACGTCGCTGAGGATTGAACAGCCAGACCAGGTCTCCAGACTGATATCCGCCTTCATTCGCTCTGATGTCGTAGTGTTCCTTCATGCGATCGCTTGCGTCATGGATATTCGCCCTCACCCGATCGTGAATATCATCCATTCGCCTCCGTAAGTTCGAAACGTAGTCATCTCCAACTACTTCTTCATTCGGTTTAAAGCCGAACTTAAGATCGCATGGTAAGCGCAGCTCTCGTCCAAAAAGCACACTAGATGGACTTGGCCAGTGGTTTCGTGGACCGATGCTCTATACGCCAGCAAGAATAGATGTAGCTGCTGGTCCCAATCTCGCTGGTGGTCTGCGACAACTTTTGATAGATACTTGATAACTGTCCTGTTCATGCGCTCCACCATGCCATCTGATTGCGGGTGCAAGGCAGTTGTTCGGGTCTTGCGAATACCCAATATTTTGCACATCTCTTGAAACACTGCTGATTCAAAATTCCGTCCCTGGTCGGAGTGAAGTTCAAGCGGCACACCAAACCGACTGAAAAGTTCTTTAACTAAAGTCTCAGCCACTGTTACAGCTTCCTGATTTGGTAATGCGTAAGCTTCCACCCATTTGCTGAAGTAGTCTACTGCAACCAAGATTGTATTTATTTCCAAATTCCGTCGTGGAAATGGTCCGGCAATATCAATCGCAATCCTTTCAAAGGACTGCCAACGTTGTATTGCCTCATAGGGGCCCTCTTCCTTTGGGAAGGTCCATTGCAGCGGCGCAAGTTGTACATCTCCGGCACCAGTCTTTCACGTCATTCTTGCAATTAACCCAATAGAATCGCTCTCTGACCTTCTCTATAGTCTTCCGGACTCCAAGATGCCCTCCCGATGTTCCATCATGAAGAGTTTTAAAACTTCGGGAATTCTTGCTTTCGGAACCACAATCTGAAGTCTGCTATTGGTCCCAGCTTCGTCTTCTAACACTCGTCTGAGAAGACCATTTTCCATTACCAAAGAGCCCCACTGAGCCCAATACGATTTTAGCTCTCGCGAATACGGTGCTACCGTTTCCCAGTTAGGCCGCGCTTCTTGCATCTTCCACTCCATCACACGCTTCAAAACTTCGTCAGACTCCTGGTCAGCTCGGATTTGGTCTTCAGTCCATCTATCATCTATGACAGTAGTCCTCAAGCAGGTTGCTTCATTTTCTCTTCGGCACGACAGCAGTGCGTACAATCCTTGGAACAGGTCTCTCTCGATAGTGCGTCAGCGTTTCGATGACTGGTTCCAGGCCGATGTTCCGAATCAAAGTCATACTCTTCAAGACGCTCTATCCATCTGGCAACCTGCCCTTCCGGATTCTTGAAGCGTAGCAACCACATCAATGCCGCATGGTCGGTTCTTAACAAGAACTTCCTGCCATAGAGATATTTATGAAAGTGCTCTATAGACTTAACTACGGCCAACAGCTCTCTCCTGGTCACACAATAGTTGCGCTCCGGTTTCGACAGCACTTTGCTGAAGTAACCGAGCACTTTTTCGTGGCCATCTTGAACTTGGGACAACACGCCTCCGATGCCCACGTTGCTGGCATCAGTATCCAAAATGAATTTTCCTTCAGCCTGTGGATAGCACAAGATGGGCGCAGTGGTCAGCTTCTGTTTCAATTCTTCAAAGGCATCCTGGCAGCTCTTCTCCCAGACGTAGTCTCTGCCCTCTTCAGTTAGTCTCGTGAGAGGCTTGGCGATGTTAGCAAATCCAGGAACAAATCGTCGGTAATAAGTGCATAGCCCAAGAAAACTTCTTATTTCATGCTTGTCCTTCGGAACCGGCCAAGACTTGACCGCTTCTATCTTCCCTGGGTCAACCGACACTCCATTCTGTGATACTACGTGGCCGAGGTAGTGCACTTGCTTCCGGAACAGGTTGCACTTTTTGGGGTTAAGCTTCAAATTCGCTCCTTTCAATCGCTGAAATACTTGCTCCAAGTTCTTCAAATGGTCCTCAAAAGATTTTCCTAAGACAATTATATCGTCGAGGTATACCAAGCAAGTTTCCCAGGATAGTCCTCTCAGTACGTTTTCCATCAATCTTTCAAACGTCGCGGGAGCATTACATAACCCAAATGGCATGACGTTAAATTGCCACAATCCTGTTCCGATCGTAAACGCCGTCTTCTCCTTATCCTTCGCCTCTACTTCGACTTGCCAATAACCACTCTTCAGGTCGAGGGTCGAAAATACCTTACACCCACCTAGGGTATCTAAAGTGTCATCGATTCTGGGCAAAGGATAACTGTCCTTCTTGGTTACATTATTTAGTTGTCGATAATCCACGCAGAACCTAGTTGAACCATCTTCTTCTTCACAGTACCACTGGAGAAGCCCATGGACTGGTTCGATGGTTCAATTACGCCATCCTGCTCCATATCCTGTATAATTTGTTCTGCTTCGGCTCGTTTCGCCAATGGCAATCTTCTGGGGGCTTGGCGGATCGGCTGGCATCTCCAGTGTCTATTCGATGTCGTCAACATTAGTCTCTCCCTCGTGTTCGGTCTTCTGCTTGGAAAAGATCTTGGTAGCGTCCAAGCAGCTGTTTTACGGTATGGCGTTGTTGTGTTGTCAAATCCTTGCAAGACAAGTCAATGAAGTTATTCAACCATCTAGGAAGCGGATCTGGAGTTGTTGTTACGCCATCCTCTTTGTTGACAATCGACGACACACTAGCACAACTTCCCAAAGGTACGCCCTTCCTCAGTTTTACTGGATAACTATTGACGTTCATCAGTCGGACGGGCAATTTTTCTCCAGCTTGTATCACTGCCTTAGCAACCAGTATTCCACGACCTTGACCGCTAATCGCTCCCGGTTCCAGCATTAAAACTTGCCCTTTGGGAATATCTCCACTCACGCTCGCTTCCACAATCGTTTCACTGCGGCTCGCCACAGTTACTTCTTCTGCAATACTACGCAGGCCGACATATTCTTGCTGTGGTTGAGAATAACTTCTTCTTTGCCAACCTTCAACACTCCTGCTTGCAAGTCCAGTTTGAAACCAAATTCTGTCATTATGTCCATGCCGAGGATTACGTCTTGTTCTATATCCGCAACTACTACACGATACTGGAATGCAGTATCACCAATACGGAAGTGTGCCATCGTCTCTCCCAACACGTTGACTGATTGCCCAGTTGCCGTACGTAGCGTCCACCTGGTGGGATATATCCGGTTCTTCCTACTCACTGCTTCCGGCCGAAGTATTGTCATTGTTGCACCAGTATCTAGCAGTAAATCTCTCGGTTTTCCATTTACATTACCATACACGACGAGGCTGCTAGGTCTACATCCCACTGAAGCAACAACCACTGGTGTTACTGGGGCATCAGCTACATGGGTCGACGATCGCCCCTTCCCGTCGGCCCATTTTAGTTTTCCTTCGGCTTTGGTTTTTCGTGGATCAGGACACCGACTACGTACGTGCTCCATCCTTCCTGAATTCCAGCATCGTCTTCCTGGTTGCCTAATTTGCATGGATTCCATTTCTGTCATTAATTTCGTCATCATCTCGTCTATTTTCTTCATAATTCCTTCTGATGGCCCTTTTTCCTCGTGAATCCCCACGGACGCGAGCATATCCTTCGACCGATTGCTTCACGGCTTCAAAATCTAACGCTTCAACTAAAGCCTGGTTCCACGTTTGCGGGTGAGCTAGCTTTACTGCCTGTTGAGTATCCCTATCAAGCAGGCCATCCAGGAATTTTTCCACAGCGAGAGTCTCACACACATCTTCTGGTACCGTCGGGTACGCACTCTTAACCAGACGAACAATGTCAGCTCCATACTCCTGTAGAGTCTCGTCTGACCTCTGGCAGCGAGTCTTCAACTGCAAGCGATATATTGGCTGCCGATGTTTATTACCGAAACGCATCTCCAGATGATTAAGTAGCGTTTGGTAATTTTGTCGCTTCGACGAAGGAATAGCCTGGAGTACCTTCAAAGCATCGCCGCGCAGAGCTATTGATAGCATGGCTGCTTTGGTCGCTTCCGTCCAGCCATATACCGTAGCCATTGTATCCAGCAGCGTCAGATAATCTTCCAAGTGCGTCTTTCCGTCGAATGTTGGCAGGTCACATTTACTTTGAACCACACAGATGGGCACTGTATTTCTTGGTTCCATCTGACTGCTTCCCGTATTGGTAGAATTTAGAATTTCTTCCGTCTTCGGTATGGCCCCAGAATAAATTTGTTCTAGCACCTTAATGCGACCGTCCAATTCTTCAATCATTCTAGATTTTTCTTCTTGGAATTTTCTAGAATTTTCTATAACTTTCTGAGAATGTTTTAGAACTTTCTCTTCCAGTTTTCTAGAATTTTCTATATTCTTCTCGTCCATGTTTTCAATTTTTTCTAGAACTTTCTCTTCTAAGTTGCGAGAATTTTCTAGAACTTTCTCTTCTAAATTGCGAGAATTTTCCGTAAGTTCTTTTAGAAGTTCGCCATTACCACCAGACACTTCAAACAAATATGTCTCAGGATCTTCACCAGCTGCTTCTATTGCTCTTCGTAATCTCGACTGAAGCTCGGCCTTCCTTCCACTCGTATCTTCATCCCTTTCTTCTAATTCCCGTTTGAGATCTACTACTTTCAAGTCCACTAATTTACAGTATTTCGCTGCCATTGTTTCTAATTATACACTATTAGTACACTAATATATCGCCAAATACCCCACACCTGACACCAATTGTAACGTTTTTCTAGTTTTTAAAACGTTGTCGGGGTTTAGAAAAACACACCGGCGATATATTTAAATTCACTTATTCTATTAACACAATTACGGTAATTAAAATCTATTAAAAATGCTTATTAACTATATCACTTAACCACTAATGTCTTTATTTATGTAAACGATATTTATATTACATGTACTAATTCAATCGCGACCGCACTATCGAACTCGTATCGATTGACTCCCTCCTGGCCAACCCGACGCGTTATTTATAGCTGGCGCGAACTTCCAGATTGTTCGGGGGCCTTCTAGAACGTCCTCGAAGATTCTGGAGAATATTCTCGAATCTTCGACCCGGTGCTGCCCTCTGTTATTCGTCGTAGGTAGTTCTTCTTCCGCTATGCTAGCGCCATCTAGGGACGCCTATCGGAACCGCCAGTTGAAAAGTTGGCGCTCGTTACAATATATTCATTTTCACGTTCGTTAGGTTTTTGTGTCAATAAAATAAAAACCACTAAGCTAGCAAGCTTTTAAATCGGCAACTCACGTTAATGTATCTAATATCCGCAACACTGTTTGCATGCGCCGAAATTGTATTCTGTATTCTTCATTTTTGAATTTGTTAAGAAGCCACTTGAGTCTATGAACCTAGACTACAACGGATTATGCTAAAACTAATGAGATATCAACTATAAATCTCTCTCTATGTAGCAGATACTAAATACTTTGTCAAAAGACCATGACCCATACGAAAATTACAACACAGATTACGTAGAAGCAAATATTATACTAGTATACATATGGTCAAAGAAATGTTCCACTGGCGAAATATAGATGGCACCACAAGTATTCTCTTATGGAAATATATTACCACTACAATTGCACGTATAATAGAAACTGCTAGTGGTGCCATATATATTTCGCCAGTGGAACAGTTCTTTGACCATATGAATACTAGTATAATATTTGGTAGAAGGTACTAACAGGTCCAGTGCGTACGCTTGTATCCACAGAAAGAGTACAAGAACTGAAAGAGCCCACTGCTAAAAATGAAGACACACAGTGAACGTCGGAGTATCAGAGATGAATTGAGTTATTGTGATGGACTATTATTACTTTACGGTACACGAATAGTTATACCAGAAAAAAAAGAAAAAGGCTTTATAAAAGTTACATAGTTGAAGCCAGAGAAATACTTCATGCATAAACAAAGCAAGACTTTTGTACTGACCTAGCATGCGAAAGACATAGAGACATATAAGTTATCTGACGTGCATAAATATTCCAGAAGTAAGATGAAGCAATTTTAAGACCACACTCGATTTCGGAATTGCCATAGTACAAAACAGGGGTGGCTTTTAAAAATTAGAAATCACAAATATTTGGTTATCGTTGACTACTTCTCAAAGTTTGTGTTCGCGAAGAGAATAAACTCTAAAACAATCAGCGCTGTAACTAATATTTTGGAAGAGATAATACCATACTTTGGTATATCAGCGAAAATAGTATCAGACAAGGGACCGCTTTTTTCCTGAATAAACATGGTATTAAGGCCAACATTAAGCCCTCATCGACAAACAGTCAGATAATAAATGATCTACTCTTAAAATTTGGAGATTCACCTCAGAAGCTCCTGACGGTATTCTTGGAGTATAACCACGCATACTCCTCGTATACTCATCGTATTTTAGTATTAAGGTTTTCGGTGTTCCTCAGTTTGTTTTAATCCTTCTTACCATCAGGGTTCTGCTGGAGCTAATCCTTTTTGAAGTTCCTGATGGTATTATTGGAGTATACGTGGTTATACTGCCTTCGAAAAGGATCATCTGCAACTGAACCCCGATGCACAGTGGTCCCGATTGCGTCCGTAGCGCGAAATAATTACTGTTTATGTCGGAACCTAATCCAGACTTACCTGTTTGTAATAATGTTTGCATTGTCACAGTACTATTGCATAGATAATAATATTGACATTGAGTCAGAGTGAACATATAACCTTTAATTTTTATTCGTATTAAATACACATAAATAAAACAACATTGAAACTAAGAAAACATGTATAAAGATTAAGACTAAATAGTTTTGTACTAAAAAGTGAATACAGAAATTAAGTATGAATTATATAATCTGAACTAAAGTAAAATTATTGAAATTGAATGAATGAATAATAAAAATAATCTACTTAACGTACAAATAAAACATACATGACAAATGTAAAACAATGTATAACAGAAATAAATATAAAACATAAATGAAAAGAGTTTAGTTAGTAGTAAATTCGTCGGAATATTCATTTATATTTGTAACATTTATCTCTGGAAAGGTCAATAAATTAATAACTTCAGGGGTTAACAGTTTTTTATAACCTATTCTTTTGTGGCTTATTTGTGAAATTATTGGATCTGATGACAAACATAAATAACTTACTAAATCTTCATTTGTTGAAACACGGCATTTTTTTCTAGTGTGATGCTCTCTCACTATTTTAAATTCCTTATTTTTGGCTTCTTGGGCCTCTTCGCTTAACTGTCCGATTGGCAATATAGCATTTTTAATTACTTCACCCCCATGTATGAGTATTTTATATGCGCTGGGGAGCATGTACTGCTATTTATATTCGCCTATAAATAATTTATCTATTATGTATTTTTGCGTACCTATCGTATTTCTCCCAATCTATTTCCTATCCACTAGCAAGTGTTTTCAATATTACGCTGAATCTGCTAACCAATCCTTCATTGAGACCAGTTACTGCTGCTGTTAATCCTGGACTTCTGAAAAACATTCTAGCCGTATTACCGTCGTTAGTTGATCCATAACCTGATTTGGGCTGATCCACCTAGTATCTAATCTGTAGCTAATGTGCAGCATTCCATAAATCGTATCCAAGAATGTAGAACAGAGAGTCCAAATTGATAGAGCTCAGTTCTAGGTGTCTTCGAACATATCTTTTCCAAGTCATTCATCTCACTAGGTTTTGCAAGACATATGTAACACATTTGGGATGAGCGAGTGGCTGACAAGAGATTGCAAATTTTTCCATCTACCATCGTGAATAATAATTCGTAATTAACCACAATATTTTCATTAATTTTTAATGAAATTAGTTGTTTTATCTGTTCGTTCATTAAGGTCTCTCCCCTAATTAATTCGCCCGTTTCCTGAGCAAATATGAATTTAATTGCTCTGCAAAATCTTGTAGAAGAAGGAGTGGGATTTTGCCATACTATAATTTGTTGGTTATTTTCATGCAATTGACCTATGGTTGAAGTGGAACGAATGACAAAATAAACATTGACGAGTCATCTTTCCTATTTTCTAAAAAGCATTGTTTATAGTTAGTTTGGCCGGAACTGCCATCACAACCCCACTTACAAATTAATGTTAGTGAATGATTATCACTTGGTAAAGATTCTAGAACTGTGTTTTGACAAGCGCAAATATGCTTTGCTGTCAGATTTAGGATGTGTTGCAATTTAACCTCGGCGTGCTTTTCAGTTACCTTTACGGATGTTTGCTCAGGTAGAATTTGTTTCTTTGCCTCAAATATTTTGTTCCAGGATGGATATATATCAGTATTACGGGATTTTGCTTCCGATCTTATCAATTAGTATTGGTGTCGGCTTAGTTTAGCGTTAATAATTAACGATAATGCTTCCTCTTCTGTGTATTTGGTAGGATCGCATCCACTTTTCTTAAAGAGATTATAAGCCAATTTGTACTTTTTTGCATTGTTTGGACTAGTAAAAGTAACATCATGTAACACTCGTGCAGCAGAATGGTTACCACCCTTTCTCAAACGACATTCAGTTGCAAAAAATAGTTTGGAAGTTGATATTGCATCATATCTTTTCTTCACGTGCATTTTCTTTTCACGTAAACTACATTCATCAAATGCTTTTTGTGGCCTACTAGATTGTTTTGATGTGAATGGAGAATTTGTAGTACTAACAGCAACAGCAGCAAGTTGTACTTTCTGATCCAACCACTCTTTATTTTTTACTATAAATCTGTTAATGTTACGAGAATTTGCTTTCCAACGGAATTTTATATTTTTTATAACATTGGTTAATAGTTTATCAACTTCTTCTTCATCTAAAATTTTTCTTTTAGTGAAGATCTTTTCAAAATTTTATGTTTATGCCACCCCCAAAACAGAATGCTATGTTCAATTGCAACGGAGATTGCATCTAAAAAATATTATAACTTTAACGGTCGCACTCGAACGCACTTTACTACACAACTCAAACGATTATTTCAAGCAAATTGGCCGGTATTATCTTACGCACCTATTTGTAATAGCAAATAAGTCACAAAGGTTTAATATTTGCAAAATGTTAGAGTTGATAGCTATACTTCAACATATTTAGTATGTAATTTAAAAATCACTATTACAACTTGATGAATTATAATTATTTACAAAGAACATTAACAGTAAACACCTTAAACACTTACCGGAACCTAATTAGGACGGGCTTATGCAGATTTATATCTACAGCTAGAAATGCGAAACTAGACAACTGCTAAGATTAGAAGAACCAGAACCGTGCGAAATTACAACACCAGATGGAGGAGAGTACGGAAGAAATCGTATATACAGGGTGTATCAGATATAGAGGTAAATATAATAATGTGTAGCAGCTGTAATCATATACGATCAAAAAGTCTTAATGCACAGAGGGTATATCTGTAAGCATTAACGAGAAAAAAAATATTTTGTAAATACCGTGGGCTAGAGCCGCACCTGTGCCCAACCTAAATGCTGTCCCGAGTATACCCCCACATACCACTATGATTCAGTCATTACCGCTGACAGTTTTGTGTGGATCGCCGCTTGGAGTGCAAGCCACTTCGAACATTTTATTTAAAGTCTTCCCGTCTCGAAAAAACGATCCTTTTCAGGACCATCATGATTTCATATAAAGAAAATCGAAGCTTGATGCATCGGCAAAAGCGCGGGAATGTATAGATTCATTTTCGCGCGACATCATAGTAAAAAGGCGTGTTAACAAATTTTCTATCTACATTTATTTCTGTGTAATTCGATTCAATTCATTTTACCTTATTTTAGAAAATAAATCCAAAAGAAATAACTCAGATTCAGGTGGTACCGTTTATTAACAACTAACTCTCGATTCGACAAAGCAAAAGAAAAATATTTACGTTTTTTGTAACTACTGAAGTCGCATATCCGGTGAAACTCGAACGTTTTATCAGGATATTAAAAATAATATTTTGTAGACTTACGTAGAATGCTCTTAACAAAAAAGGAATGTTTATTTTATAAAAAGAAGAAATTTAAAATGCCTCAGTTTTGCTATTTTTACAGGAGCCTTTATTTATTCAGAATGACGTTAAATGAACTTACAGCATGCCATTAAGAATAATACTAAATGAGTGCAATGTATTTATACATAATACCACGTTTAGCGTTTCCTTGCATCAGACCCGGACTAAAGAATTTTTGACGCTAAATTTTACTTTTTTTTTATTCTTTAATGATGAAATCCGGTTTCGGTGGGTTTGTGCTTTATATGTCGTGTATTAACACCCAAGCAAAATTTACTTTTTTATTTGATACACCCTGTATAATTACATATACTATCTCTCAAACCGTCCATTAGTAAAGATTTGATTCTTGAAATGACATGCGATGAAACTTGTAAACAATCTGACACAAAAATACCCAATCAGACACCCAAGGTATCAGAAGAATAAAAGAAAAATGTACGGACTTTTCCAAAAGAGCCAACCCTAAGAAGATCATCCAGACAACGTTTTACACATATTATATTATTTTATATTAAGTCAACCTACATACTATGAACTATGCCGGCGGTATCGTAGTATCGATAATATTATGTTTACATTATGTTAGATGACACAAATTGTTAAAAACTACAGTGTTTGGAAGTCAATAAAGATAATCCTGTTCGCATTATTATATTTTTGCGTCATATTACAAACAACATCGGTTATGAAAGGTGTAAAAAGTATCGAGTGCGCGATAGAAACATTTTTATAAACTAAAGCTTCAATTTTCTTTAACTTTACAAAAAAGGCATAAAACGCATACTAAATTGGTACAGCACCAGTTGCGACAGATGTGTACGTCACTGAAAGGGCTACTACAATGATCAAAGTCCGTGTGCTATTATCGTCCGAAATATAAAAATGTTACGAATTTTTACGAAGAAATCCTATCATTGTAACGCCTCTCGTAAAACGTATGCCACTAGCTGCCGCTATACAGCACTCAACTTTCATAATCAACTATACGTTATCAACTATACGCTCGTTGACGATATCGTTAAAATTGATATGTAATGATTTGTATTTGATTTATTTAGTCGGTATTCTATATAAAACTGCAACTTCACCTGTAGTTACCGGTTAAGCTAGGCGTCCTGCGTACATGTATATATTTACTTTACTATATTTTTTTTTCAGTTTTTTCTGTGTGGTAGAACATGTGAATAAAAAATGAAATCTCTTTGAATGGTTTCGCTAGGAGCAATTTGTTATTATTTATTTTAAGGTTAAAATAATTGTTCATCCATCAATTTCAGGATTATTTGTATATATGTTTCAGCCCTACTAGTTATAAAACCACCGAATTATACAAAAGCATATTGCAACCATAAAATAACATTCAATTCCGTACACGCAGTTCAAAATTATTATTATTTTACTTTTTTGAGGGGTGATTTTTATTTTGACTTGGGTTTAAGGTCCTAATTTGACTTTCTGTAATATAAAAGTGTATAATTATATTTGGGTTTATTATATATTTCAGTGTAAGTAATACAAATAAATATCTCTTTGAGTGATCTTAGCAGCAGCAACCCAATGCTGCTTGATTATTTTTAGGTTAAAATAATTATTCATCGACCGACTCAGGATTATTTATATGTACACTTCAGCTCTAGTATCTATAAAAGCATCGACATATAAAAAAGAATATCGTAGCAATAAAATAATATTTAATTCCGTACACACAGTTCGAAGTAATGAGTATTTTCTGCTTTTAGGAGATGTTTTTCCAAGTTAGATTTAAGAATTCAACTTGATTTTTTATTACCTATAAATGTATGCGTTTTGGCACAATATACATACCTATATATTTTTATATGATATAACATTTTATTATAAATCAATCAAATCTTTGTTAGATATTTATTGTTCTAGGAACAACATAATTCTATCCACATTTCTTATTGCAACAAGCTATGTATTTATAGTTTTTATAATTTTCTTAATGTTGAACAAAACCGCTATTCGTATTTTACTATGTTATTACTGCCCAATACATTTGTCATATTTCTGTAATCAATGCCCTGAGACGCGCATAATTTGTTTTAATATGACAATTATTTGATTGTGAGAGTTTGAAGACTATTGTTTCATGTAATTTCCTTATGTAGAATAAACATATAGTACTGGAGAAAGTAAGTATAAAATATGTCCTCACATAAGTGTATTAATCACGGTGGTTTGCTAATAAAAATATCTGAAAGAAAAAAACTTAAATAAATAAATTACACTACGTTACAAATTAAAAAAAAAAATTAAGTACTCACTTCAATTTTTCCTGTTTATTTATTTATACAAATCGTTTAATAAGAATACCTATGTACTTTTTTTCTAACACGTACTGTTTTTTGGGTACAGTAACTAATAATTATTGGTAAAAAACTTAAAAAATATACACATTGCTTTATTTAATTATCAATAATTCGATTAAATTAATGACAAAAAATTAAAACTAACGACAAAACTTATTTTGTTTTGTTAATTAGTCCCAAGCCTGGTGAAATGCGAGGGGAAGGTGGCCGGAGCTTCGCAATACGTATCTGTCATGAAAAACTGAAAAATTGCGAATATCTCCAAAATTGTTGGAGATAGACACAATGTTATACCCGTATAAAATCGAAAGAAAATTAAATTTTACATCCATTTATGTAAAAATTGCTATACCATTCAATTTAAAAAAAATCAAGTTATCCATGATTTTAGAATTAAAAAATTACAGAGCCCTATTTAATACCCTAATAGCCAAATTTAAATTTCCCGCCACAATTTTTAGTGAATTCAACGTAAAAGCATTAAAATAACTATTAATGTAGTACAAAACGGTGGGTAATTTTATGTTTCAACGTTGAAGTTACTAAGAATAATTGCGGGAAATTTAAATTTGGCTATTAGGGTAATTCTGTAATGTAAACGCAACAATTTTAAAATAAAAGACGTGTGCTGTTTCATAATTAAGCGAAAACTGAAAATCGCATCTTTCTAACTTTCGTATTTCCGGAGATTTTTGCAAACACCGCAGACATTGCAAATGTCGTTTTTTTCGAAAAAACGTCTTGTAATTCGGAAACGGGCAACTTAGCCCCAATATATTTTTATTTAAAATTAACAAGGAATCCAAAAATACAGTAATATACAGGGTGTTCCATTTAAAATAATAAAGTATCTACTTCCGGTACAACCGGAAGTCCGCCATTACTGAAACTAATTTTAAAATGTGTAGAATATGATTCGAGGCAACATTTTTCCAAGAAAGCAATAATAAATCGGCTATGGACCGTTGCATCTTAAGCTGGACACCCGGTATGTATATCAGGTAGAATATAAGTATCATATCATATAAATCAGGTAGAATACAAATAATAATAAATTCAATCTGTCGCTACGAGCATGAAGTGATATGTAAATATGCATATTGTATCTCTGAGGGGTTAAAATGTGAACTCTACCCCCATTGAAAATCCCAAGATTTTGTGCCAGAATCCACATAGCCTAGCCCTAATACCATCAGTGAATACTTCAAAAACAAGACGTGATAGAAACAAAAAACATCCACTACTTACATATTGTAACAAATTGAAAACTATAGTAGTAATCAGTTTTTCAGGTACGAAAATCGTGTCACGCAGTGTTATCGATGAAGATGATAGGAATACTTATTTGGAGCTATTCATTCTTCCCAGAAGTGTCAGTGAAGGTTGCAAATTAAAAGCATATTTCCCAGTTCATAAAAAAAGTGGAAAAATAAGTATATAGTAAACCCAAGCAGGCATTCCTATACAACAAAAAGTCAAGTTGGAACCTTAAACTCAAAAAAACCACCCCCAAAATGAAACTTTGAACTTCGTGTAGGGAATTAAATATTATTTTATATTTATTATAAATACATAAGTATATGTTAATAATAAATGTAACAACAGATAATATATTATATATTATTATATTACTTATTATTATTTATTCTTACAAAAATATTTTTTATACCTCGGTGCTTTCATAACTACTAGGGTTGGAATATACAACATATAAATAATCCTGAAACCAATCGATGATTTTCCTCTTATTTTTATTTTCTTATTTGTGTGTTCTACCACACAGAAGAGCTTAAAGAAATATATAATAGACAAATACATAGATTACTATATAACAAAAAATCAGGCTGGCACATTAAACTCAACTCAAAAAAAAACTACCCCTAATTTTTTTTTTTATATTTCGAAACTTTTATAACTACTATGGCTGAAACATACACATAGATAATCCTGAAATTGATGGATGAACAATTATTTTAACTCTGAAGTAAACAATAACAAATTGCTCCTACTAAGACCATTCAAAGAGACTTTATTTTTTATTTATATGTTCTACCAGACAGAAAATACTGAAAAAAATATATAATAAACCTAAATTTATACAGTCTAATCTAATATAACAAAAAGTCAAGTTGGCACCTTAAACCAAACTCAAAAAACCACCCCTAAAAATGGGAAAATAATGATTACTTTGAACTGAGTGAACGGCATTAGTACTTTGTTTTTTTTATAGAATGTCCATAATCAATGTTTACCTACATTTTGAACGTGATAGCTTAAGTAATTCCCGAGAAAAAAATATTTAATTTTTCCACCCTTATGCTAATATCTCGAATGGGATGGGATCGATTGAGTTAATTATCGGTATTTACAGTATGTGTGACAATAGTACTCATTTGCTTTAATTTCAGGTCGATAACTTTAGGGGCACTTTTCAATGGCTTATCGGAGTAGAGCCTTTACCGACTTTTTTCATGTAGGTGTGAAGCTATTAACGACTGGTTTAGTAAAGTAGTTGTAATATTTGCCAATATTTTAAATATTTTATAACTTGAACAATTAGCAAATACAGATCAAAGGTAAGATTTTGCTTTTGGTTCATTAATGAATAATAATAATGACTATAATTGAACGTTATTTAGAATTTTTTATTTTTAAATCTATAAAAGATAAAAAGGAATAATACTCTATTTCATTCATTTAATTGGGCTTACTTATTCTTTTTTGTCTTATATATTTACCACATACTCAATTAGACAAATTAATATTTTTAAATCTTTATTTTTCTTTGCTCCCTCGAGAAACGCATATAGGTATTTCCTGTATTCCTATTCCAAGGAGCTACCTAGAGATGGCACAGCTGTCGGAACTGAAAGGAAGTCAAGGCTCTTACAAAACCAGAAGAGTTATAACAATAATTTGCTGACTATCAGTAATGTAACGAAAACGGGTCTCCTATCTGGAGACTTTTGGGGATGGCCAGCCCAAATTCAAATAAGACTATGCCAAACTCCGTCTCACAGATAACCCACATCTGCTCTTTTGACCGGCGAGCCACTGCTGGGAAACAAACTTTTTGTTCGGTAGCGAATGGTTTTAGTAATTTTAGCCAAAGATGTTTCCCAACTGTGTTTTCCTCCGTCAGTCGGAGCAGAGCCGTTAGTTAGCCTAAGGATTGTCGACTTACTCTTCTCGTCGGCTTTCTCTTTACTAGACAGACTTCCTCTCGGGAATTCACTAAGGGTTCAAACTGATCTTCTTTTAGAATGACAAAATAAAAGAACGACTTATGTCTTTTAAAATTATATATTAAGCTTTTATATTATTATATAGGCTACAAAATTAAACGGGATATCAAGTGAACAACAAAAGAAAAAAGTAAACCAAAACACAATTATCTTAATGAATAATTTATCATACTAATTTACTGAGGGAGAGAGAGAGAGAGAGAGGCGAACGAGTTACGGTTTTTATGTATTTGCAATGGTTAATCTTAAGCAGAATTTTTGAACATCTTACCGGCCGATGTGGGAAAAATAATTCTTCACGTAATCCAAATTTTAGGCACAAAACTTTGCACAACACACACAATCTTTTTAAGCCAAAGCAAAAAAGGGGGGAAACTCTTAAGTGAATTGATCTCCAAAATCACTGGTCACCCCGCGAGGAAAGCTTTTGCTTCCTATATTTTTAAAAGCGTATTATGACTACAAATTTTAAAATAAAGAGGTTTTAATTTTAAGCTTAGATTCGCCCGATACGAAGTTAGAGACGCGTGCTTTTACTTTAGCTGTAACGAGACCACGGAATTAATTAATTCAAAACCGCTCTGTCAAGGGTTTTTATAAACTTTAGTTGTGACGTCATTTTGCACCGATAACTAGTTCGTCCTCTCTTCACAGAAGGGCGCAAGTATGACCGAAGGCGTTATTTTTCTGACTTTCAGACGTCCTACTTAATAAGACCGTGAGAATTGCCAACTCGGCGTTTTGTAACATACAACGAACAAGGTAATAGATAACATTCATTGGACAAAGTAATAGATTAAAATACAAAGTATTACCATGTTATTTTAATTACGCGAGTCTTTAAACAAAGAATAGATTGTCGTCTCCGGCGAGCCAGCGCTTGTTATTGCAAAGCACGGTACTTATCAACTACGCATTAAGAAAATGAATTTAAATACTTGCATTATACAGGATGGAATTTCGAATTCTTACAGTAACAAGGGCTGGGCTGCTTCGCAGGTCCTGCCCCCAGAATAAGGGTTTTCCATGGTTTTCCCTTACTCCTTGGCGAATACTGGGAGATAACTAAAGTCATTGCATGGATGCAAACACAATAACAACTGATAGCTGACCGGTTTATTATATTTTTGTTATTATTATTAATAATCATAGGGAAATTATTAGTTAGAGTATGAACATTCCAATTGTTATGGAATCCATAACAATTGGCTTAGAATAGGTAGCCCGGTGTAGTACCTTTAGGTGGTCCACGGTATATAGGATGAATTGTAATTACTTAGCTTTTCATAAATAAAGTGTATTCCTATTCTCATTTGGAGTATATTTTGTTGTATTATATATTGTGTTCTTTGTAGTGGATCTTGTATTTTACACGCTGTAATAACACAAGACCAAGTGCAAAGTGTTCCGATTGAAGATAGCAATTGTCACGGTTCAAGAGCCAGACGCTAGTGTAAACGGACTATCTCTGAAATTTAGTGACGCCAAAGACGAATGAAAGTTGTTTTCGCCACGCGAGATTCTTGAAAATAACAGCAAAGAATCTGCCTCAAGAATCAGCAGATATTAAAACTGATCTGACATTTATTAAACTGCTCTACAGATCATCGGATAAATTCTTGCAATCAATGATGTGTGTACAACGCCGACGAACATCGACGAAGATTCCGATGACGAATTTGATAATGAAGTTTTTCATTAATAAAGTTCAACATTGCAGTTCTTGTCCCCACTACATCAGAAATGTGGAACATCATGAAAATTATGCAAAGTATTTAGATGCGCATTCGAATGGCGAAATGAATAAGACGATGGACGATATTGAACAATTTGTCAACAATTTGATGCTCAAAAAGACATTGCAACCAAAAATATCATATTTTTTCCAGAAAAACAATGTTTTTTTATGTGTTTGTTACTTCGTTTAACACAAAATTCTTTTAACACGAAAGAAAAGTTCCGTGTTAAATAATTGCCGCTGTAGGTGATACTGGACTCGCTACTTTTTCAATGACAAAAATAGCTGTGCCGTCTTTAGGATATTATTTTTTTTTAAATTCATTTTACTCTAAAATATGAAAATTAAACGTTGAATTATTTTACGCATTCGTATTCGTATAGCACAGTAATGAAATATATTAAGGGATTTTTTGTATAATTTGTGGAAGGATCCGACTCTTAACCTATAGGTAAAAATTTAAACTGAAAATATCATTACTCATTGTAGTGTTTTGTTTACTCATTTACATTCAATTTTGTGACATACTATATATGTGTGCTTTTGTTTTTAGAAGTTGGCAATGCTATCGTTCTACTGGCGCAATTGGGCATCATAGCGGCAGCATACATATATAGTGACCACGCCGTATCTTAGGTAGTTGTTTGTACCTATTAGATAAATTAGGATCCTATTATAATACCAAAATGTATGTATCATGTATGTTATTGTTCAACAATACACAATAAAGAATATTACATGGTGGCAGCGGTAAAAAGAAAAACTGTAAGGAAATTTGTTAGTAAGTGTGTAACCTAAAAGAAAATGGCAAAACATAGTAAACCACCAGAACCACTAAATTTCACTGGATGCGTGGAAAGTAATTGGAAACTATGGAAGCAAAAATTTCAGTTATACCTTGTAGCATCAGATAAATGTGCTAAAAGTGATGATGTAAAAATTGCAATTTTAATAAACTTACTGGGAGACGATAGAATTCAAATTTACAGCACATTTGAATATGGGCAATAAGGGAATGCGAAAAAACTCAATGTTGTACTGGAAAAATTGTAACCCTCTGAAGAACTTGGTGTATGAACATTTTAAATTTTTAAAAGGGATCAATTACTTGGTGAAACCATCGATCAATTTACAACTGTGCTCAAGTAGCTTGCGGCAAGATGCGAGTTCAAGGAAAAAGATGTTTTATTGAGGGATCGACTTGTTTTAGGAATTGGAAACCCGAGAATACAGGAGAAGCTTTTTCAGTATTGAAATTTACAGCTAGGGGAGGCAATTGATGTTTGTCGTGCAATGGAAAACAGTGCCGCTACACAGAAATGTTAGTGTGTCATATCTGATCAAGATCTTATTATATTATTTTTCCTTAAGTTGGTACCTACAATATAACTGTGTACGTGACTACGTGTAATGCGAATGAAATAGGCGCGAAATACACACGAGTATACGTTGTGTGCACGTTGTTGTTAAGCTGTATTGAACATGTATTGTGTAGTTTATGTATTCAATAAATAAATGAACAAGTATAAAGTGTTGTAGCTATCTCGTATGTTAAATCAAAACAACAAGAAGGAGATCGTGAAGGAAAGTAGTAGAGGTAGTTGCAGTTCAGTGAATAGAAAATATCAAAAAAGAATCATAGTGAATATAGAGACAGGAAAGCTAGTAATATAATACCACCCAACAAGATTTAGCAGCCTCAAGTTTAATGCTTAAGGGGAGAAGACTGAGAACAATACGTCCCAGTTGCCACAGAGTTGCTTAAGCCAATACTTCACGTAGCAAATACGCAAAATGTCTTTCTAAAGAAGCAGCAGAAATAGAAGAAACATTATAATAAAGGTACGAAGAAATTACCTTACTTACAAACAGATCAACCCGTATTGGAACAAGAAAGCATCCGTAACTGGAAGCCCGGAATTGTAGCTGATAAAGCAGGTGGTAACGATTATAATGTACTGCTGTGGACGAACACCTTGTTTTCGCGAGAGTTTTTTTTTAAGTTGCACAGATGTTCACGTTTACTCCGATTTACCTTTATCAATGTTTCGTGGGAGTTTTCTCAAATTCATTTGTTTATTTTTAAATAAGGTTTTGTTAATGATTTGATTGTATAAATTATTTATTTAAATGTTCAGTTGTTTTAAATTAATTTCATTTATTAATATGTTTTGAGTTCACCAGTTTTGTTTATGTTATTATGTTTTGAGATTTCGTCCGTTAGCGGGCTGATCTCCGTGCGACTTCGCTGTACGCAGCGGGCGAGTTTGTCAGTCAGTTCTTTGGTAGATGCCGGCGTAAGTAGATCTAAATTTTAAAAACTTTGCTGCCATTTTGTAATTTCATATGACTTTAAGATTTGTTTTGTTATATTGATTATATTTCGTCCATCAAGAACTCGCTTGATAATAATTTTATTTATATGTTTCGTGTACACAATTTAGATATAAGATCATTTAATTATTTTGTTCGGGAAGATATATTTAGTTTAAAGACTTAATTTTTTCGTTTTTTTTTTAATTTTGCTGATTTTAATTATTTATTAATCACCTCGGGTGGGTGAATAAGAAGCTTTGTGCTTGTATGTAAGTTTTTCTATATTAATTTCTTGATTGTCCACGTTTAATTATATTTTTATTTGTTAAACCACGTGGATGATTGATATAAAAAGAATTATCTTCTTAAACAAACTAGTTTTTTTTGCTTTGTTAGAGGATTTATCATTGTCCTTTCGTAATTTAGAATCTCGAGCAGTTTTTTGATTTAAGCCAGGACTCTCTGTCCAGGGTTTTTATTTTCTGTGCATAATTGTAATTAACATTTTTTTTTCTTTTTTTTTAATAATAAATTTCTGATTGTTATTTAACGTCATTCTGAATCTTGTTCTTTTATTTTAGTTTAAACCTTTTCAATTTTTGAGGTAATTAAAAAAAGTCAGATTTCTTTCACCCACAATTTACTTTTCGTAATTAGTTTTAATTTGCGAGGGTATCGCTGAATTTAATTGTTCTTTTGTGGCCTTTTAAATTTTTATCCGTTGAGCTAGCTAATTTAATTTTTCATTTTTAATTTTCAGTTTGCATTTTCAAAATTCTTTTGTTACCTTCAGTACACAGCAGTACGTATTAACGATGTCATATGTAGAAGGAACCGGCAACAATTGCGATCAATAATTATTTCTATAAAGGATGCTAACATAGTTAAAGACCCTATAGTCCCACCGTCTCGCTCAGAAGATGAAACAAGCCCAACAGAGCCTCATCTTGTACCAAGACATACCGCAAATCCAAAACGATCTCGAAGTTCCCATACAAACCATATTTGGTAGAAACAACCTCATAGATTAAACCTTTAACGTACTTTGTAAATGTTTTAGCTAAAAGAAAGGGTGTGTGCCATAACTATATAGGTATGCTTTTGTTTTTCGAAGTTGGCAATGCCATCGGTCTACTAGCGCTAATTGGGCATCATGTGTGTATGGTAACCACGCCGTATCTTACTTGTTTGTACCTAATAAATATATTATAATAATACCAAAATGTATGTATCATGTATATTGTTCAACAATACACAATAAAGAATATTACAAATTTGTCTAGATTTATTTATGCGATCTTTTTTTTTCTATCAGTTGTCAGTTTACCTATTCATAAAAAGCATCACTTTAATTTAATTAAGAACATCCACAGTATTTCAGCTAGGCAAAAAAAAATAATTCTTTATACCTCATAAAAGATGTGATATTGTGCGTAATTCCCTGAATTATGTAGATTTCGATTTTTTAATGAACTCCCTGAGGAAATACGTGCTTGTAAAGCTTTTAATTAAATTTGAAACAAAACTCAAGAAGTATATGGTTGATCGCGTCCTGTTTGCGGTCGCAGAACTGATGGCAGTTGGTTATTGTGTAGTTTGTTTTTATCATGTCTTGTATGCCCACTTATTATATCACAAGACAATAAAATTTATGATTATGATAGTTCATGAAAACAGATAAATAAATAAAATAATTAATGTAAAGTAATAAAAAAAAACTTGAATTGATTTTAAAAAGAAAGATCTGTAACGTGTGACGAGCATTTTAATACAATTTCTTTTTAATGTTTTGTAATGTTTGGTCTATTTATCTTTCTTTCTTTTATCTTATGATTAATTCTCTGGCTCACTCATCCTGCACAATGTTGATATCAATTTGTGGCTGATTTAAAATATGTTGTTTCGTGATTTAGCGGAAATAAAAAATTTCAATTCGATAAGAAAAATTAAAAAATTATTTATTGTGGCTTTTCGCGTTAGTTAGAAAAATGAAAAATGCACTTTGGATCCATTTTTCATTTTTCTAACAATACTAATTACAACTTGAAAATACTTTTCCTCCACATGGTTACATTAATCAATTTTGCATGTTAATAAAATCAAATTAAATAAAAATACATTTGAAAAAATGGTAGGAGGTGCCTAATATTGTAACATAATCCAAGGTGGATCGAGCCTTACTTTTCTAAATATCTAGTGTTAACTTTCTATACTATGTCTTGCTATCACCACAAGGTTATAGGTATCGTTATACAAATATCATTTATCGCATTATCTAAACTGGTAATCAATATTTTATTTAATTATGTTTAAACAATAGGTAATATAAGTGACCAAATTGGAAAAAGATTAACACAATAATATCGTTAACTACAGTGCAACATATAGATAAGCTGAAAAAACTGTGGGATTAATAAAAATCATACTTACATTCTAAGAGATTTGTGCAAAAAGCGTCAAAACACTTCCTAAGACTAACATCGCCAACTAGTTTCATGTTTACTGAAGAAACATACACCTGCGATAATAAAAGTTTCGCAGTAACAATTTTCTGTCACAGGAGTTCTGTTTGAATTTAGTTGACAAACAAATAGGATCGACGGTACTATTTCATTTCATGCTATAGCAATGTTGTATTAAACCTGGATGACACCGACAGGATCTCGAGAAACAGCTCTGCGTACACACATAAAAAAAAACTTTTGCAGGCAAATTTGTAGGTTGTTCTCAATTAAAAGTCGATACATATATGTAACGTACCTTACCTTACACACTATATCTACATGAAAATATGCAATAATAATAGTTATCATGGAATGCGTGCATATATTACTTTATTGCAGTAGATAGTAAAAGATATGCACTCAAATATAACAACTAGTACACTGTAAAACTCGATGTAACTTATGTCTACCAACGGCATTGAAAAATAATAGGTAGTTATATCAGTATTACTACCGGCATTAGTCTGTGTGGTAACTGACAACTATTTGCGGAGCGAAATCAATTTTATTGTCATTTCGCGAAAGGATGGTACGAAAACGAAATCGATAAAAGATATATAACGCCGTTTTAATCCAACCATCTGGCTCGTAGTTGCATAAGGTCGTCTATTCTATTTATACCTACATGTATAAAATTCTCCGACGGGTAACTGTAAGTGATTTTACATCGATATTGCTAGATTTATACTATGTTAATACAAAATACCATTATAATACCGGTATTTTACAATAAAATACATAGGAAGTTATACCGAAATAAATATGGATAAGTTCCTCGATTTAAACGGGTATAAATTAACAGTTTATGAGCCTCCTTACATAACTGTGCATATAATTTAAAACAAATAAATAGACTGACTTATTGAAAGAAATAAGTACAAGAAAATATCCGTGTATAAAGTAAAACTATGAAACAAGAACCTCACTTTCAATAAGTTATTAGAATGTTTTTTCATATATATATATATATATATATATATATTTATATATATATATATATTGTAACGTTTTTCCGTTCTTAAAACGTGTCGGGTTTTAGAAAAACACAACACGGCGATATATTTAAATTCACTTATTCTATTAACACTTATTACGGTAATTAAAAAAACTATAAAAATGCTATTTAACTATATCACTTAACCACTAATGTCTTTATTTATCGTAAACGATATTTATATTACAGTTACTAATTCAATCGCGACCGCACTATCAAACTCGTATCGATTGACTGCCTCCTTGGCCAACCCGACGCGTTATTTATAGCTGGCGCGAACGTCCAGATTGTTCGAACCCTTCTAGAACGTCCTTCCAGATTCCTTCCAGAATATTCTCGATTCTTCGACCCGGGTGCTCCCTCTGTCATTCGTCGTAGGTAGTTCTTCTTCCGCTATGCTAGCGCCATCTAGGGACGGCCTATCGGAACCGCCATTTGAAAAGTGGCGCTCTTACACTGCTCCCTCCTTAGATCTGTTCCGTCCCGGACAGGAACTATCACCTCATTGAAGATACGAACAGTTCTCTCCATTCCTACACGACGAGGTCCGGAAGAAATAGCCCACGCTACCGTCCGTCGCCTCCCTTCTGCTGACCGCGGGTTGTTAGCTGCATAACTAGGAACTCTATTCCAGTATATCGGAAAATTTCTTCGAGCATGTTCCTTACGACCCTCCAGTCAAAGCCATCCAATCCACAGCCTATTTTTGGCACCCTGATCTTATTGATCTCCAGCTCAACAGCTGCTCTCTTAAACTTATCAGGCTGTCCCACATCGTCCGGTAGGTTGGCTTGCCACTGAGGCTTCTTTGGTCACAAGTAGAATAAAGGCCGTTTCTTTCCTGGCAAATGCAGAGCCTTGCCCACCTCAGGGTTCGGCTTCGAAGATCTTGGACGCCCCAAAATTTCTTCTTGAAGACGGTAGCTATCCCCTGCCCATTCTAAAATCTTGGGCAACACAGTGTGCTAACGCGCACCCTTCAGGAGCAAAAAACAAATCCTCCTGAATCTCCGTTGTTACACCATGACGCACTTTGCGGCCATTCCCATACTTGTCCATGAACTCCTCATAGCTGAGTTCTTCTTCGGGGAGTCTACAAACTCGGACCATCTGCTCGTCCTCTTGATTGTCCCCAGATAAGGAGCTAGGCGATTAAAATGCACCACTCTTGCTTTACCATTGGGTTTCTTTCTGATGCGATAGATGACGTCATTAATTCGCTTTATCACTCGTAAGCCCTCCCACGATCGTTGCAGCTTAGTGTGAGAAGCCTCGACGTCGCTGAGGATTGAACAGCCAGACCAGGTCTCCAGGCTGATATCCGCCTTCATTCGCTCTGATGTCGTAGTGTTCCTTCATGCGGTCGCTTGCTTCATGGATAATTCGCCCTCACCCGATCGTGAATATCATCCATTCGCCTCCGCAAGTTCGAAACATAGTCATCTCCAACTACTCTTCATTCGGTTTAAAGGCCGAACTTAAGATCGCATGGTAAGCGCAGTTCTCGTCCAAAAAGCACACTAGATGGACTTTGGCCAGTGGTTTCGTGGACCGATGCTCTATACGCCAGCAAAAATAGATGTAGTTGCTGGTCCAAATCTCGCTGGTGGTCTGCGACAACTTTTGATAGATACTTGATAACTGTCCTGTTCATGCGCTCCACCATGCCATCTGATTGCGGGTGCAAGGCAGTTGTTCGGGTCTTGCGAATACCCCAATATTTTGCACATCTCTTGAAACACTGCTGATTCAAAATTCCGTCCCGGTCGGAGTGAAGTTCAAGCGGCACACCAAACCCGACTGAAAAGTTCTTTAACTAAAGTCTCAGCCACTGTAACAGCTTCTTGATTTGGTAATGCGTAAGCTTCCACCCATTTGCTGAAGTAGTCTACTGCAACCAAGATGTATTTATTTCCAAATTCCGTCGTGGGAAATGGTCCGGCAACATCAATCGCAATCCTTTCAAAAGGACTGCCAACGTTGTATTGCCTCATAGGGCCCCTCTTCCTTTGGGAAGTCCATTGGCAGCGGCGCAAGTTTGTACATCTCCGGCACCAGTCTTTCACGTCATTCTTGCAATTAACCCAATAGAATCGCTCTCTGACCTTCTCTATAGTCTTCCGGACTCCAAGATGCCCTCCCGATGTTCCATCATGAAGAAGTTTTAAAAACTTTGGGAATTCTTGCTTTCGGAACCACAATCTGAAGTCTGCTATTGTTCCAGCTTCGTCTTCTAACACTCGTCTGAGAAGACCATTTTCCATTACCAAAGAGCCCCACTGAGCCAATACGATTTTAGCTCTCGCGAATATGGTGCTAACCGTTTCCCAGTTAGGCCGCGCTTCTTGCATCTTCCACTCCATCACACACGCTTCAAAACTTCGTCAGACTCCTGGTCAGCTCGGATTTGGTCTTCAGTCCATCTATCATCTATGACAGTAGTCCTCAAGCAGGTTGCTTCATTTTTCTCTTCGGCACGACAGCAGTGCGTGCAATCCTTGGAACAGGGTCTCCTCGATAGTGCGTCAGCGTTTCGATGACTGGTTCCAGGCGATGTTCCGATCAAAGTCATACTCTTGCAGACGCTCTATCCATCTGGCAACCTGCCCTTCCGGATTCTTGAAGCGTAGCAGCCACATCAATGCCGCATGTCGGTTCTTAACAAG
The DNA here is from genome assembly GCA_004143645.1 of Protaetia brevitarsis. NCBI lineage: Eukaryota > Metazoa > Arthropoda > Insecta > Coleoptera > Scarabaeidae > Protaetia > Protaetia brevitarsis. Next base: position 2,067,437 of record RXPK01000297.1, read on the forward strand.
AACTTCCTGCCATAGAGATATTTATGGAAGTGCTCTATAGACTTAACTACGCCAACAGCTCTCTCCTGGCACACAATAGTTGCGTTCCGTTTCGACAGCACTTTGCTGAAGTAACGAGCACTTTTTCGTGGCCATCTTGAACTTGGGACAACACGCCTCCGATGCCCACGTTGCTGGCATCAGTATCCAAAATGAATTTTCTTCAGCCTGTGGATAGCACAAGATGGGCGCAGTGGTCAGCTTCTGTTTCAAATCTCAAAGGCATCCTGGCAGCTCTTCTCCCAGACGTAGTCTCTGCCCTCTTCAGTTAGTCTCGTGATAGGCTTGGCGATGTTAGCAAATCCAGGAACGAATCGTCGGTAATAAGTGCATAGCCCAAGAAACTTCTTATTTCATGCTTGTCCTTCGGAACCGGCCAAGACTTGACCGCTTCTGTCTTCCCTGGGTCAACCGACACTCCATCCTCTTGATACTACGTGCCGAGGTAGTGCACTTGCTTCCGGAACAGGTTGCACTTTTTGGGGTTAAGCTTCAAATTCGCTCCTTTCAATCGCTGAAATACTTGCTCCAAGTTCTTCAATGGTCCTCCAAAAGATTTTCCTAAGACAATTATATCGTCGAGGTATACCAAGCAAGTTTCCCAGGATAGTCCTCTCAGTACGGTTGTCCATCAATCTTTCAAACGTCGCGGGAGCATTACATAACCCAAATGGCATGACGTTAAATTGCCACAATCCTGTCCCGATCGTAAACGCCGTCTTCTCCTTATCCTTGCCTCTACTTCGACTTGCCAATAACCACTCTTCAGGTCGAGGGTCGAAAATACCTTACACCCACCTAGGTATCTAAAGTGTCATCGATTCTGGGCAAAGGATAACTGTCCTTCTTGGTTACATTATTAGTTGTCGATAATCCACGCAGAACCTAGTGGAACCATCCTTCTTCTTCACCAGTACACTGGAGAAGCCCATGGACTGTTCGATGGTTCAATTACGCCATCCTGCTCCATATCCTGTATAATTTGTTCTGCTTCGGCTCGTTTCGCCAATGGCAATCTTCTGGGGCTTGGCGGATCGGCTGGGCATCTCCAGTGTCTATTCGATGTCGTACAACATTAGTCCTGCCCCTCGTGTTCCGGTCTTCTGCTTGGAAAAGATCTTGGTAGCGTCCAAGCAGCTGTTTCACGGTATGGCGTTGTTGTGTTGTCAAATCCTTGCAAGACAAGTCAATGAAGTTATTCAACCATCCAGGAAGCGGATCTGGAGTTGTTGTTACGCCATCCTCTTTGTTGACAATCGACGACACACTAGCACAACTTCCCAAAGGTACGCCCTTCTTCAGCTTTACTGGATACTATTGACGTTCATCAGTCGGACGGGCAGTTTTTCTCCAGCTTGTATCACTGCCTTAGCGACCAGTATTCCACGACCTTGACCGCTAATCGCTCCCGGTTCCAGCATTAAAACTTGCCCTTGGAATGTCTCCACTCACGCTCGCTTCCACAATGGTTTCACTGCGGCTCGCCACAGTTACTTCTTCTGCAACACTACGCAGGCCGACATATTCTTGCTATGGTTGAGAATAACTTCTTCTTTGCCAACCTTCAACACTCCTGCTTGCAAGTCCAGTTTGAACCAAATTCTGTCATTATGTCCATTCCGAGGATTACGTCTTGTTCTATATCTGCAACTACTACACGATACTGGCATGCAGTATCACCAATACGGAAGTGGGCCATCGTCTCCCCAACACGTTGACTGATTGCCCAGTTGCCCGTACGTAGCGTCCATCTGGTTGGATGTATCGGTTCTTCTTTCCCACTGCTTCCGGCCGAAGAATTGTCATTGTTGCACCAGTATCTAGCAGTAATCTCTCGGTTTCCATTTACATGCCCATACACGACGAGGCTGCTAGGTCTACATCCCACTGAAGCAACAATCACTGGTGTTACTGGGGCATCAGCTACATAGGTCGACGATCGCCCCTTCTCGTCGGCCCATTTTAGTTTTCCGTCGACTTTGGTTTTCGTGGATCGGGACACCGACTACGTACGTGCCCCATCCTTCCACAATTCCAGCATCGCCTTCCTGTTGCCTAGTTTGCACGGATTCCATTTCGTCATCAATTCCGTCATATTTTTTGTCATCAATTCCGTCATATTTTTCGTCATCATTTCGTTTAATTTCGTCATAATTCCTTCTAATGGCTCTTCTTCCTCGTGACTCCTAGAACACCGGACGCGAGAGGTCCTTTGACCGATTGCTTCACGGCTTCAAAATCTAGTGCTTGAGCTAAAGCCTGGTTCAACGTTTGCGGCCGAGCGAGCTTCACTGCCTGTTGAGTATCCTTATCAGCAGGCCATCCAGGAATTTTTCCACAGCGAGACTCTCGCACACATCTTCCGGTACCGTGGGTACGCACTCTTAACCAGACGAACGACGTCAGCTTCATATTCCTGTAGAGTCTCGTTCGACCTCTGGCAGCGATTTTTCAACTGCGAGCGATATACTTGCTGCAGATGTTTATTACCGAAACGCATCTCCAATTGATTAAGTAGTGTTTGGTAATTTTGTCGCTCCATCGAAGGAATAGCTTGGAGTACCTTCAACGCATCGCCGCGCAGAGCTACTGATAACATGGCTGCTTTGGTAGCTTCCGCCCACCCATATACCGTAGCCGTGGTATCCAGCAGCGTCAAATAGTCTTCCAAGGGAGTCTTCCCGTCGAATGTAGGCAGGTCACATTTATTTTGAACCGTACAGATGGGCACTGGATTTCTTGGTTCCATCTGAGTGCTTCCCGTATTGGTAGAATTTCCAGTTTCTTCCGTGTTTCGTATGGTTCCAGAATGAATTTGTTCTTCTAGCACCTTCATGCGATCGTCCAATTCTTCAATCATTCTAGATTTTTCTTCTTGGAATTTTTCGTCGATTCTATTCATTAATTCCTGTTTGACATTAAGAGAATTTTCTATAATTTTTTCTTCCAATTTTCTAGAATTTTCTATATTTTTCTCGTCCATGTTTTCAATTTTTTCCAGAACTTTCTCTTCCAGTTTTCTAGAATTTTCTATATTCTTCTCGTCCATGTTTTCAATTTTTTCTAGAACTTTCTCTTCTAGTTTTCTAGAATTTTCCATATTTTTCTGAGAATTTTCTAGAACTTTCTCTTCTAGTTTTCTAGAATTTTCCATATTTTTCTGAGAATTTTCTAGAACTTTCTCTTCTATGTTTCTAAGTTCTACTAGAAGTTCGCCATTACCACAGACACTTCAAACAAATATGTCCAGGATCTTCCCCAGCTGCTTCTATTGCTCTTCTTAATCTCGACTGAAGCTCGGCCTTCCTTCCACTCGTATCTTCATCCCTTTCTTCTAATTCGCGTTTGAGATCTACCACTTTCAAGTCCACTAATTTACAGTATTTCGCTGCCATTGTTTCTAATTAAACACTATTAGTCCACTAATATATCGCCAAATACCCCACACCTGACACCAATTGTAACGTTTTTCGGTTCTTAAAACGTTGTCGGGGTTTTAGAAAAACACACAGGCGATATATTTAAATTCACTTATTCTATTAACACTATTACGGTAATTAAAAACTATTAAAAATGCTTATTAACTATATCACTTAACCACTAATGTCTTTATTTATGTAAACGATTTTATATTACATGTACTAATTCAATCGCGACCGCACTATCAAACTCGTATCGATTGACTGCCTCCTGGCCAACCCGACGCGTTATTATAGCTGCGCGAACGTCCAGATTGTTCGAGACCCTTCTAGAACGTCCTTCCAGATTCCTTCCAGAATATTCTCGATTCTTCGACCCGGTGCTGCCCTCTGTCATTCGTCGTAGGTAGTTCTTCTTCCGCTATGCTAGCGCCATCTAGGGACGCCTATCGGAACCGCCAGTTGAAAAATTGGCGCTCGTTACAATATATATATATATATATATATATATATATATATATATATATATATATATATATATATGGTTTCGTATGTATCTAAGTCTTTCAGTGATTGTACATTTTTCACTAATTCGAGGTTGTCTATGTCGATTTTATGTCTGGAATTGTTTGTATGTTGCGCAACGTTTGATGGTTATAGTCTACCAAATCTATAACATGCAATATATTCTTTGAACCTGGTACTAATTGCACGCTTTGTTTGTCCAATATAAATTTTATCACAACCGATTTTGTATGTGTCCGATCTTTCGTTGGGATGGGGTTTGTCTTACGCGTCACCTAAAAGATTTCTGATTGTGTTCCGCGAGGAAAAGCAAATATTCAAATTTTGTTCTTTAAAAATTCCGCCTAACCCTTTGAAATGCGATGAAAAAGTAATTTAAAGTACTTTTTGTCGCGATTGCCTTCTGAAGTTAAAGTCGTAGCGCATAGTGTTTATATTGGACTTTCTTTACGCTCCGGACTACATCTATAGAAGAGTAACCATTATAGATCGCTACCTTTTTAATGAATTCCATATTAAATCTCACCTTATTAAGTTGGAATCTTATGAGTCCATTGATTAGGACATTAATACTGGCCATTTTATGTTGTCCACAGTGATTTGAGTCGGCCATATAAAGCTATTTCTCTTGGTTTCTTTTCTATAGATATCTATTTCTAATATATTATTGTTTCTTGTCACTAAACTATCTAGAAAAGTAAGTTGGTTGTTCATCTCTCCTTCCACAGTAAAATGAATACTCTCGAATTTTGAGTTAAGCTTTGAGACAAATTCCGCGCTACTTTAGTAGTGTCGAAAATGGCGGAAATATCATCTACGTACCTCAAACAGAATCAAATCTGATGTAGCGGGGAGTGATCGGGTATTTATGTGTATATTACTACGCTACAATCGTTGTGATGATATCTTTTCATAAAAAGTCAAAGACAAATATTTAAAATAAAACACAATGAATTAAGATATGACTGTACAACAAATTAAAATTGTAGGAGACATAATGCCAACAGGTATAGACCAACACTAAAGAAAGCGTCGCAATTAATTAAATTTAACAATTTTTCATTTGTCTTTTTTTCTATTTTTCTTTAAAAATAAACTAACATAAAATTTCCTTATTATTAAAATTCAATTTTCATGCTTTTTTATCTTGCCTGTTCTTTATATGTATTCTCTTGCACAGACACAAAACACAAACAGGTTTTTAAAAGCTTTTTCTCTAGTCAGGTTTTCTGATTTATTTGGACCGTTTTCGTTGTATTGCGATGTTTTCCTCAGTCTTGGGTTCTATATCTGTTGGCATTATGTCTTCTACAATTTCTATTTGTTGTTTTGTTAGTCATATCTTAATTCATTGTGTTTTACTTTAAATGTTTGTCTTTGCCTTTTTATTTTCGAAATTTAAGTATTAATCATTAGTCATATTAATTTCATTTCATTAAGAATTTACGTGTTTTGATTACTCATTATTACTTAATATCATTTCATCCATTTTCAACTTGTCTATCCAGGACATTGTTTCATATTTAACATTAGAATACAATTTTTTAAAACATTTATAGAATAGTAATAATTATAAGTTATTATTTCATTTCTATTTATTATATTTTATTTGTACTTTATTGTATTTTACTTACCTCTACTAAGACCTGAAGATGAAGTACCTTTAGCCGAAACATGTCGTCTAAAAAATATAATAAACACATTTATGAATGAAAGGACATTTACTTTACACATACTTCTATTACATTTTGGCTGGGGGACAAACAGTTTAGATTATGAAAGCCTCATATGTTGGCATTGGTGTACCATCTGTCTCAAACTAAATGCAAACCTAAGCTCTACAAATCTTCGATCGAAACTACAAGTACTCTATACCTAGCGATATGTAATTCAGAATTGTTTCTCATTCATTTTTAGTTAACATTTAAGTGTCCTCTATTTTCGGTTGCATAAATAATCAAGAATTTATTGGGCTTAGATTCGCATTTAATTTGAGAGAGATAGTACACTTTTCCTATACAAATTTACGCATAAAAAACTAAGAGAGTGTACTGTGGTATAAGCCAACAAAAAACCTATAGTGGTTTTCTTTTACTCCATGCTGTAGTAAATAGAGAAGATTCCAATGTTTAATTTTTCGTTTCTTTCTGAGAGGCAATACCCTGATTTTTTTTAGGTCTTATAATAATAACAAAGTAAAAACAATTAATTTTTAAATGTAACTGTTCCCGCAAATCACACGAGTCCTATGAAGTTACATTCCCAGTGGAATACTCAAATGAACGAGTTAATTAATGTTGAAAGTGGCAGCGAACAAACATTAGAGTGTAATTCATTCTTTTGTGAAGTGAATACGTTGCTATGTTATTGCTTATTTGTCATGTGTATATAATTAGGATAGTTACAGCCGCTAAACTATTCAGGTATAACATTCATTCCACATTTTTTTTCTTTTTTTCAAAAAAAGAATTATTAGGTAGCAAATTGTATAATATACAAAAAAAAGAGTTGTACATTTCATCATTCGATTTATTTATTACATAAATAAAAGATTTAATGTACAATAGTGCTATAGATTCTATACACATACATGAATATCTAAACGATTTCGGAACCTGAAATATTCGAAGTATTCATTTAACTTTTCGAATAGCATTTCTATTCGAAAAATTCTATCGCTAATAAGAAGAAAAATTATGAGTTTTCTTATTTTATAAATATGCAAAATGTTGATCTCAACCATCTATACCTGAACTTTCAAAGTTTATATTATATTCGCTAAAACAAAAATGTATTTGAATTTAAAAATATTTAACTGAAAATATATCTGTTAAGTAGTGTATGTGTATGTATTTATCACCCGCACAAATTAAATGATTGCTTTCGAGCAATAAGTCCAGTTGAAATTTATTGATTCGATTTCATTGAAATATATTTACCTTAGCTAAATTAAATGTTTATTTCACTTTAAAGTGAAGTAAACATTTAATATTTTTATAAACATAAAATTGGAATGAGAATACCGTAAAAAAATATTAATAAAAAATTCTGCAACAAACAAAATTATCAACTACTACTGACTGTAATAATCCGAAGTAGCAAAAACTTTTTGGAAATAAAAATTATTCTGAGGATCGCATAAGATTAGGTAAGCGTGCTAGAGAAAGGCTAATATTCTCCTTCGCAGTTGTAATTTGTGTTGCCTACATATTAGAAAACTGTCCACATGCATGATTCCTGAACTGTACATTTATGTGCCGGGCATGTTTGAGTTATTTTCGTAAATCCTATTAGAGATATTGATTTTTTTTATTTTATTTTTTTTAGAATTAATTTGGACACACGCAGTAAACCCAGCGTACCAAGTAGAATTTGAATTTTTAAATTAGTTATTATTATTTATTACATGGATTTAAAATTTTATATTTAATCTTGTTTAAATTAAGTGTTTAACAGCATCAACTGGTATATATTTGACGATTTAACGATGCGAACCAAGATATGAAAATGACCAGCAGCCGAAACATGTAAATGATGATAAAAATTATGCGTATAAAACAGATACGAATGTAGTTTTAGTACTTTAGCACTTAATAAATTATTTTTAGTAAAATATTGTATTACGGTTAAATCGCAGCAATGAATAACGAATATCATAATCAGAGGAAAGCACCGCTCTGATTTTGGACAAAAAGCTATTTTGTTTACTCCCAAGCTCTTTGTTGGCGAAGGCGCACGGATTACTGTTCGATAGCGATGGGCAAGAAAGGAGAAGTGAGAACTTTTCCACAGCGATTAAGGGCGCGCGATACAGCACTATGGCGGATACGAATAAGTCGTGCTGTAAACTGCATTGATACAGTTTACAGCACGACTTATTCGGTAGCTTTATACAAAATTGAAACAGTAAACCTTGCTTTTGCTGATCGCGTTTTGAAGCATGCATATATACCTTTAATTAGACTATCTCAATTTTTTTAAATTGCTCTTGTATTTGTCAGAATTTCTTTTATGTTTCTGAGCGCAAAGAGGAAAAAATAAATTATGTCAAATATAGGAGCAAATTAAAAAATTCAAGATAGTCAATAGAAGGTATACATGTATAGTTCAAAACACAATAAGCAAAATCAAAGTTTATTATCTCAATTTCACAAAAAGCTACCGAATAAGTCGTACTGTAAACTGCATTTATACAGGTGTCTCACGACGAACTGCATCGATCGATATATGAAAGAGTATACATTGGAAAATTCTGAAAATTTCGCAGTATACTAAAGCCGACCTGCGCTATTGAACCAAAATATTTTTAATAATCTAGCGCATCCGGTTGTACCGAAAATGGCTGTCAATTTTGTTATTTTAAATGGAATACCCTATATATTATTACATTTTTTAATTCCTCGTTCAAATCTAAAGTAAGTTTGTTAAAACAACTAAGTATGTTGTTATTTTCAACCATATTTGAAATATTTGCATTGTTTTAAAATTTTTGACGGATGGACGAGTGCATCTGAACTTCTACAACTGCAAAGGTATTTAACTTGAAAAATTGGAAATTTGTAGAATTGTTGACCGCATAGAGTAGCATCCGAAACCGAATGAATTTTTCGAAAACATTATACAGCGTGTCCGAAAATTACAGTTAAACTTTCGAATTGAAAAGTGTCAAAACTTTTTTTTTAAATACAACTTCCTACTTTTCTCTTTCTCATCAAACTGTCCTTATAAAAATACAAAAAAAAAGTCATATTCATTACCCATCTAAAATGGACACTTTTTGAGATAATTAGTAAAATATGTATGTATGGTGTAAGATGGTAGCTTATGTAGTTTTTTTATTTATGAAGAATGCAATAAAATGATAACAAGAACATGTGATACCTTTGCCGCTCGGTATCCTCAAAAGCAGGAGTTGTCACTAAACACAGTTAAACGAATAACACAGAATTTTAAAAACTTCGGATCGGTTAAGGCAAAACATTCAATGCGTCGAAATTTGTACTTACTATAATTTGGCACATATATTTGAATAAATAGAGTCACAGTGTAAGAAACATCCATTAATAGAAAGGCGATTATTGAACTGCGGTAGGAAAGGACATTGTTATTGCGCTATGAAACAACAGCAGCATTTAATAAATAAGAATCATATATATAGAAGGAGTAGAATGAAAAGAAAAGCATAGAAGAAGAAAATCATATGGATGTCCGTAGTTTGAATGAAGAAGATTGCCTTTATTGGAAACGAAACATAGAAACTTATGTAATAAAATGAACGCTAGAAATAATTAAATGCATTATGTAGCTCATTGTCAGAGGAATTGTAACGCTATCTCTAAAACGCTCTAAAAGAGATTCTTTATTAATGTTCATTTAACATTAGTTTGGGATAGGAATTTATGTCTTCATACATATTTGTAAAAGAAATTGGACAAATTGTTGAACATATTCTTCTTTTCAATGCACTTCTGATACATATTGATCTAATATGTGATGTTGAAAACTTTAATGTTAAACTCAAGATTTAATTTGAATATGTAACCAATTGATGCGAAAACTCGATGAGATGTAAATCATTGTTTTAATTCAGTATTATCATCGCCGTGATGATGTTGTTGCAACGAAACGTAATAAATTAATTATATAAAAACCAGATGCCTTAAATTTTATTTCTATGGACCTGAATCCCAAATTAAATATTACAAGTATGTGTTGCTTTTAATTTTCCTTTACGACTTTCGCGCGCGAAGGAAATTAGATACATATTGCATTTTATTGTTGTTCTTGTCCATTCGAACGTCAAGCATAATCCAGAAGTATAATTTCCTAATTTGATGTACCTCCTCATGCAAATTTTTATTCGCTTATTTAAATGTTCATACTAACATACACATCTATTTTTGAATAATTATGTTAATTTTGTGTTCTTTTATAATACGAATACCATATTCATGATGTATTTTGTCCCACCTTACCAACGGAGCGGGTCGGGTCTGGTGTAGAAAATCTCAAAATGATGCAGCTAAAGATCTGGCATCAGTCGAAACATGTAATTTAATAATAATGTGATACTTACCTCCAATTTTAAAATTATACCAGACCTACTCGCAGGAGGAAAGGACCAGGAGAAAAATTACTTTTTACGCACTTTTGCCACATCTAACAGCCTAAATATGCCTATCCTGTGGCAATAAAATTTCTCAGCCCCGGAAAAAAAGTATCCCCAACTCGTTCTTTTCGCCAAACCTGTTCCAGCGCAAAGTTTCGGCAAACCTACCCCCTTTTCGACCAAAAGTATTTATATTTTCGCTTTTATTATTAGGTATTTTACATTGACTGTATCTCTGCTTTTGAGTAGTACAAAAGTTATTCGACAATTCCTCATTTTTCAACAGATTTATGAAAACTCCTGGTATAGAAAGTCGTACTACTCAAAATATTGATTGATGATTGAATTTCCTCGTTACAAGTACACAGATAAAAATACGGAGTTGAATCTAACACCATTTTAACTCTTTTCCGGTGTTCCCTCGCGACCATCCGTTCAAGGAGCCTCCATTTCGGAGTTAAATGTTTTGCTACTAAACGGATGGAATACAGAGATAATTTTGCTTTCCATAGAGGAAAAAACATCTTTAACCGAGGGAACCTAATCCGTTAAGGATCAATTTGTCTCTCTTATGCAGTTTTACTATTTTGCAATAAATGTAAAAGTTTCCGAAATGGAGTAATTTTAACTCCTACTGCTGTTATTAAAATGAATAACGGATGTTGTTTCCCCCATATGTATGCAATACTACTATCGTATCAGATAAAATTATCTCCGTTGTTAATGTAAGTAACTCCACTTGGAAATAATTACATCCGCAATAAACAAACGGACGGTATTAAATAAATCCACAGTGAATACAATTTTCTCCGCCAGAGAAAAGATTTTGCTCCATATTGGATCAAATTATTTCCGGTACGGAAACATGTTAACTCCGTTTCGGAATGTATTTCATCCTTGACACATGAATTTATTTCCGTTAAGAAGGTACCTGCCACAGGATTCGAGCGGATTATTATCGGAAGAGAAGAGAATATCTCTCTAGTGAAAAGGTTTTTAACTTTATTTTTATGTTACCTAGCTCCATAGTAGTTAAGTTTAACATCATATTGAAGTTAATCAATGAGGGCTGTTCTATGTGGACAGAAGCACCATTGCTGAGTGCATTTATTCTATTATTTATCATTAAAAATGCATAAAAAATGTCGTCGAACCTCAAGTTCTTGAATTATTTTGGATATATTTCTAATGATTACTAGGATAGACACACTAAGCACGTCCTCTCCTGCGGTCACAGAGCAGCCATCATTGGAATTGCTTTAATTTATCCATAATATAGTCCCTTCTTCGAGTTTGGTACCGACCGTGGGTTGAAGGCACGACACAGTTGAAACACCACGGATTCAGCTAAGACAAACGTGCTTTTATTCAGGAGCTAACACTAGAATGTAGTGGGGTTAATTAAAAATTGTACCTCGTAGATTGAAATTAAATAAGGATGCACAAGTTTCTTACCTGCTTTATCTACATCTGCCTTGGTGATGTTTGCTCCCATAACTCTTACCCATCTTTTACGGTTTTCGTACTTTACTCTGATGTGTATTTTATAAATTTCAGGTACAGTGCATTCCGACATATCCTTCTCCATTCTCGAACTATTGCAAAATGACCACGTCCAGACTTGTTGCACATGCGCTGCACTAATATCGCTTTAATAAATGCGCACGCCCTATGCAAACTTGAAATTTTCAAATGGTTAGGGAAACAGTTACGATTTGGAGAACAAATGTTCCCAATCGGAGGTATCCTTTCCCTTTTCGGCGTTGAGGTATTAGAAGTAAAAACATCTGTTAAGCAAACAAATTATCACCTCCGTGAAGGAGAAAATATAATGTAATGTTAGGGATATTTGTTTACATTTAGGACGTAAATACGGTGGCGTAGATGCGGAGAGAAAACGGAGATTATTTCCTCCTTGAAAATCATGTTAGAAAGCGGAGTAAATTCAATCTCTCCGTTTTGGTTGAGATTTTGTACAAAACCGAGGAAATACTTTTGTTTTCAGCTACGGCAACTCCTTTTTGGAACAAAATATTTCCAAAACGGAGACTCCGTATTTCACTCCCTCAAATTTTTACCTGTGTAGGTACTTCTCTTTAAAAGACAAAAAAGATATTGGCCATTGCAAATATGAATGGTCGCAAATAGGGGGCTACAGCTATTGCCTCAGATACATACCCACACAGCACACTTCCTCCGACAAATATTCACTGGATGTCCCAATCACCAAAACATCCGTATCCATTACATATGTTGGATATATATCCATGGGATATTCGTTTTAGAGTTATTACAATTGTTTATAAAAATAATAGAAACATATTTATCGCATTTTTAACATAAAAATTAATACTAATAGGAGCAATTTGCCTGTTTTGAAGTTATTGATAAGTACATGAACTCTGTAGCAGATATCTTGTGGATATCCATTCGATGGCCATTTGAACAAGGTCGAAAATCGCCTCATCGTTCATCGCACCTGTCATGACGTCGTCAGTCGAAAAACGACCATTGTTGAATATGCTGTGATTATCTGTTGTGACGTTGGTTTACCCACAGGTTTTGTTTATATTACAGTATAGGTAAGTAACATTATCTTTCTTTATAACATTTAAAACGTTGGTCAATTTATAATAACTGAATATCTAACTTTAGCAAGATAGATGTTAGGCATACTTGAATAAATGTGTTACTCTGCTAGTAAAGTCTTGTTTAGTTTGCGTAAATTTTAAAAGCATTTCTGAGCCCCTAATATTGATTATTAAAATCTAAGATTACATTTCTAATCTTAATTATCTACTTTATTGGATTACATATAAATAGGCACAAATTTTAAAAAAATGTGTATTAATTAATAGTCTGTATCTTAATATAACTGATTATTTTCAAGATTACCAGGTTAGTAGGTACGGTGGGATGCAAAAAGATTGTCAATTCCGCACCTATAGATAGTAGCAGGGTGTAGATATATGCCGTATGTTTGTAATGAAGGTTTGAACTAAGTCAGTGTTACTATATTATTGTTGGTGATATTAGATGTAAATGTAAACGATTTGAAAAAAATTATAATATAAATAAACGAAGGAAAATTACAATACGAACGCCAATGTCACTAAATGTCAAGAAAATTGATTTATTGTTTGAAATTTGTATGTAGCTAACTTCACTCATTAAATCGGTAATAAGAGTCGATAATTTTTTCCGGAAAACAGTTTTTTTTATTACGACAATCATTTTCAATCTCACAGTATATAGCTGTCAATGGTTTCTTTTGTTTTTACAAAAAGTCAAGAGAAGAAACAGATGTTAAATAGATTAACAAGAATAATTTGTTGTTTGTAAACTTGTGAAAATATATACCTTCACTTATGAACTATTTTTGGTACTATTATACCTGTTTTCTTTCTATCCATAGAATATCTGTGGCGTCTAATGGATGTTCTGGATATCCATAAAGGATACCTAATGGATGTACGGTAGACATTTTGTGCTGTGTGGGTAGAACTTCTGTGAACTTTTTTCTTAAGAAGAAACTAGCGTCATAAATTTCACGTAACCAAACATTGTTTTCGTAGAACAGTCTACATTTACCCAATATATTGAAGCACTTCGTTTCTCATATCAGCAGACTTTTGGACAGTGAAGCGCAATGGATTATTGAAAATATGGTTGCAACCATACTTACAATATAATCTTTCCGAATTTTAAATATATTCTTGATTAATGCTATCGAATAGGTATATCATACAAAGTTTCCAAAAATCATTAAAATAGTTGAAATAATATGAAGAAATAAATTTTCTTTCTATCTTCCTTTTTTTCTACAATTTTCTTGGGGATTATTTCTTTATTTGCCATTTTCCCCACCTTTGTTTGAATCCCACGAGCTACTAGTACAACAAATAACAATTATTGACTGATAAACTCTGTTAAATGCGCTAATTCATAAGCTCATAAGTACTCACAATGAATCTTTAAAATTACGGTTCTGCTTATCTTGTCAGTCATGTCATAAAAGGGCAAAAGTGAACAGTCTGTAATCAAATTCGAATGAAACTTAGTATCATTCAAAATACTAATTGCGTATGCGATTGTTACTTGCAAATAACTGCATTGACAGGTTATAATTTAAATCATTTCGTTTACTCCTTAATCGTACAAGATTACACACTACGGCTAAAATAGACAACATTCATGTTTTTTCAGAATTATTTATTAAAATCTATCTTCTTGTAATTAAATATAATAATATAGGTTAGGTACCACAAATCTATATAAAATACTACAGGTTTTGAGATAAATAATGGTGGTAGGTACCAATATAAAAATTATTCAGTTTAAAGAAACAGAAAGTAAAGAAAAACATACGAGACCGTATTTACATTATATACTATTGTATTGCTAAAATGACATTTAAAACAAAATCAACAAAATACAAAGGATATAAAACAATTACTAAAATATAACAGGTTTATAAATTTAAATACTTACAAATTTTAAATCTTATATTTTAAAAATATTCAAAAATTATAACATACACGACTAAATTACCACACAAATGATCTTAATTCAAATCTCAAATTAACTTACGATACGGACGCCTCAAACAAACCCATCGTTTTGTGTCATATATAAAAATGTAGCTCGCAGCTACTGTTATGCTCACATAAATCTACTACAACCTAACTATAGCTTTGTGTCAATTTTTTATATTACTTTAATGTAAAAATATTCAAGTCAATTTTGAGTGAAAGGCAAGTGTTAAAACGCTATTTCATAACACATAAAATTTATTCAAATGCAGTCCTTCAGCTGCTTCCCTAACCGCGTAGGCATTTTTCATATCCAATAATATCTGTACTTTTTTGCACTGAGAAAATTTTCTTGCCATTTTCGGTTTACACCAACGACAAATATGACAAACGTTAATTTGATATAAACGGCACAAATTACAGCAAAATACTTTGAGAAAAGCTGTACTAGATTTATACAAGAATAACTGTACATTTCAAATTTATAAAAATATAATTGTCAGAAAATATACGCGTTTATCTAACAAAATTGTAATAAATATTCACAACAATAAAAGTAATTTAGCTTTGAGTTTTGGTAATTAGTTCTATAAACGTATATACCAGACATATTATACAAGTAATATACCAGGAAAATATTAATTTATATGGTGGTTAATAATAATTTGCTCCCTAAATTAAATGTTAAAATAACAAATGTATATTTAAAAAAATTAATATTAAAATAACTACTGTACATGTTTATTACACATACTCTTTGCAAATAATACAAATTAAGCAGTTATATTGTTGAGTTTCTAATGCCCTTTTTTAAATTTATTTGTAATAAATAATTCAAACAGCTAAAAAAATCGAGATTTATTTAAAATTATATGGGTAAAACTCCATTAATTGTATCACTGTAAAAAAATATAGGAGATATTTCTAGTAGCCGATATCTCCATAGAAAAGTACAAAGAAAAAATAAGTAGAAACAAATAGCAAAAGGAACAAATTACAAAAAAAAAATGTATTACCTAAAATTAATAAAGGTGAAACTCCACACGCTAAAAGTAAGTAAAGATCTTTACACCTTATTATGTTGATCTTTTTTTAATATTAAACGCATTAGTGGTATGGTAATGTAAATAATAAAGTGCATAATGAGAGTTAGGTATTATTCGCCAGGTGAGTGGCATAAATCACCGAGAGAATACCCATTATGCGCAAGTAGAATACCATACTCTGTCTATAACTTTTCCGTATTTTCAATAAAAGGAGAATATTGAGATAATTGATATAATGGGTACATTACAATATAAACACCGATATCCATAACTTAGTTGTCAAAAACATGATCATTAGCGTCGTAGCGTATTCGTTGAAAGTTCGCTTCCAGGTGTAACTCGTCTCATCAAAGATTCTCTCTTTTTAATGTATACAATTGACTTGACAGATAAAATTATAAAAAGATTATTTTTAGTTGAAAATTGTAATATTTTACAACAGTGTGGACAAAAATTATTTAAGCATTATGTTTTATGTTAATAGTACGATAAAAATAAGTATAGATGCACATAGGGGTCTAATATAAATTTACATGTAGTACTTCTTGGACTATCAATTCAAAATGGCGAAACAGAAGAAAAAAGCAATCGCATTAAATATATGCACCAGAGAAGATCCATACACAGCTTTTATGTTTGCCTGAAGTACTGTAATTTTAATGAAAGACATTTTTAATATAAGTAATTAATTTCTCTCAGCCTATCAAATAAAATCCATTATGAGTTAATGATTAATGATAAGAAAACAACAAGTTTGAAACTCATCAGTGTTACAGATATATTGGCTAACATGTTTCAGCTACAACGGCACCTTCAGAGCCATGTCAGATCAGAGCTCAAAAATA
The DNA here is from genome assembly GCA_004143645.1 of Protaetia brevitarsis. Classification (NCBI taxonomy): domain Eukaryota; kingdom Metazoa; phylum Arthropoda; class Insecta; order Coleoptera; family Scarabaeidae; genus Protaetia; species Protaetia brevitarsis. Next base: position 2,083,952 of record RXPK01000297.1, read on the forward strand.
AACGTGAAGGACGAAATATGCATATTAAAAACAATTAAAAGTTAATTAAAATATCAAAATTTAAAATATAAAATTTGAAAACACTAACAGTAAAAGGTCAAGAACTATATCATTTAAAAAGAAAAGCTGACTCAGAGGCCGAAACATGTAAGCCAACAGATCTGTAACACTGAATTCAGTTTCAAACTTGTTGTTTTTTATTATTAAATACATACATCTTCCGTGTATTACAAGGTAGTCAGAAGGCGCACAAACCGTATCTTAAAGTAAACCACAATTATTTGTATTATTTTGTGTAGGTGCATCGTACCAACATAATACAGATATGTATATTGTGTAATTAGATAAAATAATCTTGACTTCAAAAACACGATTTAAACTGCTGAACATATTGAACATATTTTGGCGAACTACAGAAATTTTAGTAATTAAACTAGAGAGAATTGTCCTTTATACTGTGAGTTAAGCCGCCTTAAAAGTTTTTAATAATCACAAATCTGATTGGTCAACAAGGAAATGAGCATTTCTCTCACGCTCATATGCCCGGATTAAAATACATGAAGAAAACCTGAAGCATATCATCAGCAACGTTTTATCGGCTGCACGCAAGTTCCCAATACGCCAATAAAGTTCTAAATACTAATGCCAACTATACTGTTACAAGGCTAATGAATAGCCCAAGCTCATACATATACAATCCAAAAGTTTCAATTATTCCAACACTGTTATAATTTGACCTTCTGTTACTGTATTAGTCTGGATTACCATTACATGTAGTCATTTGTTTTAGATACAGATACAAATTTTCATCTTTTAGTTAACAGAAGTGGAAGATCAGGAAATAAGTTGGGCAGTTTCCGCAATAGCCGCGGATATTTTCAGTATTTCCTTGAGAAATAAGGTACACTTGATGTATAGTTATAAGTGGTCCAACCATTATCCAAGCTGTAAAATTTGCACCTGCAAGATGATGCAAAATAGTTAGGCATCATATTTAACAGAACACTAACACGGAATTCGCATTTAGAAAATGTTCCTCACAATGCAAGCTATCCGTAGGGACTAGGGTTTAACGCTAATTAGTTCATCGAAGCTTCGATACATTTTGCATACGTTACCGATGCCTGGTTGTAGATCTCGATGACGTTATAATAGCTGCAATTCCCCAAGATCTGTATTGAGGCCTCGTCTATCGCGCCGGACACAACTATTAACCATACTTTCTAACAATGATGCATTTCATTGTGCATGTATATTTTACCTCTAATTTATGAAAACAAATACGAAAACTCATAAAACAAAATTTATTATTTATAATTTATTTTTGTATATTTCTTTTTAATTAATTATTTATAAATAAAAATACTACATTTTTCCATTGTTCCATACAATAGATGACACGATCTTATTTTCTATTATGGCATCTTGCAAGCATAAATAAGGTATTGTAGATCCGCACGTGTTTGTATAAAATAGATAAATAATGTATGTAAGTAGTTAGAAAAATAATTCTTGGAATGCCTTGTTTGATCAACTGTTATTTATGAGATTATGACAACCCGTAATTCCCGATGTGATTCAAAAAAAACAAAAAAAAAAACAGAATATAACAAACAAGAGCCCTGGTCGACCGACCACGTTTCGTTAGTGGGATCTATGTATGGCAGTGCTCGGCACTGTAGGGCAAGCGACTCTCCTACTATCCCTGTAGAGAAATCGAAAACAAGTGTGTGAGTCTGGCGGCCAGCAAACATGGGCTATTGAAATTAAAAATATATGTACAGTTGCTCACAGTGAAAATCGTACAGCTGTACTTTAAGCTATATTTTATGACAAACTACAGTTTTAGAAATAATTAAAACAAGAAATTAATAATTAATCTATTTCTCAACATCATGAGAATAAAATGATCACAGATCAACTCAACTTCCTATCCTTCATAATTGCAAATTAAATAAAAATAAAAACTGTTCCAAAAATAAAGGTCACATTCAAAATCGTACACTTCTGTAAAATTACCAAAACAAGACAAAGTAATAAGTTAATATTTTGTTGAATAACCCCGATTATCAAGTACCGCTTGTAGTCTTCGAGGCATCGACTTGACTAAATCTGTAAGGTACTCCTCATCGATGTTTTGCCATTCTTCCTGAAGGACTTGTCTTAATTGTTGCTTATTGGAAATTTCGTGTTTCCGGATGCCGACCTCAAGTTTATGCCATACATGCTCAATCACATTCAAATCTGGTGATTGTGGCGGTGTTTGAATGACTTTTGGGCAATTATACAATGTCCATTCCTTCGCAATGCCTGAAGAATGTTTCGGATCATTATCAGCATAGAATCGAAATCTATCTAAAATCCCCATTTTTTCAGCGCTGCTTTTCAAATTCTTTTTTAAAATGTCCAAATAACCCCATTTATTCATAATACCTTCCACAAACACAAGATTTCCTACACCACTCGCAGAAACACATCCCCATACCATTTGCGATCCACCTCCATGTTTTACGGTCGCACGCAGATTTTTCACCTTCATCTCTTCATTTGGTTTACGCCAAATTCTAACTTTACCATCATAGCCAAATATATTATACTTGGACTCGTCTGTAAAGATGACGTTTTTCCAGAAGTTAAATGTCTCGTTTATATATTTTTTAGCAAATTCTCTTAATCCTGTTTCTCTTATTTATGTAGGGCTTATTTCGCGCAATCCTACAGTTATATTTGTGTCTTCTCAACACTCTTCGCACCGTTTCCGGGTTTACCTTTTTGTTTAAATATTGTTCGATATCTGCAGCTATTTTTGGTGCACTAATTTTTGGATCTTTCTCAACTTTTCTAATAATCCAACTTTCATCGCGATCATTTAATTTTTTTCTTGGACTAACTTTTGCTTTATTTACAACACGATTATCAGTTTTATAACGTTTAATTATGTATTGCATCGTGGAAGAACTACGATTCATATTTTTTTGCAATTTCTCTATATGATTTTCCATTTTTAAAATGATGGATGGCAAGGTACTGCAACGGTAGTTTGTTTCATTTTAAAAACGTTCTTGCTGACTTGAAGTACAAATTTGAACTAATCTTTCAAGAAGGTATTTTGTGAAACTTATACAAACCTTCTATTATAAAAAAAAATCCTTTGAAGTTTTCATTGCATCACGACGGATTCATGATGTGAGCTATTTTTGTTTGTACGATTTTGAATGTGAGGTGCACGACTTGCATGTTACTATTGATAAAAAAATTAATAGGATACACCATTTATTTTTTTCTATATCCGGTATAATATCGACATACACATATTATACGATCGTAATTCGCAGTTTATTTATTTTCTTCGAATATATATTCGACAATTTTTACAAAATTTATATATTATAGACCGTACGATTTTCACTGTGAGCAACTGTAGATGGCTGTCGCATATTAGACACTTCAACGTAATAAAAATTGGGTTTAAAAATATTTAATATTTATTGGTTATAGTAATAAAGTGTAGTATTATTCTAAGATGACATGGTACGCAAATAAATATGTAGGTACACTCGAGGAAATAAGTAAGCGAACAATTCGAAATGCGAAAGAGAGAAGATATCGGTTCCATTTTCGCCTCATACCTACTAATTGATAGCGCATCGTGCACGAAAAGTATTTAAACTATTTTTGCAAATTTATTTCATTTTAAATAAACATGCCGATATAAATGTCATTCGTAAAATAACATGAGACTTCTTTCATAATTATAATTATTTGAGTTATTGTTTGTAATAATCTTGATTTATGGCGGGACTAACGTTTGTAAGGTACCTATAAGTTCATAGGAATACGAGGATGGAGAGAATACCATAATTAATTATAAATTTACCTCCTCACCAGCATTTATTGACCCATTAGCCGTAAATGTTACTTATAAAAGGTTCTGTATAGGTATTCCAATTAATTTTGGATGTCATGATAAGCTAATCCAAGGCTTCTTTAATGTTTAAAATGTGCATATTTAATTATTATTAGTAGGAAAGAAATCGAATGAAAAAATGCAGAGTGTTCTCTTTAAACTGAAACAGTTTGTTACATGGTTTAGCGAGAAGCGACAATTTCCAATGGTCAAAATATTTTAAGAACGTAGTTCAATATCAATAACTTATTAAAAATTGTAATTAATGATGATGTTTGGTGTTCTACGATGTCATCCACCTTGGACAACCTGGTATAAACCCAGCATTTGTAATATAAAAATAACATGTATTTCATTTCATATATCTAAAATGTAAATATATAGACATATTATAGAAACAGCAAACTAAATAAAATACTTCAAAAAATAAAACAGAAATTCTCAAATGAATAATAAAAGAAACAATCTCTCATGAAAATGATCAAAACGTCGCTTTAAATTGATTTTTTTACATACTTGCATTATCTTTCCACGAATAACGCACTCATTATGCCCAGATATGTTTTTGGAAAATAAAAATTGCATTTCACGTTCTTTGTAAAACATATGACCGTTTGTGCTCGGAATATCCATTATATTTAACTCGACGCTCTACGTTTCAGTGACATCAATGTGCTCTGTGTCGTATGTTATATTCTCCTCGATAAACTTACAAAAACGCTTGAATTAGTTGGGTGGGGAATGTAAACAGTTAGCTCCTACGGGCAAACTTGCCGAGCGCTGATGTATGGCATTAATGACATTAAGCAAAACGCGCACTTGATTGACTCGGTTGAGTCAGCTCGGAAAAGAGCAATCGGAAGTTTTTTCTACACGTGAAATTAAATGGAAGCATTTTCCGATGCGATTCATTTACTTTCACGTATAGCAAAAACTGCCGATTACTCTTTTCAAAGCCGACCGCGTCGAGTCGATCCAGTGCGCGTTCTGCACAAACGAAACGTGTCGAAGCTCTGCCGCACTAAATTAAATGGCGCAGTGTATATATTTATCTCGGAAGTCCCGAGTTTCTTTCAGGGGCAGTCAGGCGGTATATAAAAGCACTACAGGCGCTTAAATGGAACTCGAAGCTAATCTGAAGACGAATATTAGTAATACCACCAATCCAAAACTTCCAATAACTATGTGATCTGAAGATGCAAAAGGATTCTTAAAATATTGGGAACACCTAACATTATATCCCTAATCTGCATAATTGGGAGTCACTCGTTCGGAAAAATGAAGAAGCAAACGCGCTTGCAAGAAAGGGTGGAGCTCTTTCAGCGACCAGACCCTGCTATTAGTATGGCACATACCATAGCCTAACAGAAAATCAGTTTCTGGGCTAAATAGAAAACGCCTGCATCTTGAAACAATGTTCTCGGCTAACCATGTCAGAAAAGTAGTAGTGTAAAAGTATTTGTTCCTACATTTATATGCGATTGCAGACTAAGAAAGCACCTAGATAAAATCTGAATCTGATGAGACTAAATGCCGGCTATATTTAATGGACGAGAAGACAGTAGAGCACATTATATCACTGCCCAGTCCCCACGAGAAACAGGTATCTTTCCTGACCTGAAAGAGATTTCATGCAGCAAGATCTGAATTACATCAAGAGCCTAACTGTTAGACAAATTTAAAGATAACATCCGCTGCACAAAAGACCCTAGAAATCGCAGTGGCAGGGATGATTAATAGAGGCATATAACCAATAATATCTTTTCTAAATACTAATACTTATTCCATAGTGATTTGACCTGGATTTTGTATGTGGATTTTGTCCAAATGCTCATAGTATCACCTTATTACTTTGATGTGTTAAACTTGGATAGCCCTCTTTAGTTTTCTAACTCTGGGTCACCTAAGAAAACATTCTTGTTTTATTCTATTGTTTTTAAAAATCATCATCCCCTACTAAAAGTTGACTTTTTCGTATGTGTGTGAAATATTCATAATTATATTGTAATCGTTGTAATAGCCCTTTGACCTTGTGACTACTATTATGTGATTATGTTAGTAGAATATGTACATCAACGGTTGATGTATGTATTAATTCAAGATCAATCCATTCGCTGAACATAATATATTAGCAGAAGACACACTGGAAGCAGAACTACCGAAAAAAGCAAAAAAATGTTAAGTAGAGAAACGGTCGTTGTCTTTTGTTGTTTTTAAGTTACTTGCAAATTCAAGAAACTGTTTCATGCTACGGAAATAAATACGTTCCCTGAAGCTTCAAATTAAACCAAATACGAATACATCTGACTAATGGTAGGATTCCATGCATATCTGTAACATCTGCAAAGTTATCTGTAAATCTGAAAGCATGTATTATAGATGCTTAAAGATTTGCAGATCACCTTACAGGTACTACAGATATGAATAGAATCTCGCAATAAAATTGAAAAAAAATATATAATGTTGTAAACAATATTTAAAAATAAACTTAAATAATTAACCAACTTAGCCTACATACACAATAATTATCGATTTTGACATATTTTCTTGCCCCGCTAACTACAAAATTCATTTCATACAGTACAGAGTCCAAAAATATTGACTTACATGGAAAACTTAACTATTACAGATATTTAGATATAGCGTGCTGGCAATTTTTCGTTTAGATGCCAAAAAAAAAAATCATGTGTACTTGCCACGTGTGTCGAGCTAGTATTTATTAGCTATGCACTCTCCATACATACTCGCCCAGCTCAAAACTCTTTTTGCCAGCACGGATGTAAAATTAATTTCGATACAGCACAAGATACATAGATTTACAAGAATTTTTTTATCGAATCAAGTACCTAATGTCTTACTTAATTTAAATTTTCAATGATTCATATACACTTTTACATATGTATTTACATATACATACATGACAACTTATCTGTTCACCGATGCTGTCGATATTGATGTAATATTTTCGTAAAATCAGTTAAAAAGATCCAACTTTAATTTAATGACCAACAAAAAAATATTTATCACTTTAAGCGCATAAACTGCGGTATGAACAAATATATATTATGTATTATAAATAAAAAAGAAGCTGATTGTGATTGTAGATGAAACTAACACCCTTTCTGGTTTCCAGCAATGTTTTCTTCTACTTTAATAAGTTTCGGAATGATCTGTGGTTCTTTAAAAAACAAACGGGCAAAGGCAGCCTCTCAGAATTATTTTGAAATTATACAACCGAATATTTATCATGGCGGCAAAAACTGATGCTTGCTAAGTGTCTTTACTAAATTCATTTCGCACAGGTGAACAGATAATTTAGAGTCATAACTATATAGGAAAAACAAAAAATGAACCTATGAGACTGGTTTTAGAGAAACCTGAATCATTGATAAGTCAAGCATAAATCGTTGATATTTCTTATAGAATGCATGAGCGGAAGCAACACTTTTGAACTGAATTGTTGCCTGACGCTCTTGTGCTGATATTTGTAGATTCTGAAAAACAATAACGTATATTCGTTTAAGGCATTTGAAAACGTCGTAGATCTACTCAAATTATAACCTAAGTAATTACTAACTCCAGAATAAAGTAATCTCATTTGTTAAAATAGTTATTTACGAATTTTGGAGGGCCATAAACGCGAGACTTTTTCTGAATAACTTTTCCAATAATCATTCCTCGGTGTTAAAACGAATTTCCATAATCTTACTGAAAATTATTTTTGGATTAGGTGTAAACCCAGTGTTTTCACGATATATTGGATACTTCGATTTACCTAACCTGATTCTTTGGAGTACAAGTAGGTAGGAGAGTAGGAAAGGAGTTAAATTGTTAACATGTATTATAAATGCTAACAGATATTGAAAAAATTGCGTTATTGCATGCAATTCTTTTTTCGATATATCGTACAGTCGTACACCACATTTACTACGATAATAGAGAGTGGAGGATAGCAACGTAAAAAGTAAAAGTTCGGCCAATCATCTTATCACACGTCACTTATTAATGCAGCAAGCTATGGTTATATCGCGTCTTTACCGTTACTGTAGTAGAGTATCACAACTTTTTAATAATAAAAAAAACCTTGACACATACAAAGGAGGTTATTTTCGTTCTGGTTAATTGTCTAACAAACAATATAATTTCATATTGCTTCGGCAGACGCATATTGAAGTAAACACACACAAAAAATCGGTGTAGTGAGGATGCGAGCATAAGCGAGAGAAATATGGGATCCCTTACAATTGATCTGTCCATAGATATAACGATATGACTAATGATTAGAGTGGTCAGACGTGTCTGCTTACATGAACCGCACAGAACGTTTAGCCACAGTATATCTTTAAAGCAGTAAAAGCACTCCCTCCGATTCCTGTATCTAGTATCAGTGTTAGTTGAGTCTTGATGCGAGATAATGCAATTCTCCGTTAACGTTTTACGCATTGTAAGTGTAATACAATGTCAGCGGTAGAAAATCCCCGAAAACGACAATTGTTTCATAATGTACAAAAGTATATCGGTGAATTCCAGGATTTACATTATGGTGGTGCCAAAACAGTTTGTACAGTGTGCGATAAACAGTTATTGTGCTGGCTCAAATTGCACTACACATTGGTGGTGGTGCATCTGACCCGTTATCTACCTACAAAGATTATGATTATTTTAAAATTATGCATGTGTTACATCCGTAGATTTTGAACGGTCTTTTTCAAAATATGAGCATGTTTTATCATCGCGGCGAAAGGGATTCAGTGATAAAAATCTTGAAACACTTAATGCTACAAAGTTTTTAGCAATCCTATACCATTCCTGCTACTTGAATAATATAAGCGGCTTATATATAATATTTATAGTTAATTAAATAAATAATTTTTGCTCTTTGCCAACACTGTACTGTATACTGGTGTTAAATATTGTCACATATATGAAGCTTAGTACTGACCTGGTCCGCAGACAAAAGCTGACCACTGTACTACTGAGATTTCGGGGTATTATCCACTAGCTGCTGCGGCAGGTACCCAGAAATTATGCAAATGGGGAAATGTAAGTAGAGAAAAATTTATTTATTTTAAAATAATGTAATCCCCCGTTTACAATTTAAATCTCATTATTCAAAGGAAACAATTAAATTTCAACAGATCAGTAGTAGGTACTTGTAATTGTATTAAAGAATGTTGTATAATGCTGTTTTAAATATTTTAATAAGAGCGAAAGTCAATTAACTAATTTGTACAAATCAACATATATAAGAAGGTAAAAAATAAGAAAATACAGTTGAAACATTTCGGTAATTGAAAGTAGCAGGGGCGGTTCCTCTTAAAGAGCCACGGGGCCATGGTCCCACCATTGCAAATAACAAATTAATCATTAAAAAGCTTTTATTTTCTGTAAAATTACCGATAAATACACGTACATGTGTATATGTTACACATTTAAGTAGAGAACGAACGTTGCGATTTCCATGATTTGATGCGATGAAACGCGCTTTGTAGTTATTTATGCAGACAAGCGGCGAACTGGGGCAACGTCTAGATTAACACCGATTTCAGACGTTTGTAGGTCTCGGCGCGGAGCTAGCGGAAGAGGGGGTGGACGCAGTATACGCAAAAATTACATTGAAGTGGGGCCAGCCGTATCTTCGCCCGCTGCCCGCTAGCTGATCGACTAATGCGTCATCAGAATACGTCAGTGCTCCGCACTGTGAGGGAAGAGTCTCCCACTATCACGATAGGGACGCGTGTGAGTCAGCCGGCCGTCGAAGATCGACTATTGAAACTGGAAACATATGTAGAGGGCCGTCGCATACGGACTTCGGTTTAGACACTTCCACGCAATAAAAATGATATCGCAAATTAATAGCTACATTATTTTAAAACAAACTGAACTACCATTCATGTCTTTCTTAGTGCAAAAATTATGAAAATGAAATAATAAATATAATAAGGGGTTATTCCTGAAAAATACATCATAATAATGTTTTAAGTAAAAAAAAACAACAAGCCACTTGCTTAGGTAAATAAACAAAGAAAATAAAAATTGTGTTTCGTAAGTTGTTTCTCGTATTTTGTAAGAAATACGTCCGCTTATGCTTAGAATATCCATTATATTTTACTCAACGATCTTCGCTTGAATAACTCATGTGCTCTGTATTGTGTTATGTTTTCGTTGATATAAAATCACAGAAACACCTGAATAATTTTGGTAATGTAAACAAGTGACCCATGTACTTGCAGCTTAAAAACTAAACATATGCAATTCTAAAGGAATTACGTTAGTATTTATAGTTAGGTAGATAAGTATTCGTGATAAGAACTTAATGCATTTTTCATTTTAAAATGGCTTCCAAATTTGTCTACATTAAATTTTTGGTGTCGGTATTATTTTAGTTAGCAATAAACGAGATAATAAATTACTGCAAGCTGAGCCAAACTTATTCAAAACTTTGTAAAATTAATAAAATGGGCGGAGGGGAGTAATTGGCCAGCGCTTGGTCCCACCATTCAATGTTGTCACGAGCCGCCACTGGAAAGTAGTGATTTTGATAGATGACGGTGTTGATAGTGCAAGATATCATTGGAGCATTGCAAACAGCAGATAATCCTAAATATAAACAATAATTTCAAGAGTGAGAATTATGTGACTAAAACAAAGACAATTGTAAGAACATCGAAATTAACGGGAGTGTCTTACGGGAAAAAATCGTTCAGAATGATGCATTTAATAGAAAAACAAGGAATGACAAGGGGCAATCGAAGATAATTATCTTATCAAAGAAAACTAGCTAAATTTAGCTAGTTTTGTTTGCTTATGCAATTCTCATTTTCTTTATTTGATTTATATTTAGTTAATTTTAATTTTTAAAGTAATTTTTTAGTAGTAATAGTAGCAGTAATTTTTTTGTTTTGTTGTATTCATTCTTATTTTTACTTGACATGTATGTATGTTTTCCTGTACTTAGGTATATTTACCTGTTGGAAAATAAAATACTATTACTATAATAAATACAAGACGAGTACTTTTAGCCGATAATATATAATTACAATCAGGAACATACTAATTATAGTATTTAATTAAGTTTAATGTAAAACATGTACGTATTTACCTTACATATGCATGCGTATCAATATAATATATAATAAATAGACGTTTAGTACAATAATCTGTGTGAATACGTCTCTATGAACCACCTCTGCTCGAAGAATTGGGTAAATATTTCTTATCTGAGGTTCGAGTGCTAGTGAATAAGTCAAATTGTTATATCTACGGACAGACTATACTAGTAACCGATATTTTCCTTCTTACTTGCTTAGGCTTGCATCGTTTGGACATTTCTTTAATCAGTCTAGGACATAGTAGGTTTCGATACAAATATAATGTCAATAATATACCATTATTGGCAAAGGAAACAATTCCCATACGACAGTGCATGATTTTTCCTTATGTTAATTGCCTATGAACTAAGGCGTTGAACAAACTAACATAAATGACGCATTAATCCTGTTGACACCGGAAAGTTTATAATGGTAACGAAAGGACGTCCTGCAACCATGTGCGCACAGAAAAAAAAACTGTATTAAAAAAACTATAAGACCAAGTATTCTGCAAATTTAATACAAAACTTTTATAGATCGTAAAGATAATCTCCACAGTGGCAGTAGTATATTCCTATATGCCACATAGGTACCTACATGCGTATCGCACAAGCTATGTACTGTCTGATTGACTGGAACGCACTATAATACAAATTGTTATAACCTTATAACGTATAGTACTATTAATTATCGTTCTATATTTAGAATTCTCATAGGACAGTTTCTGTTACACAATATATTTATGTACTTATACGAGTTACACTGCGGTGTTTCCTACTTTATAGGTATAAAACTTTACTACAATACGGTTTGATACAGTCAACAATAATTTTTCATTAATAGTAGTAAACAGATTGTATTATATTTGTACAATAGAGGGCACAATTCGTTATATTTGATAAAATTAATTATAACCAGTATTTCATCTTTTCTATAATCTAGATTGTACAATACAGTTTTCTCAGTGTAGGCATAAACATATCAGCTACCTAAAAATAGAATTAAACTTGACGAAAGCGATATTTTAAAATTTACGAAACCGTAATTTTTTTACGTTAGATTTTGAAACTTGCACGTAAAAAAAACACAAAGATCTTTAGAAATGATATTTATTTCAAAAAAAGGAACGAAATAAATAAATGATTCGTTATTAAAGACTTCTATAGTAAACTATTTCCGACGTTTGCTTTGTTATTTAAACCGTTGTGATTATACTATAACTATATAAAATTTTCCATCGTGTTTAATCGACGCACACTGGCGAAATTTCCAGAAATCGTGGCCAAAATAAATATTTCTCTTAATCAAAGAACATTTTGAACTATTCGTGATAAAAAGACTTTGAGAAGTTAGAAATGTTATAATAAATATCGACGGATGCCTTTTGCCCATCATGCCAAACCGTTCGGTTGAAACCAATGGACGGCCGCCCGTATATGGGCTCAACGTGCTTACCCGTTGTGCTTTCAACAACAGCATCGGTCATCGGTTTTGAACATCAGTTAAACAAGACGGGCAAACCCGATGAAGAAGACCGAAACGTATGGGGACCTTAAGGAAGACAAAAATGGGGCATCTCAGATTGCAAGAACTTCGAAATGGCAGATATGCAGGATTAGGACACAACAATATTGTCCAACATATGGAAGGCAGCATTTTGGGAATGAGATGAGACCTCATGATTTCGACATATCTTTTTAACAAATATTTCGAGGTGGAATCCAACTACAAAAACGGATTCGGAGAATTAATCTAGCCTACAGGCGAAACAAAAATCGAAAACGGGACTGAAGCTGAAATCTCCTGTACGGCGAGAAAGAGACACACGCAATATTGCATCGTGCAATAGAAATCAATCGTTTATAAAAATTAGCGAATCTATCTTTACAACACATAGTCCCTAAGAACCCCTTCTAGGATTTTTGTAGAAGAGCTTTTTTTAGTTGAAAAATAAATAAATAAAAAAATAAAAACCACAGATTCTGTTTCTGCTAGAACACTCACTCTGCATTCCTATTTCGGAACTCTATGGATTTCTTGTATCGATCACCTAGTCAACATTTTTTGGGTATGAAATGCGACTTCTATGACTGTTCTTACGCTGCTATTACTAAGAAACATGCAGCCAAAAAATTCTTTTTCAGGTTTCGCGGTTTTTATAACCTATGATCACGAGTAACCGTAGCAAGGAACATGTCAACTTGACAGCTAGCAAATTTTGAATTCGCGCGCGCAATCGTCATTGTTTCAGAGTTCGTTCTAGCTAATAACAAGTTAATGAGCAGACAGAAGATCACGAATTTTTAACCCCTGAGATCAAAGGCACCGACGCAATTTGTCCGTTATTGTTATTATAATGGTTTGTGATTTGAACCGTAAATTTAAGTATTTTCGAAGATGTTTTGTCAAGTTTCTCTAATGGCATCACTTATTGCTTGTTTTTATGATGGCACTATTTTTTTCACATCTTTCGCTGAGGGATCAAACCAGTTAGTTCTAGCTATGGCGACTAAATTGATTACTTTATTCTAGATTCAGATAAACACTAAATATAAAATATACAAATACTTAAAAAAATATATTCTTTTGAACTCGAGTTGCCTATTTCCTATACTGATTAAATTCATTTGATTTTTTTCTAGAAGGCTTGATGAACTTACTTCATTAACAAGAAATGTTATTCTTAAAGTACAAAATAATAATAGTAACCATTTTCAACAATCTTAAGTTGAAAAACATATGACGCATTAAACGATGACATTATGTACAAATCTTTTAAAAATGGAAATAGACTTCTCAAATATTAATATCGATTTTAACATTTCAAATAAATATTAGAACCATGGCGCTACAAGTTAACATGCCAGCAAAAGAAATAATTAACAATCTCTATAAATTCAATCCTCACTGCAATGAATTTCAGAGTGTTTTGTTCAAAACAAATGTTTGCAGAGCCTAAAATATTTTTAAATCTGTAAAACAGCATAAAGATCCATAACGGCTAAATTAACTCGCAACGATACAGGTCTGTATCACAGTTGGACAATATCTAAAATACAATAATATAAGTACTCATACTGTTAATGAAACCTTGTAGAACAATAGAAGTGCAAATATCATTAAAATGACAGCACAGTAATTCGTATCGTGCATTTCGACTCAGTTATCAGTTTTCTTACATTTAAAGTCTTACTATACGTTTTCATTAAGGAATCACGTTAAGAATACGATTCATTAAATCAGGTTTTGAATCCGGGGAGTTTTCAAAACAATGATCAAGATACAAACAATTTGGAAATAAACACTTTTCTTACCTAAAAGGTTGCTTTTCTATTTAAAAAATCTTTTTATGTGCAAAAAGAAAAAAACACTGACACAACAATCACTCCTAAAAAATGGTTCCTTCAATACTTGTTTTCAGCTGAACTATGGTGGTTGATGCACGCAACAACATTGCTATTAGTTATTATTATACTAATATATTCCCCTTAAAAAAAACCTAAAATTGATGACTTTTTTATATTTTTTTTAACCAATATACCTACTACAGATGTACTTCAAGAGTTTAGCGAATACAAAAATAAAAACTGTTCTAGACTAGTATGCTGTACCAGGGAAGCGTCGATGATTATTTTATTATCAAGTAAATATTCTGTATCATGTAAACTATATTCGCCATTTTTTTGAAGTGTTGAATGTTCTTAAAAAAATGTTTTTGTAGGTATTTTTATGGAAATAGAATGAGGAAAACGTGCTTGAAGTATGCGTCATTATTCTAATTAAAGGTTTGTTCGCTGGTGTTACACTGGCTACACCGAGTAGCGAGTGTAGAAAAAAAGCGTTCATTGGGGCTAGTGTAGTTACACGGGCGTTGTTCGTTGGAGTTCGTGTAGCCGCACTCGTGCAGCCAGTGTATACACTTCTTACTCGCAGTCTGGAGCAGGAGTGAATAGTGTATACACTGGCAATAGCGGCGCGAAAGCAAAATATATCGTATGTGATACTTATCGCAGTAGCGTGATAGCTGGTAGGCATTCGATAGTAAAAATGAGCGATAAAAATGGGAGACCAGGGAAATGTTATAAATGCAAAATTAAAAAAAAAACGATGATGGTAACGTTTTAATTGTAGATATTGTTATATGTATATATCAATTAATGGGCAAGAAAATAACATTAATAACCATAAAATATTCTTGTGATTGCGGGGAAAAAAAATGTAGATGGCTGTGCTAATACTATCCATTTATATTTATATTTATATTTAATTGTACATATATTATTTACGCCCTACGCGCATGTGCATGAACACGAAAATCCGTTCGACCGTTCATTGGTACTTGCACCAGATATTGTACACTGACGTACACCAACTTACACTCGCTACTCTGGTGACGTAATTTTACACTACACCATGAAATCAGTGCAACACCAGCGAACAAACCTTATGAAAGCAGGGTGTTAGTTATTGCACGAAATTCAATTTGAGGTACAACAAGGAACGCAACTGTGTATACAAATCCATACATGTATTTTCATTTCAGCAAAATAATAAGACATTATTTTACTTTATTTACTCTTTATCACCAAATATTTTTTTTCGAAAACGATAACATTGTTAAAATTGGAAAAAGATTAAGAAAAATTGACATTTGCGATCATAAGAATATGAATGTTTATAAGAAAATGCATTCGCCATATTAAATATACAAACTATCTCATATCTACTTATTTTACCACGTATTTATTCAGAAGCTAATAGAAATAAAAAGTCGCAATGAAATCTAGTAGAAGTAGACCGACGTTGTACACATGATTCTGTTATTACAACGCCCTAATTATAGGCATATAGCCTATGAGCTTCCCTCTCTCCACTCCCACTTTAATTTTTTTAAATTATCCTAATTTCATTCGCTAGTTTTCTATAGCTATTAAGCTTGATTTACATTATACTTTTTTCATCTAGAGAAAATTCCAAACTAGATTGCATACTAATTTCAACTAGAATTTCCCGCGTCTATTTAAACAGAAGTTATGTCGAGTGAGTGGACCATCTGCGCATGCCCAAGCAGTGAAGGGCAGTAAGTTGTAAACAAATACATTGGTAGTTCGGAAAATATTGTAGTGTACATGTCTAGCATGAAACTTGGATGAAAAAATTGGATCGGATCTAGTTTGTAAACAAGTTTCTAGTATATGACGGAATTTTCTGATTTACATTATCCAAGTCGATCTAGTTTAGAAAATAGTCATACATTTCTAGATGAAAAAAGTATAATGTAAATCAAGCTTTAGACTTTAGCTTTAGACAAACAAAAACAAAATTCTTAAAAAATATTCCGAAAAAAACGTATGCAGTACAAAACATAAATAACATGAAATATAACTTTTGGTGCTATAATCCCTTCTAATGTCAAACTGACGCAACAACAAATGCAAATATATGTCAAATTTCACAATTAATTTGACAGATACGTGTATAACAATAACAACATGAAAACTATTGAAAGGTTATGGATCTTATTTTTCTTCAATTGTTAAAATTACTTTTTGTGTCTATCAAATTGCACAACTAGCATTTGTTGATTTATGTTCCTGTCATTGTTGCTGTAATTATATGGAGCAGTTTTTACATTAGAAAAGATAACAGAGGCAAATGTCATATGTACTGTAACGCGCGCCCATTTGAATAATTTCGAACTACGCCAGCAGATGGCGTTACATGCGGAGAGCAGAGATTATAGTTAAACCGCTCATAGAGGGCGCTGCAGTGCGCTTCATCGATATGCAATCGAAGTTTCTAGTGTGAATGTACTAAAATGATCGGAAAAGATATTGACTGCTCTAGAACCAGAGACGCGAAATATAAATACGCTACAAACGAGAGCAGTTCTATGGAAGACAGCCGTAATGTAGTAATTGTATGTAGAAACAAATAGTGAAGATAAATTATTGTGCATATAAATAAGTTACATTTAAGAGAATATAGGTTATTAAAGTGTTTTAGTAGTATTCTGATTAACTAAAACTAAACTACGCTTACACGGGCATTTAGCACGGGTGTAGTTAAATCGGTGTAATTTAAGAAATGATTTAACAGTGGTGTTTACACATGGGATGTTAATAAAATGTTGTTGTCTTTCGACTTTAGAGCAACTGTAATGAAATTAGTTATAAAATGTGGTGCTTCTAAAAAAAAAAAAAAAATATTTTCACCAAACAGTAGTTGTAAGAAGTATAGTTTGTTTATATGTTAGGTTTGCATCGGTTTATACGTAAAATCTTGTTCCTTTCACATTACATAACCTATATCAAAATCGCCATGTCCAATTATATATAAATTTCATATTTCATTTTGGCTTATGTTGGTAATAGAAAATAAAATGCTTTTACTGTTTACACGGAATTTTATGTCGAATGTTATTACGATAAGGCATCGCTTCATTTACTAAAGTATTTTTATTAAAATAGTGTAATTTGCTATTTATACGATGTTTTACTATGCTTTAAGGAAAAACGTTTTATGTAAAGCTAACGTTAAATGCTTGTGTAAACGTAGTCTATTACAAGCGTTATTTTATATTAGTTAGATTTAAGTGTAAAAATAAATACTTTTTATTTAATAGAAAGCCTGAGTCAGTTATTTGAAGCACGAAAACGTTATAGTATGCTCTCATCGCCACAGATTTTTACAATGTTGTCCTAATTCTACTAGATTTTTATGCAATTAGCTCGCGAGTAAATACGTGGGAAAATATATGTGACATCCTTGCATAATCGGAAAACTACACCAAACGCGCATATAGACATGGAAATTTAGTTTAGCATTCATCAAAGCAAAAAAATGACATTGGATGATTAGAATGAATGTTATTTATATTCTTCGTAAACGAAAAAAAATTATATTCCATGCTATACTACCTTCAAAGTAGTTGATTTTCACAAAAATTAACTTCTGCTTTCTTTTTTTTTTGGGAGGTATATAAAGCCTAAGCAATTTACTACTTGTCAGGCACCCCTCAAGGCATCTTAAAAACGTACACCTGGATAAAAAAAAACAAAGCACTGGACTAAAATGTAGTAAGCTTCGACAAACATGTATTCCATTGGACAACCAAGCTTCTAAGTGGCGGTCACCATTCCGTTCCTCTAAAACAAAAAACACGTTCTCCCCTCTATTTCTATTGCGTTTCTATGATATTTCTACGGATTATGCTTCATCCTAATTCTAATCTCTAAACATGCAATCTATGACCAGCTCATACGCAAGCAAGCAATAAGAACTCGAAAAACGATTCCAAAATAACGAATACTTTATTAGAAAGTAACGATACGTACCATACCTCAATAATAACCCTGGCGTAATTATATTCATACTGAATTCCACCAACACTTCTTGAATAATAATTATAATAAAATAAATACCTGGTGAAATAACAAAGAAGAATAGTTTGGAAAGAAACGAATAAATTAAGATTAATAAAATGCAACCATTGCAGGACAGTATTTGAAAGTATTTATTAATAAAAAAGTATAGATAGTGAACCAAAAAACTAAAATACATAAATCTGAAGATTCTCACTTTATAAAAACTTGAATCCATAAGTAGTCATATGTGTTATCCCTTAAAGTTCCGAAACCAGCTACTAAGGACCAATCAAACGTCCAACAACTAAATTACACATATTGCTGTCACTGACTTCCTCAGCTCAACTATCAACAAAATCATGTGGCAGTAAAAATGATAATTCGAAACAAAATTCGAGATGTTTATCAGCTCGGCACACTGAAACGGATTACTGGTGGATTATATAAATAAAGATCTTTTCTCAGTCTTTTTTTTCGAAAAATGTCATGTAGAGTTTAATATTATCACAGTAGATTGCCTAAAATATCATACAAATGTAAAAGTTCGTGTGGGCACTTTTGTATCTTCCTTAGACGCGCTTCACACTTGGCCGAATTCGCTTACGCAAATGCTATCAACAACGTACGCAAGGCCAAGGTATCGGATCTTACTTCGCAGTTGCATAGATGTGAAATTGCTTCCTCGGTGATAATTAGCCAGTAGCACACACAACACACGATAGAATTTTTAATCAGATAGTGCGGTAATCTACAGCAAACATCTTTCATTCTAGCCATTCTCTAATCTACTTTTCATGCATTCGTGCCAAAAAATTATAAAAAAATATACATCCTTTCTGTGGAATTAAACTCAAAAATTATTAAATCTTGATCAATTTATTAAAAAATTGTTTGCAATAAAATATAAAATTCTAACAAAGTTTTAGCATAAACTTTCTAATTTATCATTATATAAAATTTTATCTTGCCGTAATTTTTCTTGTCACAATTTGAGGATTTTTATTTTAACCAATGCAATTATCAAATATGCGAGCACTATGCAGATGTACAATTTTACTCCATTTGTAATCAATTAAATATTGAAGGTATATAATATATAAGGCATTGACTACAACAAATTGTCACAAAATTATTATTAATTTTCCTATATACAGGACGTGAAATATATAGGCGCTGCAAAAAAAAAAATAACGAAAGCTAATCAAAATCCAAAAAATGTTTTTCACAGTATTTCTAAGAACTCAACAAATAAATAAGTTTCAATCAATCAAATATGCAGTTCTTGTATTCGATAATTGATTAAATGTTTTATTTGTAAGCATTTATTCCGATTCTATGTTTTATTTAATTTCAATATACAAGAATTCTAACATTCCACAATATTTGTTACCTAATTAATTTAGTTTCCTAACAGCTACGGAAGCCATTGTACGATCAAATAACAGGATTAAACTCTTTCAATACTGAAATACTGCCTCATTATAATTTCATCTTGAAGTCATTTTCAATTCCTTTTTCTTACATAGCTACACATTACACATCTGTATAAGGCACAATGAAATACAAATTTCTGTCATTGTTAAATATTGCTTTTCAATGCATTCAATGTTCTACAAGATCATATCTGAGTATGATGGTATAAATATCTGTTGTTTCGTCAAATAAAATTTATTCTATATGATGTTTAAATTATAAATTAAAATGTCATAACGTAAAAATAAAGACCAAGATACATTCGAAAAAAGTAATTTTGTATAAAATATTAACAAAAAAATACTTTTTCCCAAATATACAACATACTTGAACATTAACTTCAGCAACCTGAATTTAAATTAGGCACACTTTTGTACCGAAACTTTCATTAAAAGTGCTTAACCTTTTAGAATTAGTAAGATTTCACTTCATATTGAAGCAACTGTACACGTAACACAATTCTTGTTTCAATATGAAACAGAAGTTATCAAGAACACAAACATTTAAAGATATGTATCATTAGCCTTAACAACTCTTACCTGAATATCACCAACGCCTTGACATAGTTTGCGTAACTTAACTTCACTTGTGCCTGTCGCTAAATTATTAACAACCACTACGGAAGTATCCGCAAGTGACTTATCTTTAGCAAATATTTTTCTGTTACTTAAGAAAGATGATAACTGATCTTTATTTAATGCTTCTAAATCATTATTATCGGCAGACACATTTTTTTCGCAAGATATTGGTTTCGCAGAAACCACACGCTTTACAACGAATGGGTTATCAACGGTTTCTATAGGAACAATAGTCTTGTTTACCCGAACTACTTGTGTCCTTTTAATTGCTTTTACCACTTGTGGTGTTGCTACAGGATCTACAATTTTCTTAGTATTCATTATCACTGGTATTTCCTCTTTCACAATGTCAGTCGGTGTTGGCAGAGACATATATTCTTCTTCAGCCTGTAGTTTCTTTGCAGCTTGCTTTCTTCTCTCTTCTTTTTGGCGCAGCAACTTTTCCCGTATAATTTTCTGTTGGGCAATCTTCTTTCGGTACGCTCGCATTTCTTCGTCCTCTTCTTCCTAATATATTCACAAGAAAAAGTAATTACAAATATAGATTCTTGCATAAAAATCATACATCTATAGCAGGTATCCATAGGTTTCAACCAATACCTTTTCTATTTATAGATAGTTTTCAATAAAATTCGAAATGTAGTAACTATTGAATCAATTATTTAAACAATACTCAATCAACCAAATTTGAATTTTTGAAATAGAACGTCATAGATCCTCTGGTTTTTTTTTAAAGAAATTCTAGCTAATTCCAATGACACTCAACTTCAAATAAAGTACATATAGCAACTTGGTACAGTAAGGTTTGAAGGTAAAAAGTAATCTGCAATTTTAACTTTTTTTATATGACATTTGGTTGTTGAAATAAGATAACATTGTGCTGTTCTTAATACTGAACAATGTTTACCTTTGGAGAATACGCTGACATGTCTATGGTATTCGGATTTTGCAACGGAAATGCAAACTTGGTAAAAGAAGAATATCAAATACGATACCCACAACGGCGACACCCATCCACCAACACGTTCCGTAGATTGGATCAGCGACTTCGAAAAACTGGCACGTTTATACCCAATTATCATAAAGCGGTAGACCTAGAGAGCGTCGAAGAGTTCAATTAGAAGAACAAATATTGGATGCCTTTTATGAAGACCCCACGTCCACCACAAGACAAATAGCCCAGGAACTAAATATTCCTAGCAAAACAACAGTGCCCTCAGTACTATCTCAGAATCTTTTGTGTCCATTTCATGCAAGAAAAGTGCAACATTTGTATGTGAACGATAATGTTCATAGAAGAATGCTTTGTAATAGTATTTTAGAAAGCATTCAAGAGCCGAACTTTTTATTGCATATCCTCTAAGAGAATGATGGAAAGATGACGGAAGAAGAGATGGAGTTTTTAATAGCCATAACTTCAATTTTTGGGCAGATGAAAATCGTAAGCCAGTTAGGGAAATTAGATATCAGAGAAGATTTTCCGTAAATGTCTGGCTTGGGGTTTTAAATCTCGCAGTTCTTGGACCAATATTTCTTCCGAATGGTCTAAATGGAATTAAGTACGTTAACGTTTTAGAAGAGGTACTGGATAATATTCAATTGAATCTCAGACACAACATTTTATACAAGCATGACGATGCACCAGCTCACAATGCCAGAATTTCGAGCGATTGGTTAAACAAACACTTTCCGTATCGGTGGATAGGGCGTAACGGACCAGTAGCATGGCCAGCAAGATCTCCCGATATTAATCCTCACTACTTTTTCGTTTGGGGTTTTTAAAGGAAAAGGTGTATGCAACGCCTCCAGCTAAAGAACAGAATGTAATTAATAAAATTGCGGCAGCAGTTCGACTAATCACCCCCGATATATTCGAACGCGTTTTGAATTCGCTTCCTCGAAGACTACAATTGTCTGGATATTTTTTTTCATATTACCTTTAAATTCGAATAAAACTTTTATCTATGTTAATATTTTTTTTGCTAATTTGCATATTTACCTAATTCATAATAAATAACTAAATGATTACTGCCACAGTACTTATCTAGTTAGGTGTTGCCAAATTTACACTTTCTTTGAGCTCCTCGTGTGACTTAAGAAAGCACTGTACAACTTTTCTCAAGATTATCGACTCAAAATTAAACAGAGATTTGCCCTACATGGCGTTCGTCCGCATTTTTCTGGCCACCGTGTATAATGAAAAAAAAATAAGCCGTTATTGACATAAAACAAGTTACTGATATATCTGTCAATTATATATAATATTTATTTGTATTAATGTCCAGTAAGTATACGTCATGCTTATGTTTGAACACGTAAAATTTTAAAATACGAATAGGTAAGAGACAGGATACAATTTCACATTCAATTTGATTAACAATAACAGTACAAAACATTTAAAACGTGCTCTTGTTAAGGCTGGAGGTGAATAGAGTCAAAATAATCAAAATACTCATCCACAGGGGAAAACGCTTTATTTATTAAAAAAAAAATTAATGATATATTCGCTTTGGTGGTTATATGTTTTCTGAATAGTACACAGACGTGTGTTTTCCCCTCGTAATATGTCCTTATTTCGCTTATCATAATTATGAAAAGAGTCATTAACAGAGTATTTATCTACATTGATCCTCGTGTGCAATTAACACTCGAGAATATACTGACAAGGGAAGATTAAAAAATTTAATTTTACAAATGCTTGACTACGAAAGATAGGAAAGTCCAAACCGGCAGTTATTCGAACGGCTCTCCTCTGAAGCCCGAAGATCCTGTGCTGATACTAGAACTCCATACGTCATTACAAAATGGAAGTGATAATAAGCTGTTTTTAAAATATTTTCAGATATTGACGACGTCAAATTTATCAATAAATATATGGCTTTCAGCAGCTTACTGAATACGTCCCATGTGCAGACCACCTCAACTTAGGATCCAGCTGAATGTTCAAGTACTTCACTGAGTGCGGGTTATTAGATATCGAAACATCCCTAGTAGAGAAAATAACCGTTTGTGTTTTGTTACTATTTGAAACTAATTTATTTGTGCAAAACCAGTCCTCCTCATCGTGCTGGGGCCCTCCACCCCTCCGCCAAACTTCGGCAGCATCAGACGACCCGATTAAGAGAGTGGTATCGACCACAAATATCACACATCTATCAATCAGAACATTTTCTGGTATATCGTTTATATAAAATGACAAGGGCCCCAATATGGGCATTTTATTATCCCAACTAAAGCGTTATGAAGTATCAGTGTTCGAATAATTCTCTCCGTGTTTGAAACACATACCTGATAGACTGCCAATAAACCGTACGCGCAGATTTACGGCGCACCATCAACAGTTAGCTGGACGATATTGGAACACAGGCGTCATCATCACGCGTCATGCTTACGTTTAGTTAGTACCTCTCTAGGAAGTATTTGCGTTGAGTTGTTTGTAAGTTGGTCAAATCACAGTAATATACTGTAATTACTGTGCCCAAACCACAAATGTGACTGGTGCGGTATATTACCTAACCTTACAGTTTAATTGTTTTGTTACTTGACTTTCTTTGTGTTTTTTTTTGCTTTTACGGACTATTTCTAATATGTATATTATTCATATTTCTATTATACAGGCAAGCCTTCTAAGTATGCATATTATAGCATTAATAATAAAGATACTAAGAAAATCAATAAGAAAATAATTAAGTATAAACTAACAACATCGGTAAATTGGACAGCAATTGATTATTTACTCCTGAAGAAAACATTCATTACATTGTTACGGCAGATTCAGATTCCACTCTCTTTAGATTTTATCCTGCGTATTTTTATATGGCGTTGAAAGAATGCGTCTATTTTTATTATTTTTATTAAGCCCCCTATGGATAGTGGATACTAAGTTAGGAAATGGTTTTAGAACACGACTTGTGTTATCTTTGTTAACTGAAGAATGCGCAAAAAGTTGATATGCAGATATTATCTGTAGCTCTAAATTGCCCACAACTTTATAAAACAAAAACACAGTTTTAATATTTAAAAGACACAGGTTAAAATCTAACACGATGGATGCTGTGCTAAAGTTTTTTAATGTCTCAAAAACTTGATTTATTTGAATACAATACACGCTGTATCGACGTAACCTATGACGTTCTGTGTACCAACATGGCGCATGTCAATTGATGGCAGTTTTGAGTTCAATACCAGCACTCTATTATCTCTATAGTTTGAAACCGCCAGCTGTCAAAACTTGACGTATTGTGAAACGAAAGTGACATTAATATTTATATTATAGTATTTGCAGTTTATGGTGCGGAAATACAATGAATAAATACGAATAAAATTAACATGGATCCATTCAACTAACAGTAATTATTCAGAAGAAGCAAATGTCGCCCACGCATGTCAAAGATATAACAGGAAAAAATGTTCTGTAACAAGATCGGTTTGCATCAAAGGTAACGCCGTCTTTCTAGAATCGATTTACTTTAACAAGCCGTAATGAATAATTACAAATGTTTTATATGCCTATTGACAATCAATAATGGACGGAATATTAAATGTTGTTTCCCATTTGTATTGGCTGTTTACATTTATAATTAATTAATTTATAATGCTTTTCTTTATATATATTTTATGCCTAATTTATTTTTATTTCACATTTGTTATAATATTTAACCGTGCAAATTAACTTTTGCTTCTATGTTTTTATTAAGGATACATTTTTTGAAGCAATTTTTAAAATCCAGTTTAGCACATATTATCTGAAATTATAAAAAAAATGTATTTTTCACTTCGTGTGCGACACGTTAAAATTTGATATATTCATTCCACGGCCTGCTTATGACTGCTTTATGCGGCCTGTCGAATCATGAGTTGCACGTGTTTACCACTGGCGCCACTTGCCGGACTTTTTTGGGAAAAATCTTACCCTTCGGTTGGCAGGATTGTGATAGGAATGTCAATCAAATTTAAATGAATGTTGATATTGACAAATACCAAAGTTAATATTTCTTAAAATTATTCTAAATAACCTGTTTTCTTCGTTAAAAACCGAACTATTAAGGTTTTTAAAGTTATATTTCACATCTTATTAGTTATTTCAGTTGTATAATTATTTGGTTAATAGTTTTATACTATTTAGTTTTGATATAAACCAGGTTGTCATCAGCTGTGTCCTCCATTAATATCATTTTAACCTGTCAATAAAGTAGTTCTCATCACACACACACACATCATTCAGATGGCGCTACTTACCGGAATCTGATGTAACATTCAATTCAATGTAAATTTGAATGATTCGACAGGCCGTATAAAGCAAAATGTCATCAAGCCCACATCAAGACGGTCGTGATTCAAACAACTGATAGATTTCACGTTTGCCGTTCCAATCTCTAGATAAATAATATATAAATTGTTGGATTACATATAATTACTGATTCTCAGTAAATAAATCATTTGTAATTATTCAATAGTGCGTATTAAAATATATCCAAAGTATATCCATTCCTGAAAAACGGCGCTGCTATTGATGCAAACCGATTTTATTGCAGAGATTTTTTTCTGTTATAACTTTGACATACGTGGGCGACGTTTGCTTCTTCTGAGTAATTATTGTTATTTAAATGCTTCCATGTGAATCTTTTTCGTATTTATTCGTTGTATTTCCGCACAATAAACTGCAAATGCTATAATATAGATACTAAAGTCACTTTCATTTCTCAATACGTCAAGTTTTGACAGCTGTTACTCCCACTATCTCCAAATACACCTTTAAAATCCGTCCTGGGCGGTTTCAAACACGGAGAAAATTATTCGAACATTAATGCTTATAACGTCTTAATTTGGACAATAAAACACATCGTTTTGAATATTTATGAATATGGTTTAAAGATATTCGCCGACAAAAAATGTCTTAAGTACACAATGAAATAAAAATGGAAATTAGGTCGTAGAATAATTATGCATTACGGATCATAAGTATATGACTTTGTTAGATTGGTTGCCTACCTAAAAGGCCTCCTCCATTCGCATTTAATTTTTAACATGTGTGTACATGTCTTCGAGTACATAGCAAAAACGTATCTTTTCATTTAAGACAGAAGGATAATGACATTCGATTTAAAACAGTTTTTTTTTTTTTATGAAAGATGGTCAAAGTGTATTTTGTTGCATCGTACCAATGCTATTCTCGGCACGCTCCCCCTTGGCAAAATTTAAATTTTCCACAATTATTTTTAGTAACTTCAACAGAAAGACATCAAAATAACTAGTAATCTAATGCAAAAACCATTGGTAATTTCGCGCTTCAAGTTACCAAGAATAATTGTGGCAAATTTAAATTTTGCCAAGGGAGTTATATTGAAAAATAAAAATGCAAATTTTTGGTAACCAAAGAATCAAAGAACGTAAAGCGTACTTCGAATTTCATTAAAAAATATCTATGGGCAGGAACCAATAAGCCGGGATACCGTGTACAGAAGGAAACTTACCTCAAACGTCTGTACATCTATAGTTTTAACTTCTTGTAAATTGGATGATGATACTGTTCTCTTCTTCTTCTTTAGCTCGACCTTAATTCAAATCTCCGTTTATTTGGACTACCGCCACTAAATTTCCTAACTCTCTGGAATGGTTTTTCCCGATCTTCGTAAAATAAATCAGTACGTTTGATTTGATTATTCACAACTGGAACGTTTGTAGGGTAGTTAATAATATTAGGAGCAGGGTTATTACTAAATGTCTGAACAAATTGAGGTTGAGGAAGTTGTGGAGGTGGTACTGAATAATTACAATAGTTGTGATTAGGATTGAAAACTGTTTGCACTGGTTGACTTTGAGTAATAGGCCATTGTTGTTGATACTGAGGATTGAGTGGCTTATTAACATTACCGTGATTGTTATTATTATTATAAACAGGGGATACAAATTGATTCATATTATTAAAATTATTAGCAAATTGAGGTTGACTATACATCGGATTTTGCTGAAATTGCTGTTGAGGAAGTACTTGCACATTGTAATTGGGTTGTTGAAAGTTTTGCGCATATGTAAGCCGATTATCTGACAAAGAACTACTAAAAGAATTTGTAGAGATACCTAAACGTTGATGTACTGGTAATCTTGAATTCTGAAAAAAAAAATGTGAATGCAATTAATAAATATACATAACATGGTTAGATTATTTTAAATTAAAAGTGAACAAAAGAGATTTACCTGCATTTGTGGTTGATACTGTTGATTTAAATAAACCTCGGATGGTGCAGAATTTTGTTGATACAAGATAGGAGACTCAACAGTTGTTTGTTGTGCCCATGGCTGCACAGAAATAATAGGCTTCTTTATTGTTTCAGTATTCTTGTCCCATGCTAAAGAAACTAAAAACATAATATCAATAGATTTTCTTTGTATTTTAATGTAATTTACCATTATGTTTTATTGGAACATTTCCCTTAAAATGAGGATTAATTAACACTTTACTACGTTGCTGAAACTGCATAGATCTATGTTGATTATTGTGGTAATGTCCCCGGTTCATAACTCGTTTGCCCCTATTAAAACCACCACGAAAATTTAGTTTTCCAGAACCCCTAAACTTTCTGTTATTTATAACATTTGGCTCTACTGAAACTAAAATTAACTGAAATATACTGATAAATTTCAACAAAAAGGTTAAAAACCTTTTTGGGGAACTACTCTTTCACTTGAAAACTTGTCTTGTCTGCACCTTTCCTCTTCTTCAGTTGTAGAATTCAAAATTTCACTATCTAAAATAAATATAGCCATATTTTTTTAAAGAGTTTTTAAATATTAACTAAGTACCGCCGTACCTTCATCATTAAGTTCAGTTTCATCATCTAAATCTAAAACATCTTGCTCCAGTTCAGCAGTATTCTGGGTGTCATTTATTGCTGATGTATGGCTTTTGTTGGCAAGGTCATAGCTCTCGTCCAGCAATGCTTCCTCTTCATCATCTGCCAGGTCATAATCTCCCTCATTTTTCCTCATCAGGAATATTCAAAAGTTCGTCCAAACTAAGGTTCCGTTAGTCAATAATTATTGAATATTTCTCTTAATGTGTTACTTACTTTTCTGACATATTTCTTTTTATGCTTCAGTAGGAGATTCAACACTTAACACCACTCACCATAGACATTCATATATAGTGCTTTAAATATAATTTTTTGTTTGAATTCTCAATTAAATTTTACCAAACGAAATCAAAGAAATTTAAGAATAAAGCCACAAAAATGCTGATTATACATTATACCTTCGTTATCGAACCTTGATACCAACAAACGCTACACATGTACGCACAAGGCTACACAAGAACAACACAAGGTAGAGCATTTGCTACAACTCTTTTAGAATTTTCGGTTCAAGCGCTACCTACCAAGCTTACACGTTACTAACAGAATTGCTGTACTCTGCGGCTATAGTTGGCAATGCTTATGGATATATCATATATATCTATAGCCGCCTTGCGCCATATTATAACGCAAGATACATTTGTGTTGATTACTATTGTTATTACAGGATTGCAGGTTATTATTATACTATACAACATATTCACAAGCATTTTGTCACCATGATTAAAACGATTACGTCTTTGCCATTTAAAATAATCGAATAATAGCAAGTAGATAAGCCAATGGTATGAGCTGCGTCAAGGAACATAACGAACATAACACATATAACCCACAGCCTGACAGCTGACTTAGCTGACAAATTTTCAATGTGTGGAATCGCCACCTTTTCTGAGTTCGTCTAGCCATTCTAATAGGACAAACTTCAACCCTTGTAAAAATAGTTTTTGACGGTCATTTGACAGTTGTCAAAGTTTTTATAACCTATAAACGCACATTTAAGCGAGTAACAGATAACTGTGATACGAAACATGCCATCTGTCAGCTATCAAATTTTGAATATACGCGCGTAATCGCCATGTTAGGCTGCGTTCCATGTCGCGCATAATGCATATTATGCGTCAGATGTAACGATACATCGTTCCGATTTAACATGTATGCGTGCATAAAAAGTTTTGCTGCGAAATCAGTTTAGACCCTGACAGAGGCTAGAATGGAACACAACGCATAGAACAAAAAGGTAATGCAGCCTATGCGTAGCATATGCACGACAAGTAAATCGGAACGCTCACAGTGTTCTAGGTCTTCCAATGCACGCATCGCATAAAATGCGCGACTTGGAACGTAGCCTTAGTAGGTTATAAAAACCTCGAGTCTGCGCACAAATCTTGCAACGCTTGTTCACTATAGCTTTGTTTGTTTGTGTGCTTGGAGCAGTATCTACTGACGTCATCAGAGTAACTTGAGAGCGTCTCAGAGTTGGATTTAAAGATGGTACAAACAAACGCAGGAATAGGAAAAGTAAACATAATTTTTCAAATTAATGATTCTAGACTACAATAAAAATGCATCATATACTAGTATTTATGTACCTACCAAGTGAAGTTTTTAAAATATAATGATCGTTCTTTACATCAATCACATTGGTATCATTATATTATCTATTTCGTGCATACCTATTTGATGCAGTTATAAATCGGATTACATTTACAAACGACAGTTTACAACACGGTGTTAGTGCGATTAGGTTATGTTGCACAAATTGCTCGAAATTGCTCGGACGTCAGACCGCGAGCAGAAAGAGGAATTTTTTTGTGATCTGGATTTGCTTGCTCTAAACAAACAAACACGCACAAATCATGCTCTAAAATGCAAACAAACGCGTAAAATTCCTCGGATCCGCTTAGATCAGACAAACAAACAAACCTTATGTTTATTTTGTGGTATTGTATAACAA
This sequence comes from Protaetia brevitarsis, assembly GCA_004143645.1. Taxonomy (NCBI): domain Eukaryota; kingdom Metazoa; phylum Arthropoda; class Insecta; order Coleoptera; family Scarabaeidae; genus Protaetia; species Protaetia brevitarsis. The sequence continues at coordinate 2,114,172 of RXPK01000297.1, forward strand.
AATATTTCAAATATTAGTTGGGTTAAAACTCAGTAGAGGGCGCAGAATTCTCACGCTACACCAACTACCTTAGCTATGTGCTACACTTTGGCTTTAGATTTGGAAGGTGTTTAATCCGTTTAATCGATGCATTTTCCCACATTCTCACGTGTTCCTACGGCTTCCATAACCCATAACCTCCATAGATGAATAGGATGAATATACAACCTCAAACCTCACAGTGACCGTTATTAGCGACGCTAGAGTTTAGTTTATGGTGATTTATGAATTTTTATTTCATAGTAATTTTCTGAAATTTTATCCAAAATGTATAAATTATTTGCTGCAAAAAGGACCAATAATTTAAAATTATACCAACAGAACTTCTTAACATGTATACGAGGCATTATTCTGGGTATTGAAACATCCTGTGATGATACTGGTTGTGCGATTGTTAATACCAAAGGAGATATTTTGGGAGAAAGTTTGCATTCGCAGCATCAAATACATTTAAAGTAAGGAAAAAAATTACTTTTTTCAAAAGCTGCTCTTGTCAATACACAAAAGTCTTCATATAGGAAAAATGATAATTTTCGTGTAATCTTAAACGTACGTTTTTGTATATTCATTTATATATTCAGATTCATGGCTTTTTGTGAGAATTTATGTGATGTCGATTGATTCTTAGAAAAAACTAAACCTTGCTGCATTGTTTCCTTTTTAGCAATGGAGGCATTATACCACCTATTGCACAAACACTTCATCGAAACAATATAGAAAATGTAGTTAATACTGCTATCACCAATGCTCAAATAAATGTAAATGATGTTGATGCAATAGCTACAACAGTTAAACCAGGTATATATAAAAAAGAATATTTATCAAAAATATGTAAGACCATGTTCATATTCTTATATATATATAGGCATGTTTAATATACTTTATTGATGTTACATGGAAAATGTGTATGGAAAGATCTTGAGAAATTTCACTACCTTGACATACAGTTCTTACTCAAAACCACATCTTGCGGTATAAACAATAATTATACTGTTGCAGGTTGTTAAATTATTGCCATACAAACTTTGATTTAATATTAAAATATTTCATTACATAGCTTTCGAAATAAATGTTTATTACCTGTGACCTATAATAAAAACCTTTTTAGGATTGCCTCTGTCTTTAGAAATTGGAACCAAATATGGCAAATATTTATGTAGGAAATACAATAAGCCTTTGATTCCTATCCATCATATGGAGGCACATGCTCTCACAATCCGTATGATTGATGAAGTACAGTTCCCATTCTTGGTTTTATTGATAAGTGGTGGTCACTGTCTCTTGGCAATTGCACAGAATGTTAACAATTTTTTATTGTTAGGAGAAACATTTGATGATTCACCAGGAGAAGCTTTTGATAAGGTATATTAAGAGTATCATGTCTTTGCAAACCCTAATATGTCGTATATTTGATCATTTTGAGTTATATATAGGGTTGCCATATTTTCAAAAGCAAAAATACGGACAGTGCACGATATCAATTAACATTTCGTGAAATGTTCTTCAATATTCACTTGAGACATATTGTTTAATTATTAATATTATTATATAAAAATGTAGATATATATCTCTTCAGACGTGATGCTACTGGATATGCAATGTTAACGCACATCATACGAAAGTTTGAATGCTAAAATAACTATAAAATGACAAAAATACGACTTGAGCACGACAAATTGGAAACTAGAAAAAAAAAATACGGACGCCTTGCAGAAATACGTACAAACTACTGACAGTTTATAATCTACGGATAAGGCTTTCAAAATACGGACTGTCCGTAGAAAATACGGATGGCAACCCTAGTTATGAAATTGTTTACAAGTTTCCTTATAATGTTATATAATTACGTACTATCTGAAAGGTATTTGCTAAATTGAAATGCATATAAATCTAAAAATTAACCGTACTACATCTAAAGTTGTTTTTTGAGGGACATTGCAAAAAGCGCGTTATATTTTCTCACAATTTTGTCTAAGCAGTACGAATAATACATGGATAAGTATCTGACGTATAATTGAATGAACAGAGTAATTAACATACGAGCTATAGTTTCCCTTCAAAAATTTAGTGTGTAATGTTGAAATGCATATTAACTTAGGTAGCTAGAAGAATGAAGTTGAAAAACATCCCAGAATTTTCACATTTATCCGGTGGACAAGCGGTGGAATTGGCCGCTTCAAAATCGAGTGAGCCGCTAAAATATAAATTTTCGATACCGCTTGTTCAATATAAGGACTGTAACTTCAGTTTGGCTGGTGCCAAAGCTCAATTATTGCGTCATTTAATAAAAGAAGAAACGGCGTATAGTATGTAAAGTGTTAATGAATATAAAGCTGTTTACATATTGATTATTTCAAGAAAATTGTAGATGTTGCCCCTGATGAGGTGATTCCAAATGTTTATGATTTGTGTGCTGGATTTTTATTGGTTGTGACGAGACATTTATGTCACCGCGTCCAACGAGGGATAGTATTTGCTGAAAGAAAAGGCTTAATTCCAAGTAATAAAAGAACATTGGTAACTATTCTATTATTATATAAAGTCATAGCATTTTGCTATAATAAAGAAATTCCAATTTTTGGATTATATCTCACTTGAAATAATCCAAATACTTGTTCCTTTCCAAAACCATAGTTAACATATACACTAAAAGCTGATAAAAACGACGAGGTGCCAAATACTTCAAAAGTATTGTTTCAAATGGAATAGCATTTTCCATTGTTTCTGGATTTTTAGAAAATAACTCGCGATACAACAACAAATTTTGTTGCATCCATCGATCGAAAAAGTCTCGCCTGGTGGCCTTTTTTCAGTTAATTGTGTCATGTGTGTGTGTGTCTTTTACACCTTTGGGATTAACAAATGCTGATTTAAATTAAAATTTAATTATGTATAGGTAGTATCTGGAGGAGTTGCCTGCAACAATTTTATAGCTAAAGCATTGCAAATGGTATGCGAAGGATTAGATTATCGATTTACCAGACCACCGCCAAAATTGTGTACTGATAACGGAGTAATGATCGCTTGGAATGGCGTTGAAAAGTAACTATTTAACTACAATATGTTTGCCCAATATTAAAATACATTCGTTTGCTAGATGGAGAGAAAAAATCGACGTCACATATGATTACGATTCCATAATAACAGATAAATCGGCGCTTCTTGGAAAAAGTATAATAGATGAAGTATCTAAAGAAAATATAAGTTGTAAGTGGGTAAGACTTAGTAAATTAAATGATTCATTAGCTTTTAAATAAAAATATTTACTTATAAATAATCGTTTTTTATTTACAATATTAAACTAACGTTGGACCTCTCTCCCTTTGCAAATTTTGAATATTCCTTAAAAGTTTAGGATTTTCCTCTAAGCATTTCTCATATAAAATATCCAGCATTGTCCTTAATTTTTCTTTAAGAATATCAATAGTTTCCCCTCCTTCTCTAGCCGAAATTGGTAAAACATTATGAAAATGAAGCAGTTTTTCAGGCCTTAAGTCTTCAGGATATTCTTCTAATACATCTGAAATAGCAAAATATTTAAAACATTTATAGTAACAAGTAAAATTTAATATAATATGATTTACTTGACATATTGTTAATCTGATGTTTGATTTTGTTGAATTTTTTCCGTAGCATCTTCAGTGTCCATTTTATTAATAACAATCATAGAAGGTTTGTCTAACAATGTGGAATCATATAGTTCTAATTCCTGAAATGTCTTCTTTAGATTCTTATCAAATAATGTTTATGTCCTTACTTTATTCAACAAAATTATTGTATCCAAACAACTTCTAAATTCATGTTGTGGACTCAATTGGAAACCATTAATATCAACTACTAGTAAAATTACTTTTGTTCTTTCTACATGCTTTAAAAACTTATGACCCATTCCTTTATTAGCATGTGCCCCCTCAATTAAACCAGGCAAATCAGCCACAGATATCTGCCGTAGGTCTTTATATCTCATAATGCCTACATTTGGTCTAATTGTTGTAACTAAAATAAACCAATTATATTTTAACCAAGTAATATTAACCCTTGAACGACAACATCAGGTCATATACTACTCTGCTTTATATTTTTGTAATGCATATCCTAAAAAAAGCATGTTGTCATCTGAGGGTTTTTAAAGAAATGATAGAGACCCACTTTTTTGGGAAAAGTGCTTACCTTCGATTGGTAGCATAATAATATAAAACTTACATGGATAACTGGCTATTTTTGGTTTCGCATGTGAAACTGCTTTAAGCAATGTACTTTTACCAGCATTTGGAAATCCAACTAGACCTATATCGGATATTAATTTTAAATCCAGCTTTATTGAATGAGTTTCACCAGCTGAACCCAGAAATCCATTTTTTGAGTGTCCACCCCTACCACCTTTTGCAACAATTAATTCTTGACCTTCTTTGTTCAACTCACCTTGAATATACTCGTAAAAAAAACTACAGTCCAAAAAATTATATTGCTAAATCCTACCAATTTTTTTCCCATCGTCAGTAAAGACTGTAATGCCAACAGGGACTTCAATTTTAACACACTCACCAGGTATCCCTAAAATAAAATTATGTGTGCTGTCTCTACCATGTCTTGCAATGATACGCTGATTTTTATTTAAGGAGAGCACTTTTTCAAGACTATAATTTTCTTTGCAGATTAAATGAACACTACCCCCTTGACCTCCAACACCACCAAACCTATAATAATCATTGTTTACATTTCCATAATAACATATCATTATGAAAATGTATTTACTTCGGTAAACCATTACCACCTGAGCCACCTTTAACAAACAACCTAAGTGAATCTATAAATCCAGTTCTTAGATATTTTCTCTGAAGTTTCTTAACTTTTGAATTAACAATTCTTGTAATGAACACCATAATTCTAATGATTCAATTGACAATGTTTTGAATGGTATTTAGCTTTCACTTATATAGTCAGGTCATAGAACGAAATAAAAATTTAAGGTTAACACTTCTAACCTATACAACATTTTTGACATTTATTGACCATGAATCCCACACGATCTGTAGATGGTAATCTGTTTGCGTATTTGAAAAACTTATCGAGCGTCGAAGCGTTGGTTCACGAAATTACTACAGCACCGCCAAATTCAAACTCCCTATTTGAAAATCTATGGAATAAAAATTTGTACATAAACTAGAATAAGTATTTTCATTGCAAAGAGATGTACGTTCATAATTTTAACAAAATATTTCATAAAAGAACGAACCAGAAAAAAAATATACTTCTCTTTACAATGAACGTAGTTGTTCTAGTTTACTACTTATAAATAATATTATATAATAAATATAGGGAAATAAAAAAAAATCACAGGAATAAAAAGTTTCACAGAATTTCATATTAAGTATTGTAAAAAAAACGATAATAACAATAATATAATACCATAAAATGTCGTAAGTACTAGTAAACAAATAAGAAGAAAATAATGAAAATAGTAATAAGTGTGTATATACGGGGTGAATCAAATAAAACAGTAAATTTTGCTTGGGTGGTAGGTATATAAAGCACAAACCCGCCGAAACCGGATTTCATCATTAAAAAATAAAAAAAAGTAAAATTTAGAGCAAAAATTCTTTAGTCCGTGCCTGATGCAAGGAAACGTCATGTTAAGCACCCGCTAAACGTGTATTATGTTAACACATTGCACTCATTAAGTATTATTCTTAATGTATGCCGTAAGTTCATTTAACGTCATCTGAATAAATAAAGCCAATCGGCACAGTGTGCCCTTGTTAAAATAGCAAAACTGAGCCATTTTAAATTTTCTTTTTATAAAATAAACATCCTTTTTGTTAAGAGCATTCTACGTAAGTCTACAAAATATTATTTTAATATCTGATAAGACGTTCGAGTTCACCGGTATAGCGACTTCAGTAGTTACAAAAAAACGTTAATATTTTCTTTTGCTTTGTCGAATCGAGAGTTAGTTGTTAATAAACGGTACCTCCTGAATCTGAATTATTTCTTTTGGATTTATTTAATAAAATAAGGCAAAATGAATTGAATCGAATTACACAGAAATAAATGTAGATACAGAAAATTTGCAAACACGCCTTTTTACTATGATGTCGCGCGAAAATGAATCTATACATTCCCGCGCTTTTGCCGATGCATCAAGCTTCGATTTTCTTTATATGAAAGCATAATGGTCCTGAAAAGGATCGTTTTTTCGAGACGGGAGCTTACAGCTTGCACTCCAAGCGGCAATCCACACAAAACTAACAGCGGTAATGGCTGAATGATAGTGGTATGTGGGGGTATACTCGGGACAGCATTTCAGACGTTTGTAGGTATCGCAGTATATGCAAAAGTTACATTGAAGTGGGGCCAGCCGTTTCATGGCCCACTGCCCGCTGGTTGACCGAGTCATCTCGTCAGTGCTCGGCTCTCCCACTATCACCGTAGGCAAGCGTGTGCGTATTAGTCAGACGCAAACGGGCCAGTCGCGTACGGACTTCGGTTTAGATACTTCTCCGCGATAAAAATTGGGTTCCAGAATATTTAATATTTATTAATTATAGTGATAAAGTGTAGTATGATATTGCAAATTAATAACTATAGTATGTATTTCAAATCAAAATGAACTACTATATCTTTCTTAGGGCATAATAATAAATATAACAAGGGAGCTATTCTTAAAAAATACATCATAATAGTGTTTTAAGTAAAAAAAAACAAGCTATTTGCTTAGGTAAACAAACAAAGGAAAAAAATTGTGTTTCTCGTTCTTTATATGAAATACGTGGGATTATGCATAAAATATCCATTTTATTTTAATTCGACGACCTGTGCTTACTTAAATAACTCATGTACTCTGTGTTGTTATGTTTTCGTCGATATAAAATCACAAAAACACTTGAACTAAACATGTGACTCATGTCCTTACGTGCAATTTAAAAACTAAATATATGTAAGTTTGAAGGAAATACGTTAGTATTTATATTTAAGTAGATAAGTATTCCCGATAAGCACTTAATGTATTTTTCAATCTAAAATTCTTCTAAATTTGTCTAGATCAAATTTTTGTGTGGGTATTATTTTGGATAGCAATAAACGAGGTAATAAATTGCTGCCAGCTGAACTAAACTGACTCAAAACTTTGTAAAATTAATACAAAAAAACGGGGGGAGCGGGGTAGGAGTTGGCCGGAGATTAGCCCCACCACTCAATATTGTTACGGGCCGCCACTGCAATGGATGTCTCACATTTGTGCATATGTCTCATATTTTCCCTAAACCATAGGTAAAAATGAGACAAAGTTTTTTTTCTTTCAGCCTTGTGTAGGGTTGCATTTATTGAAACTTTATTGTGTCCGCCCTGTTGCATGATAAAAGTAATAATTATACAAATAAAATTATTTGTGATTAATTTTGAATGTTAATACTTGAATGAATTCATTCATTATTTTATAACCGCCTTGCGCCGTTTGGCGATATTAAAAAACCGTGTTTATTTTAGAAAAAAAAAAAATAAATAAAAAGACTGATGAATTTTTCTTTCAGAATAGTCACGAATATCTTAAATCTCTAATACGTAACGATTTTCTTGAATTTTTTGTTGAATCATGTCATTTTTTTATTTAACTTTCTAAAATACGAATAGCTTCTATATAGGGAAAAAAGACAGTTTTATCACATTTTAAACTTCAAATGATTAATTAATTTTATATTTATTCCAATTTCTTGGATAACATTTATTTATTAACACATATACTATTGTTTTTTCTACAACATATATTTATTTGAATTATGCAAACATTCACAAGTATTTGAGGCCAATAGCGCAGTCGCATCCTACAGCCACGGACTGTATAATTTTCTCCCAATGATGTTTGTTGCTCTTCCTTCGGAACATAGGAACTCGAGTATACTTTGTTTGGCAACTGATCCTCTCATGAGGATGGTGGAAAACTACACAATACTATAGAAAAATTGATTTACTTTTATTTACCTACTTTTTATTTTATTAATGTTAAATTTACCTCTGAATGAGTTGTTTTATACTGGAATGGTCGGTCGGTTGTTTCTTTACACGTTAAATTTTTGTAATGACTCAAACTATACTCATATCCATCAGTTTCCAAGGGGATGTGCTTCGTCTCGACTTTGCAAACTTTGTGTGGCTAAAATCATAAGTACTTATTGTAAATGTAGTAAACCACAAATAATTATATAAATTAGCAAATAGCACTTTTAATATATTAATATTTCAATATTTTTTTTATTATTGCCACAGCAATTTATTTCTTGCCCGCTCCCTTTCCCTTCTCTTTCTTTGTAGTGCCAAATAGCCAATTTTGAGACAAAACCCTAATGTGCTCAAAATCGACTATGCAAGCCATGAACTCCCATGTTTTTCCCATGTTTGAATTTTGGGGTTAGAGGCTAAGGTACTTTTTTCAAATTCGGTTTTAAATAGCTAATAGTTGGATCGGAAGATATCATAAATTGCTTGAATGATATGGTTTCAGTTCAATCAACTTCTTGGGCGCTTTCAGATACACCGTCCTTGGGAAAACAGCAAATTCAATCACGCCGAGTCCATGAAAACGAATTTAAATTAAATATACAGGGCATGTCAAAAGGTATAGTGGGTACCCATCGTTTTTTTTTTTGTTAATAGCTTTTATAAAATTTTAATAACGCAGAAAGTTTGAGCATCTTTTCAAAACCACGAATGTGTAAATGAGATAAAAAGAAATGAAAAAATAAATAAATAAATAAACAAAAAAGATTTTATATTTAGGTTCGGCAAATGAAACGCCCTTTCAATGAAAAACAGAAATTTGCGGTAAAGAATGGTACACTGAAAAAACGATTTGATAATACCAAATTTTGTTTGAGCTAACTAAATATTGAGTTAAATATGGACAAACAAATATTTAGTTAATTCAATCAAATTATTTATTGATTTAACCCTTTATTTATTTGAAATAACCAAATATTTTGTTGAATTAACTAGTTTTTCTTGTTAAAATTTTGTTGAAATATTGAAATTACTTTATTGTCCTGAACAAAGTGGTTTTTCCGCGTAAATATTATTTTTGAAAAGATACCTACAAATATCATCAGGAAAACCGAAGAAAACAAGCTTAAGCAGGAACTGCTTTTAGTGAATCTGAAGTAAAGAGCTTTTCTTTTTATAAGAACTTGGAAAACATCATAGGTTAGATATAATTTTAAGCGAGATGTCGAAAAACTTTCGAAGAGATTGAAACCTACAGAAAAGTGAAACAATTTGGAGCTCAAATATCAGGCGAAATGGGAAAAAATATGACCACTGTAATTTACAGTTTCAATGCGGTTGGATCGTATTAACCACCCAAGTTGCAGGTAATATCCATATATAGATTGCATGGACTTCTCAATATATCTGCTATTCTAATTACACCTATTTTAAATTGAAACATAGGCATAACAATGTTTTCCTCTGAAAAGAAATGTCAGTACTTCTTCAAAAACATGAACTTCGATCCTATTTTATAAATGGTTGCAACACTTTGGAAATTACGCGAAACCTGCTCTTGAGAATTCAGTTCTAATTGTCTCAATAAGCACTCAAGTATATATCCCTGTGGAGATATATGTTTTTTTTATATATGTTTCTTGGCTTTTTGATCTTTTATGTAGGAGTAATAAAATAGAAATATATGACGACGTTTCGCATTATTTGTAAAGCTTTTCCAAGTAGCACTTTTAAAGATAAAAATATAAATTCTAAAAATGACATTCAAATTATTTGTAAATAAATTTTTGTTTAATAATTGACAAAATCAGTATTGTGTTGTTTTAATATAATTATTTTGAACACATCTTTTTGTTTTATATAAAGATTGCGTTTTGTAATATAATGTGTTTAATTGTATATAATTTGTCTTTCTTTGTTACACATGAAAAGCATTTTTTTTAATTAAACAAATTTCTAAAAAATAGAAAATGTATTTAGTTATAAAATTATCTTATAGAGCGTGGAGAAATATTGTATGTCTGTTTTATCATTAACTGCATTTTTATGATTATAAGTTTGAATTATATCGAGTATATTTCGTATTTGTAAATGTAACTTGAAAAAAAAGGCTTAAAAATAAAGCAAAATTTCGTTATACATTTCTATTTTATTACTACCTGAAAGACTAAAAAAAAAGACAAGAAGCAAAAATCAAAAAATATACATTAGTCAAGAAAAGAAGATTTTTTTTAACATTTATATATATTTCTGTAAGTCAAATTGTATTGTCCTTATAACAATACCCCCACATATGTACATCTCACTGGATGGAGCCTCTTGATGTGACGTTTTATAGAGACCTTAAGGGTGCTATTTATAGGAGTGTGACCTAACTCTATTACAAAACAAACGAATTACTTCAAATGAATTGGCTGAAATATTTTACTAAGTTTACAAAAAGGTGGCCGCTGGAAAAAAAAATCCAGCTTCTGGTCTGCTAGAATTCTTCGATTCTAATTGGTTCAGAAACATCGGTTTTACCATTGTCAAATATTATTCACGATAGATAGAAACTTCAGATAAAATATTCAAACAAAAGTAATAAATCATGCACTCCACACGGAATAAATTATAAAAATGCCTTCCTTCTACCTGTTTCTCTTCTGCCGAAGTCACACTTAACTACATAGCATTCCAGATCGTATCTGCAACTCTTGCAACCCCAACATCTAGAATCTAGAGTTAACAAGAGGAAATGGATGACAAAACGCTTTCACAAAAAAACCAAGTATTACCAGAAACTGGAAAACCAAAAAAGAAAACTAAAACACAAAGTTCAGAAAAACAGAGAAATACCTGACACAGGCATTGTCTAGCCATGGAATTTTTTGTATATACATATGACTCATCGGATAGTTGCATATACTGTGAAGTTGTGGACATGGCAGAGCACACTTTCTTTGACTGCCCTAGATGACACGACCATCGTATAGAGACTTCGATGTTAAAGTGAACAATTTAATTAATGTCATGATCAACTCTAGGGAGATTTGGCAGGCATGTTAACTCAGATCATGAAAACAATGGAAGTGGAAGAGCAAGTTTTGATATAATAATCGAAAGCGAAATGATACTATGATGCAGAAGCAACTTAGCGGTTCCAGCAGCGCAGCTAGGAAAAGAAACAGACGAAAGTTTTTAGTGGATAGTCATCTTTTGAAGTTCAAGACTGACCATGTGTGATCCTGCATGGTTGCGTATAAAGTACTTTAAAGTAAAAAAATGTATATCAACACATACAATTCCTAGTTCCACGATGCAAAAAAAAATTGTTTGCTCTCTGTATATATTGCGTATGCCTACCGTTGTAGCTCATAGAAATAAACTATATCTTATAAGAAATAAGCGTGCAGAAGTGGTATTGGCGGATTGGAGCAATAAGAATCAGATAAACGCACTTCTTCGAGCTAAGAACATGTGCAACGAAATACATTAGCGTACCGATAAAGTTACTATTTTACATCGAACTGAATAATAACCCACGTGCCTTTCCTCACATAGAGCCCATATGTGAACTGAAAGTAAACAAAAGAGTTTTTTGCCCAAAACCTGAACAGTGTTCTCTCCCGGTAATGAATGTTATTTTGCGTAAATATAATTACTGCTCCGCTGCGTAATACTATCACCCACCTAGTGCAAAAACTGTATAAAAAACATATTTGAAAAAAAAAAGTAATATCTGGGAAACTAAATCTACCAGAACTTTTTGTAAAATAAGTTAGGTACCCAAAACATCGTGGTATTGATCTGCAAAATTTTGTGAAAATCTGAAATCAGCATTCGAATTATTTGGAAAATGACTTAGTAACATACAATTACTCAATTTTTCCTACACTTAATAGCGCGGCTTTAATTGTTTCAGCTTTTCTTGAGAAGACCCATGTTATACTTACTATTGCTCTAGCTCCTGGATAAAGTAAACTTCTTTCCTCGATTTCTTCCAATTCACTACTCATCCCTTCCTCTTGTAACAGCTCGTCTGTTTCATAATCTTCGTCTGAATAAGTTTCACTGTCTTCAGATTGAATCATATTTTCAAAAACTGCCCATAGCGCCGGCCTTTCATCAGCTGCACCAGGAGGAATTATATTGTGCACTTTCTTCCGTGCATAATAAAATGACTAGAAGTAGCCAGATCGAAAAAAATAGGCGGTTCTAAAATTGCCAAAAAGCCAAACTACAAGGTTAAATCCAAACACATTAACACTGCTTACCATATTATACGGAAGCTTACTACAGCCAACACTAGCTGAAAATAATTGTGATTAATCCCTAAGTGCAACCCTATTTATGCAAATTTTGAAAAACGATGTCGTAGATGACACTCATCATAATTAATTAAATTGTTTTATTGAATATTGTCGGCCAGATCTACACTTTCAGTAAGATGATATTTGAATACAAACGTAAAGTTATGCGACTGATTGTATATTTACACACAAATTGTGGATTTAATCGAATACTCCAATAACTTCTGTTATTTTGCTAATTACATAGGTTTAATTAAAAACGATATCGTTTGTTTGTGAATAAAACAACCGTACATCACGGAAACGTTTCGATTGCACATGATAAGTAAATCTTGATTAAACATTGTCCTGATGCACCACTATTTTCGTTAAAGCTTCTATTTGTGTTGCCTTATTTCGTAATAAAGAAATATAATTAATGACTATGCAGTTGTATTACCTGTATAATTAATTTCATGTTTATTAAACTGAAGCACGAAGTTAGTATTTTTAAATCGTAGGAATATTTTTTAGGTCAGCAATTTTTACAAAATTGACATGCAGTACAATGATACTTAGTAATAATTAGCTAAATGCTTTTTTTGTTAATATATTCCAAGTGATCATACAGATATTTGTCTATAAAATATATACAGTGCAGTATATCAAATAAACTTACAGAGTATAAGAAGTATGAAAAAACATTGAGGAAATAGCAAGATCACTAAAAATACAAAACTATATGCTTCACTGAAAGTTCTTACAACATCGAATGAACAGAGGAGGTGGGACAGTCATCTATATTAGAAAAGACATAGAATATAAGCCAATGAAGACGAAAACTATTAAAAAAAAGAAAACCATAATACTTTACAGAAAACGCTCTAGTAATGTCCTTCGTCTATTAACAAAAGGTGCATATTATCAACACTATAACAAAAAATCCAAAAAAAAAGAACAGAATCAATTATCCCACAGTATTAGACCACGCGATAACTAACATTTCAGAGAAAAAAAAGACAAAAAAGAATAATAAACTTCTTATATGAACGCACCGAAATTACCAAGGTGGGCAAAGAGAACATATTGCAAGAAGTAAAGAAATTACACATATGTAATATACATATATTTGACGATAAATTAACCAAAAAACTAACAGACATTGTGCAACACAATCGAAATATAATACCATTAAAACAATGAACCGATTGTCCATGGATAAATGCAACTATAACAAAAGAAATAAGAAACACAAATACATTATGGAAGCAGCACAACAAATAAGCAAATAGAAACAATCAAAAATGTTGTTACAAACACATTAAAGCTCATTAAAAGAGCCAAAAAATGTACTATCAAACACTACTGGAAAAAAGTCTATCTGACCTTTAAAGAAACATTAACCAATAAACAAATCAACAAAAAAGAAGGAACATACAGAAATGATGAAGAAGAAACTTAACAAAAACCACCAAAGAAGCAGCAAGTGAAATCAATACTTTATGACAGTGTAGGGATAATAATTGACGAAGAAAGAAATGGAAAATAACAAAATACTTTCAAGAAGGACAACTTCAAAATGTAATTAATTAACAATAATCTAAAAACAGAAAAATACATAAACATATACAAAAAGAAAGGAAAATATATGTATAATTGGTTTTAATATAATGAGATGATGAAAAAAAATATGTTAAGACTGTCTGATAACTGCAGAAATAGTCACATATGATGGGGCTTTAGATTTTTCAATATTACAAATAGAGTTTGTAGAAGCAAATATTTAAAGCGAAAACTGACTATTTGAAATCTCTATAAATATTCTCGTTTTCAGTGAATTATATAACCTTTAGCTTCAAATTATTGCACGGTTATAGCTAAACTCTGTGTCTGTTTTGTATATTAAAATGATTTCCCAGTGAAATAATGTTAACATTTTTGATTGAATTATTTGATTGATCTGAAAAATGTCACTTGTGGCTAAAAAGTAGTATGGGCACCTATAGCAAAAAAAATAAAAATAAAAACAAATGTGGTTCATATATAAGGCATAAAACAAAAAGAAACCAAAAATGTGGCGCAAATTTTAAAGTCATTTCAATGATATCCAGGAACTTTTGATCGAAACGATAGTCATTTAAGTAAATTATCAGACTTATCTAGAAAGACGAATCACGTAGAAAGATAAGCGTTATGTAACGCATAAAGAATAAATATATTCAATAAATGAATGTAATCAAGTTTTACAATTTTATTAAATTCAACCAACTTGCAAATCACGTAATAAAAAGCGACCGTACATGTATTAAAGGATATAAATAAAACAAACATTAGGGACACAAAAAAAAGTGGTTAATCTGAAGGATGTTGTTGTTTATCATTAGATAAACACCCTAAATCAGGAGGAAAAGTAATTAGTTTTATTCTCATATCTGGCTCGACATCCAGTCTGTTTCTATACATATTTAATTTTGAGGAAAACTAGTGTAGAAAATTTAGTTTCAAACAAATAAGTTGTTACGAATGGCATTAAAACTCAGACCGCTTTGTCAGATAAATTTGGATACTCTTCTCTGCAATTCAGCTAAAAATTGATCAGGGAGACATTTCCAAATTTCTCTTATGCCATGTGCCAATATTTTTAGTTTAAGATTAAAATTTACTTAATAAGTTTCAAAAATGGTTTTTTATTCAAATTGCCAAAAAAAGTGCAATATGACCATATGCCATACCATATATCCTAACTTATTTGAACACTATAAAAACATTAAAAAGCTTCGTCAAAATTTGTATTTGAAACAAAATAGTAATTCTATTCGCAAACAATATTTAGTTCTAAAAATCCCAGTAGAGAGACGTGATGATCCGTTATTTCAGACACAAGAAATAGTGAAAGTACGTCAAAATATTAATCTAATAGAAAATGAGACTGAATTTAATAATAATATTGGTATCGACAAACAAATTAATAAATATTTTGTAGAGAAACCTGAGCGTTTATCGTTTTAGCGAAGTTGAATTTTTACAAGTAGTAAAGTAGTTGCTTCTTGAGCACTATATCTACTCCGTTGAGGAATTTATTTCTTTAATGTCAAATGTGTAGTTGTTTAAATTTTATATTTATTGTGTTATTGTACCTTGTGAACATTGATAAATGTATCTTCAGCACTGTGTATTGGCATACACACTAAAAGCTCTATCTATCTAGCCATCTATATATCATCACGTAGAGAAAGTATTAGTTTGCGTGAATACCAAGCAAAAATTACCACAAATGGATGTACGAATATTAACGTAAAGCTAATCGTATTAAAGCACGTGTCAGATTAAACCAATTTTATTACAAACGATATGAAAAACACTTAATCTTTATAATTAGTATACATAGGTAAATCCTAAGGAACAAGCGCAACCCACAGTGATATTCACAACACTATGTAGTTCCCAAAAGCGTGACATATTTCTTCTTCTGAACAAAGGAACTTCTCGATATTTGGCTTTACAACTGACATGAGAATGAGCATGATGAAAGATGTAACAATACTAAAAATGACACATCTTTAAAAAAAGGTTGATTTCATTTTTATTATATCTTACCTGATCTTCATGTGGCGGGTTAATGTTAAAAGGATCGTCATCTGTTTCTACACACGTTAAGTTTTCATATTTCGGTCTGTACTCAAAACCATCTTCTCTGTAGTGAATGGGATGTTTGATGATTTTACATTTTTTGTGGGGCTAATGAACAACAGAATTATAATTAGTATTAATACTACATGAAGTGTTGATATTCTTTGGTAAAAAAATGTTTACTTGCTATTTTACCATTCCCGAAACTGAAAGAAATATAAGAAATGGGGATAAGAACTCCTTAATATGCATTACGGGATGCATTAACAGAATATTTGTCTTCAAAAGATAAACATGTTCTGTTTTTTTCCGGCATTTCGGATTTTATTGTGGCATTATTGTGAATTACAGTTGCACATAAGAAAATATTCTTGCTTAGAATTATGAGGTAAGAAAACAAAAATCAGAAACATGCAATATTGTCAATAAAAGAGAAGGTTTAGATAATACTGCGGAATTATATAATTACAATACCAAAATGTTAGAATCTATATAATTGCCTTTTCCTTTGTTAAAATATTACCTACTTGTTCTAAGTTTGTTTCACAAAATAACAAATTGAAAATTTGATAAATTTGAGCTTACACCATGAATTCGTTACCTCTTCATAATACTATTGAATCCACAAATACTTAAATAAGTACTAAACAAGTAAACTAACAACAAACATGGAGGTTAAGATCTAATATGATGACTGGACATCAGCGTCGGCCGGTGGATGACTCATTGAGGAGGCTGTGACATGATGACATGATCGAAGTTTGTCGTATAATATCATGTGAAAGATACTATGTTACGAAGGTAGTTGCGAAGTTATACGTCACGCTGGTCAGACCCATAATCACTTATACATCTCTGGTATGGTGGACAAAGGTGTAGAAGCAAACTGCTATAAGTGAACTTATTTTACAGCGTATACAAAAAAAGCAAACATCCATATTATGCTGCAATGTAGCACTTCTTGTAACTCCAATAAATATGATTGCGAAATGAATAACATGTGCGCTGACCATATTATTTACTGTAACTTTCCATGCATGTGCAGTGTAAATGAAAAGGCTTTCCCAGAATCTACACTATTTATTGGTTTGTTACTATCATTTGTGAAACACTACAATGCGTAGAAATTCCCATAATGCTACGTTGGAATTCTTTAACAATTGCAGCTTTTTTTTCAAATAACTACCAATGACAGAGAAGATTGCATAATGCCCTAAATTACTGTGGATGAACTAATAAGTGTGGAGAACTTGAATGAAGTAGTGCAAAAGAACCGTTCAGTAAAAGTTACGGTTCTGGGTTACATTCCAGAAGTTTTGAGAAGAGCCGAAGTTACCTTCATATCAAAAGCTGGGAAAAAGACACTCCATCCTAATTTTCACAGGCCTATCACTCACATCATTCTTTTTGAAAGCAATAGGAAAAGCTGTAGATAATTATGCCAGAACAGATATGTTGGAGCGAGTGCCGTTGCATTCCTGCCAACACGCCTATCAAATAGATAAATCCAATGATACTGCATTAGTGAAGCTGAAAGATCAAAAATTGCACTGACTAATAAAATAACCGTAATGTGCGATTTTGTAGCATAGAGTTGACTACGTTCCACATGAGTCTCTCAGGAAAATATAAGCCAACACAGGATAGCTTTCGTGACCTCCATATGGATGTCGCAGCTCCTTTCTACTAGGTCGGTTGAGGCAGAGATGAAACATAAGACCAGTCGGATTAGTACGCCCAGAGGATGCCCGCATGAGAGGGTTACATGTCCATTTATGTGGAGCCAAATAGATGGTGTGCAGAAACTTTCCAGGAAAGAACTAGGGGTGCAATGCAAAATACCACTTTGGATGTATATCTACAGCGATAGTGAGACTGATCCAGTAGCTTGGAGCAAAAAAACTAATTTGGCCATGACGCGAATTAACTTCCCTAAAGTGCAAAGATTAGTATGCGTACACGGAAAAACCACTTTGTTCAGGACAACAAAATAATTTCAAACAAATTTTATCATGAAAATTTAGTTAATCCAACAAAATATTTCGCTATTCAAAATAAATGAAGGGTTAAATGAACAAATAATTTAGTTGAATTAACCAAATATAACTCAATATTTAGTTAACTTAAACAAAATTTGGTACTATCAAATGAATCGGTTTTTCAGTGTATGTATAACTCGTGGCTATGAGAACATTGAGAACCTACCCATTAACAGTTTTAAGTATTGGATCGTAGAAAGTTTTAGAACCTTTTGAAATCAACGAGAGATGTATCTAACGCAGTTTATCCCCTACCGTATACTTGGTAGGCATTTAAAATTAAAAGAGGCTTAGGAGAAAAGTGCCTTTCTTTTTCAAAATAGAGGTAAATGTTGCAAGGAAAATGGTTATCAGGATTAACAGGTATATCACAGCATTTTATCGTAAAAAATGCCTTTCACTCTTTGTACATTCCATATTTACAACATCCAACCTGCTTACAGGTGGGCATACGATCATAACCGATTTTAATTAAGCCGGAGAAACAATCGGTGAATCAGTTTCTAATATTTGGTGATTTCCGGAAAATTACTATTTCACTCGGTTAAGAAAGTAGCCAGAGATCAAAGAACAGGTACTGAACTCTATCGAAATTCTACGCAACTACAAAAAGAGCAGTTTTGCATCCACTCACGGACGGCATTTATCTTACCATGTTAATGAAAATATCTGGCAATGGCTCTGAGAGCTATAGCATGTAATGGGCTAACAACAACAACAATTTGTCATACAAAAACGTACGGTATACTTATATAAATAGAAGTGATACAGCTATATATAGTATAAGATCCCTATACTAAAATTAAATCTACTATTTTCGATTGTGGTTAACAGCTCAGGAAATTCAAATGAAATAACCGATTTAAATATAGGTTCTAGTGATAATAAATAAAATCTGAGTTTGCATTGAATTTTTATACATTATTTTCCGCAAAAAGGAACATGTGATATACATGTATTGACAAGAAATTGGCTACCTTAATTCTAACTCTGGTGTGATATGCAATTTGTTGTCATATATATATATTTGTTAAAGAACATGCATAAAAGCAATAAAATGGTGTACCTGTAACCATTTTAGCGATTATTTCTCGAATTAAAATTACTAATAACTAAATGTTTAAACGTTAAACTGACATTTAATGTTTTTGATTATTGACAAATCACGGTGGAAACGTCACTTTCCACCTAAGAGATGGAGGTGATCACTTTCAATCCAAGAAAAACCTTTTTCATCCAGTAATGACGTATTTTCCAACTTCATGATGCAGATTTTGAATTGAAATAATATGATAAATAAATAAATCTGCATTTATTTATTTGACATAAATTTCATGTCATGAAGTGGTATGTAATATGGTTCCGATTTTCGATTTTTACCTTACTATTTCGCAGATTATTCTTTTCTTTATTAAGTAATTTATTTTCATATTTAATTAACGATAATTTCTTTCATTTGCTTTGTATTAAAAAAATGTATATTCACTTTGTATGTCATATGTAATATATGTAAATAATCTATTTTACGTACCACAGATCTTCTGGCAGGATAGTCTACGCTCCTTTCGAAAAAATCGGATTGATCATCTGGCAGATCATCTAATACATATTCATCGTCAACGCTCTCATGAACTTCTTGATTATCAGGTAAAGCTTCTAACATTTTCCACAAAGAAAACTGCTCATCCTCCGCGTCATACCAATTTGGCTGACTGCTATATCCTTGGGTATAAGTAAATTGAATAAGGGAGAGGTAGCGAGGAATGCTACGGAGTATAGCTAAAATAAAAAATAATAATTATTGCTATACATTTGCGTGTAAGAAAACAATAAGCAAGATTTTAATAAAGGAAAACTAACTTTTACTAACATTTCTGTATCTTTTCCTCCCAAAATTGATTATTAATTTCTAGGCGAATAAGGCCTGGCGCACACGGGTCGATTACCACTCGAAGCGATTCTCTCACCTTCCGGCTTCCTACGCAAAGTGATACGAATCGCATGTGACGACCGCAATCAAACCCGTTAAATTATTATCATTATTTTTATTATATTATAGGTAGTATCACTATTGTTATTATTAAGTGAAAACTATACATAAAATATTATTAAATTATTGGTTGTACCGCAAAAAAGCACAAATCCCCCAAAACCTTGAATTTCTTGAAAAATTTAACATTAAATTCGTTTGTGGAAAACCCCCAGAGCTATACAATTACACCATCCGCGAATATTCAAGGTAAGATTGTGCAGAAAAAGCGTGGAATGAAGTCGCTAAAGAAGTAAATTTATCAGGTAAGAAATAAATCTATTTCACTTCTCATGTTTCTTTTTTTTGATCTTTATATAAAAACAGCAACTGATATATAGTGACGTGTCATTTTGTTTCAAACCTTTGTCAAGTTATTACAAAATAATTTTGTTTTTTCGTTTTTGTTCTATATTTTATTTTTATGAATTTTAAAAACCTTTTATAATCCGAATATATGTAAAACACCGACGTAAATTGGTGTATAATTGACCCTTTCTGATCTCAAGACGCAAGCCGACTGACGAAAAAATCGTGCCGTGTACGGCGGTACAACTGTTGAGTCGCATAGTTCGTACATACATTGCTTTGCGTTCGAGTCGCATCCGCTACGAGTAGCAATCGATCCGTGTGCGCTGGGCCTAAAAGTAGAATAAAATGCACTTATTGCTTCATTTAGTTATACAGTGACCGGCATAAATATTGCAACACATGGGAATTTTTTTATTATTAAAATATTACTAACAGCTTCTTGCGGGTGTCGCCGTGTGTCAAAACTTTCGCTCGACGTTTCGCTGTTCATACTGACAGCTTCTTCAGGATAACTGAACTGATTCTCCGTGGTCCGACATTCTTCTTATATACGCCCCTGGTGCATCCAACCGTGTAGTTTCCGCTTCATTGACCGTGACGGTTCGTAGTAGACTCTTCCACGTGTTGCTAAGGTGGTACCCTTCTTCTCTGTTAACGGTTTTATTCTTCTCTATTTCTATGGCTTCCCTGATGAGTCTTTTCCGTAGTTCTTGGTGGTAGTTATTACTTCTACATTCTTGAAATCCATTTTGTGTCCGGTGTCGTGCATGTGTTCTGCCACCGCTGATTGCTCGGTCCTTCTTAATCTTGCATCCCTCTCATGTTCTTTTATTCTTATGTCGATGGCTCTTCCTGTTTGTCCGACGTAGCACTGTCCGCATTGGATGTTATCTTGTAGATACCTTCTGGTGCGCCCCTTGGGTATCTTATCCTTTGCGGTCGTAGATACTGCTGGATCGACGTTGCAGTCCCGAAGCGTACTTGTACGTTACGTTCTTTCAAAATTCCGGGCCTACTTTTTACGGTGACTCCTGCTATGTTCATGGATCACCGACCTACGATTGTCGAAATATTTAGCTAACTTACTAAAGCCATATACGGACAAACTGCAACGTATGTGAAGAATTCGAAACATTTCGTGGATATTCTGTCTACGCTAAAGACTGAACCTGCAGACATTTTCGTAAGTTTCGACATTATATCGCTATTCACTAACATACCCACGGAGACGCACTGCCTTACTTCCAGAACTGGACTATAAGAAGACATCATTGAATTAGTGAACTGTGCTTATCCACAACTTACTTTTTGTATGAAGAAAATACTACGAGCAGAAGAACGGAACAGCAATGGAAGCCCTTTATCACCAGTAATAGCCAACTTGTTTATGGAAGCATTTGAAGAAGAAGCCCTAAGTTCCAGCGATATGAAACCCAAGTGTTGGCTGCGATATGTCGACGATACTTTTGTAATATGGCAACACGGAGAAGAAAAATTACAACAGTTCTTGGAACATATAAACTCGCAGCACCCAGCCATAAAGTTCACCTGGAGAAAGAACAAAATGGAATTCTCCCTTTCCTGGATGTTATGGTAAGAAAACAAAGAGGGAATGCTACAGCACGCAGTATTTAGAAAGAAGACACACACCGATAGATATCTGCATGCAAGATCTCACCATCATCCGATGCAGAAGAAGACATTAATACAAACATTGCTATCCAGAGCCGAAACCATCAGTGACGAACAACATCTTACCAGTGAAAAGATACATTTGGAGAAAGCACTAAAGAAGAATGGTTACACTGACATCGACATAAGGAGAGCCACTAAGAAGAAGACGACACTGGAGACAACTACAGAACCACGAAGAGGATGGCGTTGTTTACCTTACATAGCAGGAGTCACCGAAAAAAGTAGGCCGAATTTTGAAGAAACGTAACTACAAGTCCGCCTTCGGACTACAACGTCGATTCAGCAGTATCTACCGCCGCAAAAGATAAGATACCCAAGGGGCGCACAGAAGGTATCTACAAGATAACATGCCAATGCGACAGTGCTACTTCGGACAAACAGGAAGAACCATCGACATAAGAATAAAAGAACATGAGAGGGATGCAAGATTAAGAAGGACCGAGCAATCAGCGGTGGCAGAACACATGCACGACACCGGACACAAAATGGATTTCAAGAATGTAAAAGTAATAACTACCACCAAGAATTACGGAAAAGGCTCATTAGGGAAGCCATAGAAATAGAGAAGAATAAACAGTTTACACAGAGAAAAGGTACCACCTTAGCAACATGTGGAAGAGTCTACTACGAACCGTCACGGTCAATGGAGCGGAAACTACACGGTTGGATGCACCAGGGGCGTATATAAGAAGAATGTCGGACCACGGAGAATCAGTTCAGTTATCCTGAAGAAACTGTCAGTTTGAACAGCGAAACGTCGAGCGAAAGTTTTGACACACGGCGACACCCGCAAGAAGCTGTTAGTTATAGTTACACCGGCCGTGAAAGCCTACGCAGTGTTATTAAAATATTCTTTTTTGGGTATAGGTTGTATATGACTCCCTACCCTCAAATTTATTTTTATACACGTCACATTACCACTAGTGTGACGGTGAATTTAGAAATATGCCATGAATCTGCAAAAAGTGAGGTTAGATGATATGATATCCAAAAAAGTTGCTTAGTATTTAATTCTGAGGCCGACTGTAGACATATTTTAAATATATAAAAATTACAACTTTTCCAAATATTGTTTAATTGAATTACATATTCCCATTTTTCGTTTTTAGTTTTTTACTCTTTCGGTCTGTGAAGTTTCATCGAAATCGGAATTTGTCGCTTGCCGGTAATCGCTTTAAGAAATGAAACTAAAAATATATACTTGTTGTGCACACATATAGTTCTAAAGTAGGCTTTGAAATTAGGAAACAACAAAATAATGTAGTGTGTCGTGATACAGTACACAAAATATTAATACCTAGTATAAAATCTTTGACCTTTAAGTCATTTTTTTACGCTTGTGTTCGTATCGTTTTTTTTAGACTTAGACATGCATTCCCCCCAAAAATTAGTATATTTTAATAATAAAAAAATGCCATATATTTATGCCAGGCACTGTATAATCGATAAATTAAGGAATTTCTGAGAAAGTACGTACCTTTTGTTAGTTAATAAATATGAATAGATGTAAAACTTTGAGTGGATAAAAGGAAAAGATTTTTTTTATTTAAGGTTATTATAAGTGTGGAAGCAACAAAGGTATCTCACTTCTAAGCGTCATATTGAAGATGGTAGCAAGAATCATTAGAAATAGACTGATTGTGAGTTCTTTTCACAATCAGCTTAAGTAATATTAGAGAGGATTTAAAAGCGGAAGATCAACGACAAACCAGATCTTCACAATAAATATTGTACAAAATCAAAGCTACCAACAAAATTTGAGTTTGCATATCCTCTCGATTGACGTAATGGAGGTGTACGACACAGTAGATATAAGGAAACTGTATGAATCAGTACAAAAGATAAACTTCTCAGGGTACTTGATCAAGCTAAAAAGAATGACACTGATGGATCCACATAATAAAATAGTAATAACAGAAGGAAAATTATTGCACAGTTTCGGGGGAAAGACCGGAAGTCAGAACAAGAAGATCCATGCTTTATTAACGGTGCTATTTAATCTAGTACTAGAAGCAGTATTTAAAGACAGTGAAATACAAACACAAGGGATCACATATCAACAATGGTAAGTGATTGTCTATGCAGACGATGTAGCATTATTGAAAAGATCAAAAAAAAAAATTAAAACGTGTTTAATAAAATGGAAAAGGTTTTATGGGTCAAAATTAATGAAAATAAAACAATATATACTAAATTCGACACGGACTTAATAATTTGCAATTTTGAAAAAATAAGTCACTGAATACTTAGACGTAACGATTAACAATAGTAATAAAGAAGGTAGAGAAATAGAAAAGAAATGGAAAAAAGGAAGCAAACCAATAGGGTCAATGAAGAAGATATTTAATAAAACGCACAGAATTGCGATTCTGATCAGTCTTAATGTCAACTTGAGAAACATCGATACGAATGACGTCATAAAATAAAACTTACATACATATTAAAGTTTATGCTCAAATTTTAAAAAGACGTTTCCAGTTCTTTGAATTTTAAAACAATATAAAAATATTACTGTTAAGTGGATTTGAATAAAATGTAAAATGTTTTATTTTAAACTTTAAAATGTCGTACATCGAATTACAACTATCTCTCTCTAAAATTTGAACATAGCCTGTAATATGTGATAAGCTGATAAGTTTTAATTCATGACGTCGTTTGTATCGGTGTTTCCCAGATTGACATTAAGGCTGAAGATGGCCTTTTATATAGATAGAGAGATGTATATACAGGGTTTTCTCACGATAGCCGTTCGTTAGAAGTTCCCGTGGTTAGAAGAAACTTGTGTTCTGAATTTTTGGACTTCAGGGTTAGTCAAGATGCTCTCTCAATTTAAAATATTTTCAAGGTCGTACCACTTCGGTTATACCGGAAGTCGTCAATTACTCAATTATTTCAAATAGAACACCCGGTATATTGTCTCATTTTTAGATTCCTAAGAAAATCTAATGATGTATTCCTTTTGATTTTTCTATACCTATTTTCATTTGTTTCTGAGATATCTCGATTATTTTGAAAATTTTGAAATATGTAGCATTATTTTCAATACTTCGCTTTTCACCCATTTTCGACTGGTGGTAAGAGCCTCTAATCTCTTTTTCTATCTAGTGGATAAAAGCATAAGAATGATACTTTTTAAATCCACATTCACAATTTATTTATCGCATACAGGTGTCAAAAATTTGATGACCAATTACATCATCTTCAAAGTTGAAAAAAATGTTTTTTTCAAATGTGACAGCCTGTATATGACTACATTTGCTATGCCTTTCGCTATACCTATTTCCAACGGTTTTCTTGTTATTCCATATTTTCTATCGAAAACCAATGAAACTCCAAAAGTCCTATCTAGTAAGCATTGATTTTGACAGGAATTGCAACAATGTTGATTTTGTGAAAGCAGTTTAAGCCCACATATTCGTGAGGTATCTACTTACAGTTCTACTGATTTTGTTGGCCTTCTCAAGTGCAGTTTATAATGGAGAATATAGAAGAATATTCCAATAATGATTTGTTAAATTTGTTTTATACGCGTGATGAATGTGGACGATTGTCAGACGAACATGCATATTATTTAATGAACGATATTCGGACTTAAAAACACGGCTCCCGGAAAATTCGTAAGAATCGAAGCTTGGTTTATGGCAACTGCAAGTGTAAGGGCAACTCGAAATTACGCAAAGCCCTTAATAGATAACGAGGTGAATGTTTTGGCTTATTTTCAAACTTATTTAGGGAGTTCAACTACAGCAGCGCTGGAATTGGGTAAGAATTTCAAGAGCATCAATCTACAGAATATTAAGAAGACATAAAATGCATCCTTTTTCTGAACTAACTGTGCACGGAATACGTGTTGGTGATGAGGCAAGACGAGTTGACTTTTGCGAGTTCATGTGCATAAAAATAACCGAAGATCGGATATTTCTTCGTAAGATTACACTGTTGAAAATATTATCGGTATTGGCGTTAATTTTGCGCTAGTCAAATATTTTAGTGTTGATTTTTAGAAACTTTGCTAGACGAGTTGACTACGTGTGTTTAATAGAACAGAAATTACTAGAATTTCGTGTAAATTCTTTGTTCAGATATAAGGATTTATTATTTTTAGACCTTCAGAAGCATCAACCAATCAAAATTTTTCCCTCGGATAGAAATATAGAAACCCCCATTTGCACGTGTATCTGTTTTCGCGTTTGTTTCTGCGTATTAACATATACAAACAAACCACCAAACATGTACTGACCTGCAAGTGTAACCTTGTGTTATTAAACGTTAATTCCAGTGCGCATAAAAAAATTCAACATCTTAAATATGTATTGGGAACATCTATTTACGTAATTAGTTCAGATTTGAGTCAAATAGCATAAACATTGGCTTAATTTTATAATGGTTCTCAAAAATTCGTTTTAAAATTGGCACGTTTAGTTGAAACCAAAACTTTTTAATGAGTGGTTCTTCATATTTATAATTGAGAAAACGTCTTAAAGAGAGAATATTATAGCACTAAGAAATAAGAGTTGCATATTAAAAAGACGTCGTGTTTAGAAATCGGTGTTAAATCACCCAATAGATCGCATTCATTTCGTTAAACAGCTAGTAAATTTGTCTAGTCTAGATCAAATAAAATGTGACTAGAAGTATTTTATAATTCCACGTGTCAGTTGGACAAAATAACCCCTTAGCAATAGACAATACTTGACTACCTTTGCTCGTCAATTTTAAACTCGTATAGTTCTCGACAAAATAACACGAAAAGAGTGTGGACTACTCTCCTGACTATTAAATTAGTCAAAAAAGGGTTAAAATTTTCAACAGTGTAGGTTTCAAGATTTTTATGTTTTTCATTCGCGTTCAAAATGTTCCCATTTTGTTTAGTGTTCTAATTTATGTTAATTTGTTGGAAATAGATATAGGGAAAGGCATAGCGAATCAATGCAGAATTAAATTCTGCATCCGATCTGAATGCGATAAATAAATTGTCAGTGTGGATTTAGAAAAGCACCATTCTTGTACTTTCATCCACCCTAGAAGCGCTTACCACCAGTCGGAAATGGGTAAAAGGCGCAGTATGGAAAATAAGGCTGCATATTTTAAATTCTCAAAATAATCCAGATATCTTAATAAATGAAAATAGGTATAAGGAAACCAGTTGGAACGCATCACGAAATTTTCTTAGAAATCCAAAAATAAGATGATATACCTGGTGTTCCATTTGAAATAAGGGAATTAATGGCGATTTCCGGTATAACCGGAGCTGGCACGACCTTGAAAAAAAGAAAATCACTAGAAGAGTTTTGAAACAAGGAGAAGGAGGAAAACAATAGGCGTAAGCCGAAGAAGAAATTATTAGATGTAGTGACAACAGAGTTGAGAAGTCTGGGGGTAACGGATTAAACAGGTGTGACACAAAATACATAGACAACTCAATGGAGAAAAATTATGAATAAATGTAAAGAAGCATTGTGCAGAAGCATTTATAATAAATAAAGCCATAGTGTACACGTATAACAGAATAACAGAACCAAATCGAAGATAAGCACAAAAAAACCTACTTTCTCAAACGGCAATCTTTTATTATGACTTAATTCCCTTCACAATTAAAAAAATAATTTCACTTACTATACGAAATGTTGCAGTCATGGTGAAGAGACAAAATAACAATTGGTCACGACACAGAATGCCCTTTGCTGTCATAAATTGGCTTTATATACCTACACCTATCAATTAATTGGACATAATAACACAACATGTTTCGATTATGGTATTAAGTAAAACCCCTAGGTTTAATTAAATCACGGGAACGAATCAAAAATTTCGTCAGCTTCTCGGTACCATTTCCAAGTAAATTTGCATATAGGTGGCATGCATATGTTTATTTAAAGCTAAGCACTGAGATTATAACATTTAATTATGCGGTTTCTATATTTGTCTGGAATTTTTTTCAGAATATATATCTACATGCTATACCAAATTGCCACTCTATCAAATATAAAAATACATCATTTCCATACATCGAAGAGACAAAGATAAGGGGAATATTTAACTTAGTAGTATGGGTCAATATACATAATTTAGACCTATTTTATCAGTAATAGGACATCATAAATTACTTCAACCAGTTAAAAAAGGGAAGGAAATTCTGTACTATCACAATATACTGATATTATGTATATATAACAATAAAAATTTGCCGATGATGATTGTGATTAGTGAAAATATTGTCTATATTTATACCCACAATAAAATATATATTTATATTAAGACAGAAATTAATTCTCACTTTAGATATTTCCTTTTCTACCTTTACTTAAATTTTAGTCTCAACTTTTCCAGAATCATTTTATATCGTGAGTTCGAAGTGGTTACATTTGTTTTAAATAAGGTGTTGTTCGTTTAAACTTATGTGTTTTATTGTTTATTTAATGTGTGTTCTTTACAAGTTTTACATAAGTTCGACTATCTACTTTGCACTTTCCAATTTTATTTTAATTTTAAACTTTAACCATTCGTAACTGATTTTTAAATTGTAAGTATTTTTTTAAAACAAATTTTACCATTTTACTTTACTCCTTCATTTATAAAAAAAATCAATTTTATATAATACCATTTTGTTAATAATTGTTGGATACTCTTATTATATAATACTTTTTTAGCTGGCCTGAGGATGCTCGGATAGAGCGGAACCGGTCGTGTGATATTAAAGAATCTTGTGAGGATCTAGACCTTGTTTGATTCCTTTTTCCCTATATTAACAACTCACACAGAGTCAAATATGGATTTTATTAGTATTCTATCCAGCTATTCACGATTTTAAATTCAAAAGGCAACAGATGCTTAAAGGGATGTGATATAAAACTAATGTACCACATTCATTCATTCATTAAGTTGGGGTGGGCACCTAAAGTCCGGGCACTTGAGCTAGGTAATCATTGTACCATTCCTATTAAGTCTTATTTCCATTGCAGCAGCTTGATGTTCTCCATAAAGCCCAGTATATTGCCAGTGGAAGTTTGAGAACCTTCGAGGACTCCAATAGATCTCTTCCGAAATATTTCTGCCTAAGTACTGTACCACATTAGACAACTAAGTGGAATAGTTTTTATGATTGTATTGTCATAATGACGAGGAAATAGTGATTTTCTACTGCGAGTGTGCCATCTTAAGGCACACTTATGGCACTTAGAACATATTTTTTTATGTGCTTCTATTAAAATGGTACTCTCTTCTTATATACTTGAATATTTCAAGTTCTACATTTTTACGATAACAAGAAGGACCTTAAATTAATTTTTGAAACTACAATATCAATTACAACAACAAAAATAAAGCAGGAACTAGGAATTTGAAAGGTGGTTATTTTGTGATTGAAATACGGAATACCCTAAGGAAACCCCCACTTACAAATGCCCATGCGTTTCGGCTCATTTCTAAGGAGCTAAATAGATCGCAGATATCCCGCAAAATTGAAATACAGCAGAAAATCGCTTTCTCTGAAAAACGTTTTACTGACACGTTTTTATCAAAAAATACCTAGAATCGGAGAAAAAGAATGTCTGTTTAAAATTATACCGTAAAGCATTAGTAGAAGGCTTAAGGCTAGTAACATTGAAGGGAGTGGAAATGGAGATGGTAGAGGAGGTAAAATATCTCAAGGTCACTTTGGACAGAAAGCTTATCTGAATCATCATCTGGATAGAATTATCAAGAACGCGATGGCAGCATTAATACTAGCCAGCCACACATAATGGAAAAAGTAGAGACTAAAACAAGACATGCTATACACATATGTAGCACACCCGCAACAGCTGTGCAAGTACTTTTAGACTTGCCACCTCTGCAGCTAGTGATGCAAGGGAAGGCGAGGATGGGCACATATAAGCTGCAGAACGATAGTGATCATAAGGCAAGTTATAACGGAGCATACGAGAAGCGACATCCTGGAGAAGCGGATCGATCACATACCGATACGATATTGGTAAGAGTCCCTATACACCAGAAGACACTATCTGAATTGTTACGTTGACAGATCTAATATCAAGATTGCTAACGATCCCGAAGCAGGAATATCATGCTCTTGAAATGAGGATATAGTTACGAATTTGGAAGGTTTGCTTCATGTGCTTCAGATAAACGCATGCAATACGCCAAAAGAATGAATAAGAAATCGGTCCAAAATAGACGATTTCACATTATGTTTAACAGCCAAGTGACACTAAAAGCACTATCATGCTAAAAGATATGTTCTCCCCTGGCGATAGAACTGGCTAATAGGAACTGTGTCGGTCATCTGGCATTAGCAAATTGAAGACAATGAAAAGAGATTTCGTAGACGATGAAGGCGACTTCCATGTCCACCTTTCTCAGTTGTTCTAAAAGAAAAGAAAATAACAGCAGTATCTATTCTAATGTTTAACAATAACTTAATCCTAATTATTCTAACCAATAGTTTTTACATTAAAAATTATACTTTCAAATATTTATTTTATACGCCTAATGCTACTATCTCATAATTCAACAATTTAACACCAATTCAGACCACTAAAGAATATGATATATTCATTTACAATACAAAAAAAGTATTACCCTACTGACTATCTAAATATCATGCCGTAACCTCGATTTCGATATCGTATTGTGTTTTGCGATTCCGAACAACAGCCGTATCGTATCATGCAGCCCGTGTATGTACGGGATTACTACCAATAGTCCATTGCAGTTGGCCCGTATATACCGGGTGTCCAACCTAAGATGCAACGGTCCATAGCAGATTTATTGTTTTTTTGACAAAATGTTTCGAATAATGTTGCCTCGAATCATATTCTACACATGTTAAAATTAGTTTCAGTAATGGCGGACTTCCGGTTGTACCGGAAGTAGATACTAACTTTATTATTTTAAATGGAACACCCTGTATATTATTGCACTTTTGGATTCCTTGTTAAATTTAAATAACAATATGTTGGGCATACATTGGGCTAAGTTGTACCGTTTCCGAATTACATGACGTTTTTTGAAAAAAAATGACATTTGCAGTGTCTTCGGTATTTGGAAATATCTTAGGAAATACAAAAGTTAGAAAGATGCGGTTTTCAGTTTTCGCTTAACCATGAAACAGTACACGTGCTTAGAAAGTGGCCAACAGGACACTATAGGAACCACTAGATACAAACAAAATTTAATTAAAAAAAAGAAGAATTTACTAAAGTGCGTTTCGAAACATTGGAGATGAACATAGCAAAGATAAAAGAAAACACAACATTACTGGAATATCAATAAATCAGCATATTTTTCAAACTACATTACTCTATCCAATGTATGGCATACGTACACATCAAGCGCTTGCTCACAACAGGCTACACTTTAAACGGTAGTGTTGTCATTGTACAAACAATTTGTACAACACTATTATATTAAATGTTCAAAATGCTGTCCATTTTGAGCACTACATAATCGAAATCTCTTTTACAAACACTTCTGAACATTTCTGAGCATTTCTGGTGTGACTTCTTGAAACGCTCTTAAAATACGATGGAATATTTCATTAGGGGTTGTTGGTAGCGTATCATAAACTGTATTTTTAATGAAAGCCCATAAGAAGAAATCGCAGCTTGTAAGTTCTGGTGATCTCGGAGGCCATCTGACAGATCCAATCCAGTGGTCCGGAAAAGACACATCCAAAAATTGACGAACTTCGGCAGTACTGTGAGGTGGAGCACCATTGTGTTAGAAACACATCAGTTGACGAGTAGCTAACGGAATATTTTCTGACAGAACGTCTAAATTATTCTGAAGAAATTCCATATAAACCCTAAATCCGACGTTGGTTATGAAAGAACGGCCCTATGATATGTTGTCCAATGATACCTGCCCACACGTTGACTGACCATCTGTATTGACCATGTGCTGCAGTAAATCGATGGGGATTTTGTGTGTCATAATAATGACAATTGTGACGATCCAAAAATCCATTTTTGTGGAAGGTAGCTTCGTCTGAAAACATCACATTCTCGAAAAAGTTCGGTTCATGATCAGTTCTTTCAATTGCCCACTGACAAAATAACAGTCTGCTTTCGAAGTCACCTGCAGTAATTTCCTGGTGCAACTAGATCCGATACGCCGATACGGATGATACTTATGTATTCTTAAAGTGTTGTGACCGAAGATTTACTGATATTAGTCATTCTACTTATTTCGCGCACGCTGGATTCTGCATTTTCTTGTACTACTAACAATACTTGCAATTGATTTTCATCCGTATGTATGGAGTTATTGCGGTTCCGTTTTGTACGTGTTACGAATCCAGTGCTTACAAATCTACCCAGTAGCGACAGAAATGCCCTCCTATCTGGATGCCTTCTACGTGGGTAATACTGTGCGTAAACTCTTGACGCTAACAAAGCGTTTCTGTTACATTTACCGAGAACGAAAACCATATCTACTAATTCTTCTCGAGTAAGCGACATCTTTAATTGTTATGTTACCAAACAGTACTCTGAACGTCAGTTCTGACACTTGGAACACTAATAACGGTTAGATACCTAGTTTGTTTTTCAAACCTACTTTTGACTTTAAAGATGCCGCTTTAAACATCTCAAGTATGTTTTAGGCAATTTTGTTCGTTTCAAATGGTCCTATTGTGTTCTGTTGGCCACTTTCTAAGCATGCCAGTCTTATTGCTGCCAGTCCCAAACCTAGTGAAATGCGAGGGGAAGATGGCCGGCGGTGCTTCGCAATACGTATCTATCGTGAAAAACTAAAAAATCGCGAATATCTCCAAAACCGTTGGAGATAGACACAATGATACCCATATAAAATCGAACGAAAATTAAATTTTACATCCATTTATGTAAAAATTGCTATACCGTTCAATTTAAAAAAATCAAGTTATCCATGATTTTAGAGTTCGAAAATTACAGATCCCTGTTTAATAACGCTGTAATTAAACGCAACAATTTGAAAATAAAAGACGTGTGCTGTTCCATGATTAAGCGAAAATTGAAAACCGCATCTTTCTAACTCTCGTATTTCCTGAGGTATTTCCAAACACCGAAGACACCGCAAATGTCTTTTTTTTTCAAAAAACGTCATGTAATTCGGAAACGGTACAACTTAGCCCCAATGTATGCCCAACGTATTGTTATTTAAATTTAACAAGGAATCCAAAAGTGCAATAATATACAGGCTGTTCCATTTAAAATAATAAAGTTAGTATCTACTTCCGGTACAACCGGTAGTCCGCCATTACTGAAACTAATTTTAGCACGTGTAGAATATGATTCGAGGTAACATTTATTTGAAACATTTTTTCAAAAAGACAATAATAAATTGGCTATGGACCGTTGCATCTTAGGCTGGACACCCGGTATACATACGACCGATGCAATCATATGTCATGTTAACCTATAGGTAAGGTGAAGCACAACATTTATTGAAAGTGGGATATTGATTAATTGTATACACATTTACACTCGAATATGATTCGAGGTAACATTTATTTGAAACATTTTTTCAAAAAGACAATAATAAATCGGCTAGGGACCATTGCACCTTAAGCTGGACACCCGGTATATGTTAAAAGTAAAGAGGAATCTATGCATGAGAGTTCTTGAGATGTAAAAGCTCAGAATTTTTAAAGAATTTGTTTAATTTGTCGATTATGTTCCTACGTGTACGTTCTAAACAAAACAAAAAAATTTGTAGGTCAACGTAAAGTCAATAATCCGCGTGAAAAAGCACACTAATTAATCTCGACATCTACATATTATGTAGTACATGTGAAATGATGAATAAAACAGCGGAGTAAATTCAATCTCTCTGCTTTAGTGAAGATTTCGTAAGAAATGGAGAAAATAATATCTATTTTTGCCTATTTCAACTTCCTTTTGGAACAAAATGTATTCATAGCGGAGACTTAGTATTTCCCTCCGTCAACTTTTTATGTGGGTATTTACCAATGAAAATGTCTGGGTGTCAACCAATGTACATACCAATAGCGACGAATACCTAGTCTAACCCGTGGATACCATGCCCTGAATTAAAAGATTTTTTTTGGTTTGTACAAATTTACTCACTCTTATAAGTTCATTTATCATATGTTCTATTAACATCTATTAAATGAACTAACCTTAAGAGTAGCTTATTTGTGCCTGTTAAAAAAGAAGTGCCTGGGTGTGGATATAGTGTAAACATGGAGAATTTAGGTTGTTGCATCAGGTTATTTACACAACTTTACCTTCAAAAATTTTTTTGAGATGGCTTGAAACTTATAACAATTTTCTATCGGAAAATAAATCAATCAGAACCAACAAATGAACCACATGAAATATTCACAATTGATTACTAAGTAAATTAGCACAATTTAACACTAGTTATAGCAGTATATACAGTAATGTAACATACTATTTCATACAAGAAACAAAAAAAAAGTTAAAGTGCATATACATACACTTATTACATATAATATATACGTAATGTATGTCTATACATCTGTGTAACAAATGAATATCACCTACGTATCCTACACTGCATACGACACATTCTGACTTATACTCTAATTGACTTTAACAGATAAATTAGTGTTTTTATATCTTTATTTTTTAGTTCAGTAAGGGTCATTATTGTAAGTAGTTCTAGTATATTCTCTGGAAGTCAGCATATAGTACAACGTAGTCGCACAGCACCATTGTCGGCACTGATGTTAAATATTTCAATATATTATCACCTTCGCATCATTTCTAGTGAATTAGCAATTTGTTTGCCTGGTAATATCAAAACGAAACTGCGCTCGGCCACGATATGTGACTGTTGACTATTGAATCTGATAGCCTGAAATTCCGGTTCGTCTTTCAAAAATGGATATTTTGCAGTAAATTTGTACGAATTTGTGGCTTAGTAGTTTAGATGATCGTGTTCCATTGGAATTTTAAAAGCATCCTCTTCTTGTTCGCCAATATGCATCCGACGAATGTGAATAATAATAATACTTTGGTGAAAAATGAAAAGAAGTAAGTAAACTTGTTTAATTAATTTGATTTTCTTTATATGTATTATGAAATTATTGCGTTGCTGTTAGATTATGGGTTTAAAAATTTGACGTATATTTGCTTTGTTATTATTTCTCTCTTTTACGTTACTAAATATTGACTATACGTAAAACGATGACGTACTACCCTTAATTAATCTGATAATTACTAATTTTTTGCTATATTTTCAAGAATATTCCATACTTCATAAAAAGTACCTCTACACCATTATTACGTACAATCGTTTTCGATGAAGAATAGATATATAGAGTGTCTACAAAGCGTATTATCTTCTTTGCTTTTTAACTAAAATTTTGAATTAGGAATCATTTGAATGAACGCCAATCTAACAATAACGGATTGCTGTTATACGTTCTATATTGAAATTAACGGTAACTAAGAAATACCGGTGTTTTTATAAAAGTGAAAAGTATGTATAGTTTTAGCATTTCGCATCACTGCAAAAAATAAATGTTCAAACTATAAGTTATCTCCAATCTTTATAGTATATTTCAGTATTTCTAGCTTAATTTCTAAACTATTTTATCAATTCACTTTTAATCTCATCCGTAATCATATGTGAAGGCGTAGTATAATTTTTTTCTGTCTCCGATTCCAAACTAGAAACATTTCCATTATCATATAAATTTCGCAATAAGCGAATAAAATCAATTGATACAGTAAAAAAATAAAAACTATTCAAACAATAAACGAGTTGCGAATAATACGAATGGTGGTCATCAATATATTTTACATAATGATTTAATGTAGGTATTGCTATTTTTCTGTAGCGTGTTTATTTAAGTTATTGATGGTACCTTGAAAACAAACTCTTAATTTTTATTATATAATATATAAACCTTTTTACACCAAACTTCAGCTTCTTTTAACAATAAAAACAATGGTTATGATTAAAATTTTTAGTATGAATGGCGCCATTTATAGCTTTTGGGACAATTTATAAATCTCTGTATATTAATTTCGGCTGAATCTGTTTATTGAACTTAATTGGCAACTGCTTAATTAATTTAAACCATTTAGCTAACAAACTAAATTACATAGTTTTGTAATTTAAAAAGAAAGGAAATGTATTTAGTGACAATGACGGAAGATTTTTTAAACACATATCTTATGAAACATTTGGGTACAATTCATATTTTATATTAGGTATATCGTATATTGCACTAATGCATTACGGGTTCATGCAAAATATGCTAAATGATGACCTTTGCATATATGTATATATTGAAAAATATTTATATATTACAAGAAAGGTGAATTATTAGTTGAAAATCCAAAATCCAATCAGCAATATTTTTCCATTCATCATTATTCGTATCGATGTCGTGGAAAGTACAATAGCTACAATAGCATATCTAAAGTGGCAAAGGGAAATTTAAAGAAAATATTTTTAAATTACAAACGTGACGACTAGGGAGCGCAGACGCCGGTATCAGCGGTAATTTTCAAATTAACTTGTAAAACTTTCCGCATTAGATATAATTTCAAATTTGGTTAAAGACATTTTGTCATGTTGTGACTTATAAATTTAGTAGACCTGCCGAATCATGTAAAACCAAACCTACTACAACTTCTAAAGTTTTTATCCGAATTCAGAAACCAACTTGTTTGAGAAGGCATTTAGCGCTGTTTTTAATGGCACAATGTGTACTACTCGTTAGCGCGCCATTGCTATAAATGCACCAGATTTTTTCCCAACACTACAACCGTTGTAATTTCCAAGATATCGTCGGTCTCCACTCTTATTGGGGCACCCGGTATATGTATATATTGTAATCAGTTTCCTTTCCTAACTTTTTTTGTTACGAATTTCTATATGTTTCAAACTTTCTTATTATCCTTAATTGTTCTTCAATTTTTTCTTGTTTCTTACCTATGCTAACTTGTACACTTTTTACCTTTTTACTCAAGCAATATTACTGTATAGAACATGTTCGATACAAGACGGTGTTGGTTTATAAGAGTTTCAGAAAAGTGGACAAATTATATTAAGTTTATTAACTTGGGCTAAAATTGCAGTGTACATTAGTTCTGTTTCAGATTGTCCAAATGATGTAAATAGCTAAACTAAGCATTTTTTTATGGAAGTCGTCTAACATAGTCTCCGAAAGCACTGAAAACTTTTAGCTTTTTCTAAATAATCCTCTGGGTTCACTTTTAGTTTGCCAAAAATTTGACTGTCTTATTGGGTGCAGAGCCTCGCACTCGCATACACTATAGCAAGCATTCTCTGTCATCGCATTACACAGGATATAAGTCCTACTAAGTTGCAGTAATTCTTCAGTCTTCTTTCTTAATAGTCTCGTAATGAAGGTCTTTCCATAAATTTGCTTGGTTGTAGTATTCCAGTGCGTTCTGTGTGTTTCTTTTTAACCCAATTCCTTACCCGCCCTCGTGCTATGTTTTTAGGCACTCATAGAACATAATCTGGGCGGGAAGCAGATGAGCCCGTTCTTGCTAACTCATCCGCTTTTCCATTTCCTTCGATTGTCGAATGTCTGGCCACTCACAACAAAAGGACTTTATTGCGATCTGACTATTCAGTTCGCGAATACTTATTTTTATAAACCCTCTGAATGAGTTAAGTGGCACAATGCAGAATTGCATATGCCTAGTGCAAGAGTGATCCACTGTATTTGTCCCCTGTTGTAGATTCCAGGTCCAGTCCTGTTTTCGGTTTTTCGTTCGTTAGTGAGTTAAAATTACTACAATGCAAACTAACGCACCTGTTGTGTAATCCACACTCAAAAAGTATCTACATTGAATTAAACACAATTTAGTTAATTAAACAATTCTCTTTGGTTGTATATCTCCAGCGAACGATTTTTTTTACTGCGGCAACAAAAAAAATCTTAGGTATTTGTTGTTATTATAACATTTTTATATTGTTGTGGGAATGGTAGCAAGAAATCAATCGAACGCCTTGAATAGCTGAAAGATATTTCTTTAACAGTTGAAAAAGGTATAGAAAAATACTTTTCAATTATTATTTTGAAATGGTAATTTTGTTTACTGCATTTCATAATTATATATTTCATGCTAGTTTCACTAGTTTCGGCAAAAGTGCCTCCCTCAGGTGTTAATTAATATAAATTAAGAACTGCAACAGTGAATTAAGAAAACTTGAAAAACTATTGGACATAGACCATTCTAAGAAAAAAATAATTAGTGTAGCTCCGCGGCCGAAACCTCTCCTAAGTTACACTTGGATGGAGGTACTGAGAAAAGAGATTGCATTAAATGAAAAGTTTTATAACTTTTGGTTTTTATCATGTTCAGCGAAAAGAATACTTTGTCTCAGAAAAGTGTTTATTTTAACTGAAAGTAGCGTGCTGTTTTGCCGGAAGACTATTTTCTTCTTAAGTACTTGCTTTTCGACGAAAATTGAATGCACCTTAGTTTTGATTAATGTCTTATAATATCTGTATAACTTCTGTTTAAGTAAGACAATACACATTACATATTATATTGTTTTTATTATGTAACTATTTAACAATATATTTTAGTTTCTTTTACGTACGTTATAATATTATTGAATTATAAACAGTATTTTAAATAAAAAAAAAACGGATGTTTTGGTTTATTTGCGTGGACACGCATGTATACATCGATTTAAAACTTTTGCCTTTTAACGGAAAATGTAAGCACCTGTATCCAAGCTGAGTGCTTTTTTACGCGGAAGTTTGAAGGTTTTAAAACTGTTATACACGGGAAAAACAAATCTTGTTGTTTTTTTTTTTCATGCATTTGGTTACAGTTACTAAATTATTACTTGATTTAGGAATATTAAAAATATTCCTGTATTCAATCAAACAAATAATTTGGTTAGTGGATTTATTTGAAGCTAGCGCAGTATTTATCAATTAAACTAAATATTTACATAGAAGTAAAAATAAACATCCCATTTTATTTTCGTATAACAGTTTTCTCCCCATATAGTTCAGCAGATGAACAGATATACTTATGTGTAGTAGAGAAATTGTCGCATAGATGGCGCTTCTCCTATTTGATATCAGTAACAGATAATATATCGCACAAAATACTCTGAAAACTACAGTCGTACCATACTAATCTGGTATATTTACTAGTTCAACATCTGATGGGAGTCATCGCCACTGAAAGGATGATTTTCTTTAACGGCACACTAGAGTGCTTTGGAAGATGGTCACTGCGACCAACTCCCCCCAATTCTACTATAGGATTTACAACATTCTTACGGCAAATTCTCCCTCCTTAGTGTATGGGTTTTTGGAGATAATTCATTATCATTTCGATTAAAAATGATCACAGCATTTTGCTGTGTTTACGCTTAAGTCTAAAATGATTAAACGTTATAAGAAAAGGAAAAACTTCTTGAATCAAAATGCTTACGGTTTTCTGCCAATCTGCGTAGTTTTCAAGTTCAAAATAAAGAAGACTTGAATCAACTATCATTATCTTTCACTTAAAAGAATAAACTGTTTCAACGAAAAATATATTATTTCCAAAGGAATGCGTGAAATTCAAATTATATTCCTTTTCAAGAAAACACCAAATCATATTGGCCATATAAAAAACGCAAAAAATGTTTATTGCAATTCCTTTTAAATGAAAAGGACATTTCTCTCAGTGTAACACGCAAAGTCACCCCGTCGATAGAAAGTGTTGTTTCTTCTATTCTGTTTTAACAAAAGCTAGTGTAGAAAGTGTAGCACTAACAAACAAACCTGCTATTTGTAAGTATTTTGTTCCAATATCTCTAAAAATAAAAGTGATCAAACTGATATTATTCAGTTCCTCAACCAAAAACTTAATTAGTTGATTTAATGCTTTAGGTTTGTCTAGCTAACCACATTTACAATTGAATTAAATAAAAAACGTGCTAACTTTGTAGTAATATTAAAGGAACCATTTTCAATGGTATTTAGAACAAGTTGAAACTTTAATTTAACTAAACACATTCAAGTTAAGTTCTGTCTTTATAGAACGTAAGAAATTGCTTTGGTTTAAATCAGATCTTGACCATGATAACAAAGAATGTTTTTTTAAATTCAACATTATAACTTTTGTCAGTGTATAATAAACGATGAAATGTCCATGCCATAAAAGTTTATTAACCATTTATACCTTGTCCCCAGTCAACTTGTCATTCTTTATTTAAACTGTCAACGCGACTTGTCAACAGCATTTCAAAAAAAAATATTCTTCATATCATTTATTGCTTTTTTTTTTGGCGGTTTATAAATGAAATGAAAATTATTGTTACAGAAATAATTTGGATAGGTTTACAATGTTATGGAGTCACCTGATAAGGGTATTACAGCAAATATATTGAATATTTGCGACGCTTTGGGTATCTTTTCGTAGATATATGGAAATATAGAAGGTCATGGGATAATGGACCATTTGATAGAAGCATTCATCCATAAAATTATTAATGTAGGCACTACCCTATACATAAATATAGTTTACTTTTAAAATAAAAATATCAGTATCCAAAGTATTTTAATCTTTACAGGCTGTTTTATAGTAGATAAATAACTACCTGACATCTTTCAAAGTTGTATGTCAAAAAATGATGCGTTGATTATAAATTTAAATTTATTCGCAATTTTCTATGCTTTTGTTTAGGACTATCTCAAGTTAATAAAATTTTGCAGTGTAAACCGGTGCACTACTCCTAATTTTGAAAGAAAATATATAATCCGAAAAAGATATAGTCTGCCCATGGATATAACAATTTAACTTATTCACAAGCGCTTGAACTTCAAAAAAGAAAAAAATATGTCGGGGCAGGTAGTGGATAATTACCGGTAAACATTATTATTAAAATCGTTATATCTATGGACAGATTATAATATAATGTATTCACATAGGAACCCATTAAACAACACGCCTACTCTATGACATTTTATTATTTCAAGTCACATTTCATTCTGTCGTAGCTAATTCTCTGATGAAACAATAAATAGATTGCGAAAGCTCAGAATGTGAACATTTGAGTACATATTTTGTTTGAATTTTGGTTTACTAGATCCATTATTGGTAATCCTAATGTTCACATACTTACTCAATTTAACTTAATTTATAATATTGACGATATGAATCCCAATACCTCTAATGTATGTTTTTATGACACGATATTATTTCCTATCTGATAAGGAGACAAGTTCTGATTTTTATCAACAACTTAGAAAAAACTGTCTTGACCGGGAATCGAACTCGCGCGTTCGGGGGAGAGCGAACATACGTGTAGTTGAATTACCCTAAAGATGGCATGGTATACCTACTGAAAAGAGTAGAAAATAAAATAGTCAGCACCCTTTATAATTATTAGTGGTAGCTATATATAGTAAGCCGCATAACGATTCTAATAGTTGGTGATGAATACTAGAAAGGAATCCTTTTTTAGCCAGTACAATTTATACTAAAAGGTATCGGAACAGGAGACTATCCAGAAATTATTTTTTAAAAACTAATAAATTTACTAAATGATTACTAGATTTATTCAAATAAGAAATTTTCTTTATAGCTAATGCGAAGAAACGTGTTATGGTTCCGCTCGTCCACAACCAATTTGTCCGGGTTTAAATAAAACACTCACTTGTTCTAAACTACGTTTATTACACAGAAATACAATACGCGGTTTCGAAAAGAGTAATTTTACTTAGGACAATTTGCAAATCACTTGTTTAACACATGTAACAGCGGAGATACACGGAGTGTTTGGACAACAGGATGATTCTCTTTGTTTCCCTGAAGGGGCATCCTTATATAACCTTTAGGTCGGCAATATTTCCCAGAATCGAACGGCAACGGGTGGTCCTTCGCTGTTGCATGTTTTGGTAAACAGACAGAACTAAGAATCGAATTATGCGATTGGAGGTGCTAAAGTTAAAAACAGTAAATATGTATTGGAGTATAGAATTGGCGGTGAATGTCAAAGTAAGGTGGTTACAATTGTATACGATCTAACTAATATAAACAGCAAAAGGCTGTTAGGTAATACAATGAATTTGGAACTGAACACGTAATGGTAAAAGATAGAGTAACGTTAAAATTGGATAAAGAGTCGTAAAATGAAATGAAGGGACAGTTCAATAAACGTTGAAGGTAAACATAGAAATAAAACTACACTAAAATATAATAAACAATGCGTGTGGTCCGCGCACAACAAATCCATAATATAAAACTAACAATTAGAACTACTACTAATAATTACACTACACAAAACGAGTTTAGGTAATGTTGAAATTAAGAAATGAAAAAATGAGTTAAACTTTATATTAATACTTTACATATGGATGCAAGACAGAAATATAAGCAACAAACGTGCAAGTAGACGTTCTGTTATATATATAATAATCAAAACTCTAAGCAAATTCATTCAGCACATTAGAAATTTTGAATTGAATCTTTTTCAGTTTCTAATGGAGGCATTGATAAATTTAAAAAAAAAATTAAACTTATGATAAAATTAATCGATAAATAAGCTTTCATTATGTAGACAAAATCCTAAAACTTTTCAATAAGTGAACATGCAAATATCGATGGATTCTTGAAGCATAATACAGTGAACCGTGCAAGTCTTTGCGGCCACCTTTTAAGAATGAACGATAACAGCTGGTGACGTCCACAGTCGCCAGCTACACCCGTCCCTACTTCGCTTGCTTTAGAATGATTAGCAGTCATAAATTGTTTTGTTAACAACATACAATGCAAATCCAGCAATTATAGAAATCAAACATTCGAGAGAGAAATTATCTAGGCTCTAATTTGGATTTCAGTACACTGGACAAAAGATTCACAATATACTATTTTGAAATATTTTGTAAAGATAGGATTCTTGGAAATAGTTCAGCAAGAAGAAGATTTTGATAATCAAGAAGGAATTACATTAAGCCATCCCTACACATTGAATTTGGAATACTGAAAGGGGTAAATAATGTTCCTCCTAAAACCGAAAGAGAATGTGGATTCTACATCCACGTTCCCCTATTGCTACAAGAAATTAAGTTCACAGAGCATTCATAAACAAATTGTTTGCAACAAGAAAGAAAGCACATTGAGAAGAGCATTTGTTGCCTTCTTTTTTCTTTCATTATCATCTCTTCATTTGATTATCACTTTAAATTGAATTAAGCATTGTACATAATATTTGATTAATTTCGTCAAGTTTTGCATTACTATTCATAATATAAGCTAATATTTAATTTCTACTTTCGCGTTTCAATAATATGTTTTTCTTACTCCGCCAACCTTTCCTTTAAATTAATTTACTTAAAATTTATTTGGAGAAATTGAATTTTTAAATTTTATTTTTTTTCATTATTCTAAATTGTGGTATAAATCGCTAAAAATAAGAAGAGGCAAATA
Source organism: Protaetia brevitarsis (assembly GCA_004143645.1). Taxonomy (NCBI): domain Eukaryota; kingdom Metazoa; phylum Arthropoda; class Insecta; order Coleoptera; family Scarabaeidae; genus Protaetia; species Protaetia brevitarsis. Next base: position 2,157,574 of record RXPK01000297.1, read on the forward strand.
GAAAATTAAAATTAATCCATTCCTGATGAGCATCCATTATTAGCTGTCACCTTTTTGCTTAAAGATGCACAATTATCCACATATTACATTCCCGAGATATAGTTATAGCACAGCCCCAGTAATAAAAAAAGAACGTATTATATTCTTGTACCCTGTATATAAGCAAGATTTTTCTTTCGACATATATCACGCAGTATTTCAAAAGTAAAACAGAATCATTGATGCGCCATCTATGCAACAATTTCTGTGCTGCACATAAGTATATCTGCTTATCTACTGCACTATATGAGGAGAAAACTGCTATACGAAAATAAAATGCGATATTAATTAATATTGTAAATGCGGTTAGCTAGACAAGCCTAAAGCATTAAATCAAATAAATTAAGTTTTTGGTTGAGGAACTGAATAATCTCAGTATGATCACTTCTATTTTTAGAAATATTGGAAGAAAATACTTACAAATAGCAGGTTTATTTGTTAGTGCCACACTTTCTACACTGGCTCGTTGTGATTAAAACAGAATAGAAGCACCACTTTCTATCGACGGAGTGACTTTGCGTGTTACACTGAGAGAAATATCCTTTTCATTTAAAAAGAATTGCATTAAACATTTTTTGCGTTTTTTATATGGCCAACAGGATTTAGTGTTTCCTTGAAAAGGAATATAATTTTAATTTCACGCATTCCTTCGGAAATAATATATTTTTCGTTGAAACAGTTTATTCTTTTAAGTGAAAGATATTGATAGTTGATTCAAGTCCTGTTTATTTTGAATTTGAAAACTACGCAGATTGGCAGAAATTGTAAGTATTTTGATTCAAGAAGTTTTTCCTTTTCTTATAATGTTTAATCATTTTAGACTTAAGCGTAAACACAACAAAATGCTGTGATCATTTTTAATCGAAATGATAATGAATTATCTCCAAAAACGCATACACTAAGCAAGGAGAATTTGCCGTACGAATGTTGTTAATCCTATAATAGAATTGGGGGAGTTGGTCGCAGTGACAATCCTCCTAAGCACTCTACTATGCCGTTAAAGAAAATCATCCTTTCAGTGGCGATAACTCCTATCAGATGTTGATCTGGAAAATATACCAGATTAGTATGTTACGACGTTACGACTGTAGTTTCCAGCGATATTTATTTTTACTTCAATGTAAATATTTAGTTAACTTAATAAAAACTACGCTAGCTTCAAATAAATCTGCTAACTAAATTATTTGTTTGATTACTGGATTATTTTTAATATTCCTAAATCAAGTAATAATTTAGTAACTGTAATCAAATGCATTAAAAATGGTTGAAAACAACAAGATCGTTTTTCCCGTGTATAACAGTTTTAAAACCTTTAAACACAATATACTGCTGTAAAGTTCCTTGGCTTATAAGTAAATCAGCATTAACTGAAAATATTCCAATTGTCTTTGAAATTTCTTTAACGTCGCGCGAACAATATTCACTTTTATTCATTATTGTTTGTGTATCTGAGACTTATGCACGTGGGAACATGAATAAAACTAAAATACTTCCGCGTAAAAAAGCACTCAGCTGGAATACAGGCGCTTGCATTTTCCGTTAAAAGGCAAACGTTTTATATCGATGTATACATGCGTGTCCACGCAAATAAACCAAAACATCCGGCTTTTTTATTTAAAATACTGTTTATAATTCAATAATATGATAACGTACTTAAAAGAAACTAAAATATGTTGTTAAATATGTACATAATAATAACAATATAATATGTAATGTGTATTGTATTGTCTTACTTAAACAGAAGTTATACAGACATTATAAAATATTAATCAAAATTAAGGTGCATGCTATGGAGTCTTGTGATGAACAGCCTGCTCTCTGAACTTCGGGGCGCGGGCTTCCGCGCGCAGGGCTATGCCGATGATATCACCATTCTTGTCTGCGGGAAATTTGGGGGCATACAGAGGGGGGCGCACTAAATACAATTTGTTTATATCAGCCTGACGTCACGATTTGTTGTGGGGTACAATCCACCAGGCGGCGCCGAATGCCGAAATAAATCATGTGTTACCGCCATTGTTGTTTTTGTGTCATTTTGATTCTGACAGGGTATTGAGTATTATCTATTCGAGCGTTATCAAATTAAAAATTTTGCAACTTGTGTTCTCTTGAACAAATAATTATTCGTTTCATAGGTTGTTTCATAGTTTCACGTGTCATAGAAAACCTGTGCATTCAACAGTTTTTTTTTTTTACGAAGCCTTCTTTCTGCAGCAAGTAAGTTAAAAAATCAAAATTTTTGTGATAAAAGTAATTTACTGTATGATTGTTGCTTTAGACATGAGGGACCGTTCCTGTACAGTAATGGGTTGCACTGACCGGACATCCTTTAGACATCAGTTTCCTAATCCTGAAAAGGTACGGAACGCTTCAATAAATGGATTGAGCCTTCTGGTAATGAGAAATTGCGAAGTGTGGATCCGCACATAATTTATCGAAATTATTGTATCCATCATATTCATTTTGCTCAAGAAGACATATCGTCTAACATGTTTTTATGGAAAACGGCTATTTCACCATTATTCCTACCAAGATTGCCACTGACAACAGGTAATTTATTTCTTCTGTTCTGTATGTAGTACGTGGAATCATATGTACTTATGCAAAAGAATATACTTTACTTTATAATTTATACATATATCTACGTTAAGATACTTTCTGTAAACATGTTTCAATAAAAATGTATGTGTAATAATTATAGAATGTGTGGTCTTTTTATTCGTATCATAACAATAAAATGTATTAAAGGAAGGCTGTGTTACCACTTTTGCGCAATTTTCAACATATGGAAATTCATATGTTGAAAATTGCGCAAAAATGGTAACACAGTCTTCCTTTAATACTCTGAGGCAAATTTAAATAATTTCAAGTAACCGCGCTAAATGTCCGTTAAGCGGGAGTACATATCGCTAGATGGCGCGAGCAGCACAGTTACACGAATTTCTTAATAGTGACCCATCTATACCAACTACCTTATCTATGGGGGCATAGTATCCGAGAGGATGCAGGTCGCGCTCAGGCTTGTAGAGAGGTGGTGTACAAGAGAGGCTCTCAATGTCAACTCCAGTAAAACGACTATGGTTCCGTTCACTTGGAGGAGGAAACTCTCCAATCTCCAGTGTCCCACTATATTCGGCTCCAAAATACTCGTATCAACCGAGGTCAAATACTTGGCTGTTATCTTGGACGCCAAACTGCTGTACAAATCACTAGAACGTGTGACGAACAAAGCCATTAGGAACTTCTGGGCCTGCAGAGGCATGTTCGGTAAAGCGTGGGGGCTAAAGCCTTCAATGGTACACTGGCGAAGGTCATAGTACCCTCTATAACTTACGCCTCGCTGGTCTGGTGGCATAAAGCAAATCTAGGCTATGCTATAAGTGCGCTTAGTAAAGTCCAAAGGATTGCCTGTTTGGGGATCACGGGAGCCATGTCCTCGGCGCCGATTGCTGCTATGGAGACCATTCTTGGACTTCCCCAGCTGCAGTTGGTGCTATGGTCTGAAGCAATCCTAGGGGCCTACAGAGCAAAATGTAGTGGATGCAAAGGCTTTTCCGGCAAAGTCGGAAATCACACCAGCATCTTCAACTACAGCGAACAAACAGTTCCACTGTCCATAAAGGCAGACAAGATCTCGCCCGTTTTCAGATTCTCTGGGGGATACAGCATAGATATCGCCAGCAGAGAAACTGCAATTGCATGCATCCGCAAACCAAATCGAGGTATATCCCGTTGGTTCGTCGATGCCTCGAAAACGCGCAATGGCACGGGCATTGGAATCTGGAGCGAGATGGCGAAGCCTTCAGCCTAGGAACCTCCCCCACCATTTTCCAAGCCGAAATCATTGCCATTCAGACTTGTGGTGAGGGCATCTCAAACTGCCCACGCGTGAATGGAAGGATAGAAATCATCTCCGACAGCCAAGCTGCCCTCAAAGCTTTGCGGGCTGTCAGATTTGATTCTGAGGTGGTACTGGGGTGCCACAAGATACTGAAACAGCTGGCGGAACATCTTAATGTTACATTGAGATGGGTGTCAGGTCACTCCGGGATCAGAGACAATGAAATCGCTGACACGTTATCTGGAGGTGCCAGCGAGCTGCCGTTCGTTGGTCCGAAACCGACGTGTGGTAGCTTGTATAGGGGCATCAAAAGGTTCGCAGGTCACTTGCTGCTAGGCACTGTTCTTTCTAGAATAGACTTGAAGGCGCTAAACACTGTAAATCCTTAGGACTCCAACCGTATCAGGAAAGACTTCGTAAAGCAGTTTTTATAAGCAGGGACAGATTGAGATTACTCACAGGAATCTTAACTGGGCACTGCGCACTAAATAAACACAGGCACCGCTTGGGGCTAGTGAACTCTCCCCTGTGCAGGAGGTGTGGGAGGGGCGGAGGAAACTCCAGCTCACCTTCTTCTCAACTGCTCGGCAGTGGATGGGGAGAGGCAGACGCACTTTGGGGGCCACCGGTTGGACGAATCCAGAGTTGGCAAATTAACTCAGCCAGATTGCGAACTTCTTTGATAGGGTGCAACCTGAGAGAGAGGGCTAAATATGGACGTGGGGGCACAATAGGTCTCTTTGGCCGAGCTGGCTTCTCGAATTTTACACCCGCCCATGGGAAAAAAAGGTGCATTCCATGTAATTACGGTTACTTTTCGTGCTGCAGTTGCATACCTCCAACCGAGCAACTCTCAAAAGTTATGAGAACTTAAATATAAATTTTGAAGATTCTTTTTTTTAATATGTATATATTGGCTTGCGGGATCAAAGCCCATTTGCCAGCAATAAATTTTAAAATGGTTCTGCCTATTTTATTTGTACTATGGAAATGATGGTCATATTGATCACATTAACGTTAAACTCAGCGGAGCTCAGCGCTAGCAGCGCCGTAACTCCCTGAATGCAGCCATTGACTCAAGTGATATACTATCTAACAATACGTTGAACTTTCATGTTCCATCTTATCCATCTCGATTTGTATCAACTTTTTGCTACCCACGTCAAGAACTAATCTGTTAGTTAAATCTTCCATATTAAGTATGTGCAAATTAGCTGATAAACATTATGCGGATATATTTCACAATCTCTTGTAATCTCTTGTATTACCAGTTTATTATATACTACATGTAATTTTCTAGCTATAATTGTGTATATATCTATTACTTATAATTGTCCTGTTATTGGTACTCACTATTGGGCAATAAATTTATGATATTATTATTATTATTAATCACCACGCTTCTTACCCTTTTATCCAACTTCGTCTAATCAAAGGGCAAAACGCGACGTCTGCAGATATTATTGCTCTTAGATACTTAGAGAAATTTCCCCTAAATAAATAACTGTAGGTATATCAGTTCAAATGTTAAAGCATGATTAAAGTTGACAAAGTAAGTATCAAGCTTCGTATTTAATTCTATAATTTTAAACTCGCACGCGGAATATAACTCTTGTCTTTGTTTTATTTTTTTTTTTTCTGGGAAGACAAAGCATTTCATCAACTCTGTATACCTATAACAAATAAGTGTTATGCGTTCAAGTTCAACGAGAAAAACATTCACATTCCTTAGTTTATAAAAATACGTCACAAGTTTTGTGCAGTCATGTGCTAGTGACCTCAGCGTATTCGCAAAATAAATAATTTTAGCACTTCTAATGTAGTTAGGGTAAAGGGTAAATAATAAACAATTTGCGAATGCTATAAATAGAACGGGGGAATTAGTAACCAGTATTAAGGTCATATTAATCATTTCAAAAGACCCTACTGTTATCAACAAATTGCCTTCATGAGTAACGATTACCAAAAGCCTTTTAGAACTGGCGGTGCGGCATGTATACTTATGTGTTGTGTCTGCTTACACTATTCAATATAGCAACAATTGAAAATTATCATAATTGGTACAATTAGGAGTGTAATCGGAAGAAATTGCATTATTTCTACAAATATACAGTATGTTCGACCATCTTAGGGTCAGTGATGTTATATCCCAACATGTATGTAGGCAATAATCACAGACGCGCTTAGCTCTAGGGCAAACGACACTCGTAATGACATGATACAATTCTATTAAATGTAAATAATCATATGCGAGTATTAAAGTACTAATGTAGTAGTCAATGTATAATTGCTATTTTTATGGAAATAAAAACATTTCTAAAAATAAATAAATATTTTCAAGCAGATGAGAGAAGTAAAATCAATTTCTAGATATATGAAATTGCTTTCAGCAATAAGGGAAATAATAATAAATATATTCCTTTCAAAAACACTGCCAATAATAAAATAAACTGTCTTGAGAAAAAAAGTGAGTATATTGTTTAAAATATAAAAAAAAACAAGATCCTATGCAAAACCAGGATAAAAGGAGACTTAATATAATAAATATATCTCAAAACAATATCCAAGCTGAAATGCGCAATACCCTAGCCTATCATCAAAATTTCAACGGGCATTGGACAATGCTTCGGCTGATATGTGCAATATATACCTGCAATCTATAATTTTTTACGTAATTCTTCAATAAAATGAGCTCTTTCATTTTCAAAGCCCTAAATATTGAGGACTTGGGCATAACCCGATAAGAAAAAATTTTTAGGGGCTAGATCGGGTGGAGTACCATTTACACTCCATCCGCTGATCAGCCAATTATCGAATTATTTCCTGTAAGAGTAACTGCATTAATGAGCCGGATAGCCGTTTTGTTGAAATCAAATCGTCATTACGAGTTTTGAAGGTTTCCTATACGGTAACATGTGAGTAGGTACAAGCATCCATGCATTTCAAATTTTTTAATTATGCGGCGATGATAATGTTTTACTACCCATTTCTTTTCTTCATTGGAGAACATATCCATTTTTCAAATGCAATTAAATAGTGTTCATTCCACCTGGATTTATTATTATCTAATAGGAGGACAATAATAAACAGCAGTGCGACTAAAAATAATAGTTGAAATATTTACTTATTCTATATAGAAACGATTAAATGGCGATAGGAAACAAGGAATAATAAATATAAAAAATCTTAATGCACCGAGATCCTGGGGGGTATTTCTTAAATGTATGCGACATTTGACCTATACTTTTGATGTCGCAGGATTTGAATCGCATGCGCATACAATTTGATATTCGCGACATTTAGGTGTATCGTGTGATCTTACGTAACAACATCGCACAATGCAAACGTACCACTCGCAGATAAAGAAAAATAGTGTTGTTAATGGTGAATGCAGAATTATTTCCTTTGATTTTCTTGACTTTCGAAACAACGGAATGCGATAATATCGTCGAAGGGATCTGTTAAAATTGATACTCACCTGTTTATGTTTTAAATGTTTTATTTCTTCATTTTTATTTAACACTCATATTTTTTTATGATACATTTTCATGATAGTCATTATTATCTTTTGTTTATAACAAACATCATATTTTATCGAATAGTACACTTATATCGCTTTAGTTCATTAATTTTTTGGTTTTTTTTTTCATTTTGACTTTGACTGGTAGATTGGGATAATAAAAACATTAAAACTTGCTTGTAAATCTTTATTCTCTACTTTGAATGCATGAGCTCAACACATAACCATATTGGATTTATCGCATGCAATATTAATTAGATATGTTACATAGCATGTCCATTACATTAGATGTATTACATGTTTAGCGTAAAATACTTTCAGCACAGCGTTCAGTGGTAAATACGTCTTCCGAGAGTTCCGATTTTTGAAGAAAATACATAGGTATAATAGTACACTAAATAGTTCATAAGTGAAGGTACATATTTTAACAAGTTTGCAAACAACAAATTATTACAAATTATTCCTGTTAACCTACTTAATTCTTGTTCCTTCTCTTGCCTTCCTGTAAAGAAAAAGAAATCATTGACAGCTAGATATAAGATATACAGAGCCGGATCTAAAGGGAGACAAGCCGGACCCTCTGCCCTTGGCGACAATTTCAGCTGACGCCAAAGTCAAATATAACGTATTGACAGAATTAATTACACTACGTTACAAATTAAAAAAAAAATTAAGTACCCACTTCAATTTTTCCTGTTTATTTATTTATACAAATCGCTTAATGAGAACACCTATGTACTTTTTTTCTATCACGTACTGTTTTTTGGGTACGGTAACTAATAATTATTGGTAAAAAACTTAAAAATATACACATTGCTTTATTTAATTATCAATAATTCGAGTAAATTAACGACAAAAAATTAAAACTAACGACAAAACTTATTTTGTTTTGTTAATTAGTCCCAAGCCTGGTGAAATGCGAGGGGAAGGTGGTCGTAATCGCAATACGTATCTATCATGAAAAACTGAAAAATCGCGAATATCTCCTAAACCTTTGGAGATAGACACAATGACACTCGTATAAAATCGAAAGAAAATCAAATTTTACATCCATTTATGTAAAAATTGCTATACCATTCAATTTAAAAAAAATTAAGTTATCCATGATTTTAGAGTTCGAAAATTACAGAGTCCTATTTAATAATTCTGTAATGTAAACGCAACAATTTTAAAATAATAGACGTGTGCTGTTTCATAATTAAACGAAAACTGAAAACCGCATCTTTCTAACTTTCGTATTTCCGGAGATATTTGCAAACACCGCAGACATTGCAAATGTCATTTTTTTAAAAAAAACGTCATGTAATTCGGAAACGGTACAACTTAGCCCCAATGTATGCCTAAAGCCCCGGTCCCACCGCCTGTGGCTGGGCCAGGCTCGCAAGTCACGAGCCGCTTGAGGTGATCCGTGTGTGCTTGTGGTATATCGAACCATGACAGATGTCACTGTTCCCACGGCGCGTGGCTTGGCAATCTCGAGCAACCTCGAATCAAATTACCAGAGGTTCCCTATCAGTTTTAAAACGTACCGCAAATTCTAGGCGGTAACTGTCACTGCTGTCATTAAAGATATTCGGCGCGCTACGTGTATTCGGCGCATACGTAATTCTCTTTTTTTTTATATCTTACTTTCGTATATTGTGTGTTTCTCTAAATTATAACTCAAGTTGTTTATGATTTATTCTTCACTTTAGCGGATTACAGGTACAGTATATAATTGTAGCTAGAGTTCTAAACTTGCTGGAAACTAGTATGAATCTTGTATTGTGCATTTTTTTTTAAAAGGATATATAAATCTGGCTTATATGTTTCATCAATTCCAGCCCCAGTTCTTGTACTGTTTTTAACTTTCATTGCCAATTTCCTGTAAGTGACCATCATCAAATTATCTTTTTTTTCTTTAAATCTTTTAAGGAACAATCGACACTTATGTTATTTAAAATTCGTATCCAAGCATCATACACAATTTTTTTTTCCTTATGGTGTTCATGTTGGGGATTCCATATAATAGCTTCTCCCTCATACAAATCCAGAAATTCGTTGCTCCACTCCATTCTCATCAATATTCAACAAACATCAGCAAACACGCTTGACATTAACCGAAAAAATTATGACAACCCTTCAAAATTTTTCAATGACAGCCTACTGATAAACTTTTTAGAACTTCTGTATAAATGCAAGCTAAATGACAGGCCGTAGGAACGGGGCTCGAGCTTGTCATCCGACGAGCCACAGGCCTTTGATGTCCGAGCATTTACCGACATTTCACGGGAAAGCCCGCGCCACCCCGAGCCATATCGAGTATTTGCGTTCCCACGGCGCGTGGTATGACAAGCTTCAGTTCAGAGTGTTCAGACTCGCCGAGCCACAGGCCGTGGGAACGGGGCCTAACGTATTGTTATTTAAATTTAACAAGGAATCCAAAAATACAACAGTAATATACAGGCTGTTCCATTTAAAATAATAAAGTATCTACTTCCGGTACAACCGGAAGTCCGCCATTACTGAAACTAATTTTAAAATGTGTAGAATATGATTCGAGCCAACATTTATTCGAAACATTTTTCCAAAAAAGCAATAATAAATCGGCTATGGACCGTCACATCTTAGGCTGGACATCCGGTATGTATATCAGGTAGAATATTTCAATCTGTCGCTACGAGCACGAAGTGACATGTAAATATGCATATTGTATCTATAAGGGGATAAACTGTGAACTCTACCCCCCTTGAAAATCCCAAGATTTTGTGCCAGAATCGGCATAGCCTATCTAATGCCATCAGTATATACTTCAAAAACAAGACGTGATAGAAACAAAAAACATCCACTGCTTACATATTGTAACTAATTGAAAGCCATAATAGTAATCAGTTTTTCAGGTACGAAAATCGTGTCACGCAGTGTTATTATTAATAGGCATGGTGGCATCGTGCAAGTATCTAAGCATCCTGCAATAATCTAAAAAAGTTTATGGTTTGACGATATTAGATGTTTATGTCGTATTTTTCCCTTATGTTTCGTTAAAACACTTTACAGCTACTATTATACCCTTTATTGAGTTTTATATTTTTACGTACACGTTACAGAAAAACAAAACGAATGTCAACCATCTTAGTTTTTACATCTATCTCTATTACAACATACGCGTTCTTCTTAAAAACTAAAAAAAACATTAGGCAACTAAATATCCCTAGGCACAATGATAATCATTGAGTTACTATTTAAAGTTCTTCAAATAACAACACTTCCCCTTAACTCAGTGATTATTCAATACCAAGTTCTTGAGTGCAAAATTCATGTTTGGGTCTCGGTAAACCTTTTGTTAATACATCAGCTATCATTTTATCAGTAGAGACATAGTCAATTGCAATAGTACCTCTTTCAACAATTTCCCTGATGTAGTGATACTTAGTATCAATATGCTTTGTTCTACTATGATATACTGGGTTTCTTATTAACTTTTGAGCACTTTGGCTGTCGTTAAACAACTTTACTGACTCATTTTGCTCAAGGAGTTCATTAAGTAAACCAGTTATAAAAACTGCTTCTTTGCCGGCTTCGGTTATAGCCATATACTCAGCTTCAGTGCTGGAGAGTGCCACACAAGACTGTTTCTTGGATTCCCAAGATAGTGCAGCATGACCAATTTTAAATATATAATCTGAGTACGATCTTCGATCGTTTACATCGTTCGAAAAATCTGCATCTACATAGCCTGAAACTTTTATATTTGATTTTTTAAACGTTAAGGTCTTATTAATGGTCCCCTTTAGATATCTCAAAACCCTCTTTGCGTGCTTCCAGTGTTCAAAGTCAAAAGTAGAATTAAATTGGCTTAAATAGCTAACACTATATGCTATATCTGGTCTTGTATGCACGGCCAAATACATTAAAGATCCGATCAAATTTTGATATGGTAGGTTAGGTTTCTCACCAACATTTGGTTTTAATTTTAAACCTACTTCAATGGGGGTCAAAACAGGTTTAGCATCCATCATTCTAAAGTTTTTTAACAATTCTGAAATATAATCACTCTGGTCAATTCTAATTGTATTATTTTCTTTGTCATAATCTACATTTAAACCTAAAAAACGTTTTACTGCACCTTTTGCAGTTCTTCCCACATTTCACTGGCATTTTCACATTTACAAATATGTATTATTTGATTATCTTCAATACTTAAGGATATTGTAGCTTGAGCCTTTTCATCCTTACGCTTCCAAGTATCATCAGGGTTGTCAGGCACTTCATCTTCAATAACACACCAGTTTCCTTCGCGAATTAGAATCATCTTAATTCGGAATTTCCAGATTTGGTAATTATTATTATCTAATCGTGCAAACGTAAACTTGATGCTTCGGAATCCATTTTTTTTTTTTTACTTTTCCTTTATCTTTCTTTATTACTCAATCAAAAAGACTGAAGCAGCCTGGGCCATAACCTGTCGTATTTTTCCTTATGTTTCGTTAAAACACTTTACAGCTACTATATACCCTTTATTGAGTTTTATATTTTTACGTACACGTTACAGAAAAACAAAACGAATGTCAACCATCTTAGTTTTTACATCTATCTCTATTACAACATACGCGTTCTTCTTAAAACTAAAAAAACATTAGGCAACTAAATATCCCTAGCACAATGATAATCATTGAGTTACTATTTAAAGTTCTTCAAATAACAACAGTTTATGATTCTGTTAGCGCTTGAAATTTTGACATACACAATAATTTGTACCTAATGCATTTAGATATTAGAACACATATTACTAGCACAGCCTTTTGTGGATGTTCTAATTGCTATGTCTGGAATTGTTTGCATCACTCAGCACCGTCCATCTGAATAAGGTTGTCGATACATGTAGAGACGCAAGAGTGTCAAGTGTGACCATGTAAAGATATAGTTTATGGCTTTGTTATGTAAGGGATGCAACGATGTGGGAAGTATGTTTGCCGGCATTAAGTCAGGGTAATGGGAAAAGATTATCTTTTTCGGAATGCTTTACTTACCTGGGTGGTGCCGCAATGTTTAATCTTTTTTGCCGACAGCTAGAAGACGAAAACTTCCAGGCATCCAGGCAATTAGCTAGTAACAGAAAAAAGCAACGATCGTTCTTAAGCAGACATGCTATTCTTTTGACCGAGGAATATCCAAAAAAAAAAAACGTAGATTTCAAGTCTGCTGAACTCGATGGTAGGCATTTGACTTCTTCTGTGTGGTACAAAATATCGACAAATAATGATAATAATGATCTTGGCTTCTAAGCCCCTGATAAAATTTACCAGAAACATACTCCTTCCGCTACATCAGTGTTGTGAACCGCAGAGTTCATTAATTGGAAAGAAAGTTTCAGAGAAATTAACTGAACACGTGTTAGAGCATCGATGAGAACATGAAGCATCTAATACAATCGGAAAAAGGAAAATGGAGACAAATTCTACACATAGTCATAGATGCTGTATTGTAGCTTTCAACAAACTGTCTTTCTTTTTGTGGGTTGATGAAATCTATAGTGGAAGGATCGCAGAGTATCTCACCCCTAGTGAAAGAAATTTTTTGAATTTGATTTCTCTGTTCGCCAAACATAATGCAACTCTTAAGCACCATAGTCAAGCTGGAGGAAACCTTGATACGCAGAGCAAAGGGCTGACAGAGTTCAATTTTCATACTGACTTTCAAATCGATTTATGTTAGCGATAGTGTTGAAGTATATACTATAACCTATATCATGTATCTCACCTATGTAATAAAAAAAGATAACTAAGAATTTCGCGGTTTAAAAGTGTATTTTCATCTCAAACACAACCTAAATATGCTAGGGGTTTATTAAAAAAAAAAAATGGTTTAACAGGGAAACTTAAAGCCGAATGGGTGAGGGTGGCAGTTTTAAGTTCTTGCCCCGCCTCTAAAAAATCAAGATCTGACACTGACGATATACCTACCAACGTAGTAATCTTAAGGTAATATAAAAATAATCAATTATGTTCAAATACAAACTATAATTAACACACATTTATTTTATTAAATTTTCCTGCAAGTATCTATTCATAAGTAATCCAATAATGTGGATAACTAAGAGTAGAAATGTCATCTTAGAATTTAATAATCAATATTAAGGGCTCAGCAATCCTTTCAAAAGAGGCAAATTGCTCCTATTTAAGTATAATAATTTTATGTTAAAATTACGATAAATATGTTTCTATTAATTTTATAAACAATTGTAATAACTCCAAAACGAATATCCCATGGATATATATCCAACATCTGTAATGGATATGGACATGCTGTGGTAATTAATACATCCAGTGTATATCTGTCGGAGTAAGTGTGGTGTGTGGGTCTTGTTATCATTCATTATAAATCCATTCATTGATGGACTTAATTTGCGATTTAGTATGCCAAAGGAAGAGCCAGCTCCAAGGAATTACTTTAACGAGCTTCGCCTGGCCAGATCTTCCACCGCCTCATTTCTCCTCATGCCCGAGCAGCTGAGAACCCAGGCCAATGTTAATTTTCTTTGGGTGCTCACCTCATTAAGGGCTCTTATGCAGTACCAAATCAGCTTAAAGTCAACATTTACGGAACTAATCGTTATAAGTATGGTAACTTCAACCTAGATCACTATGCGCTCTTGCTGAAGCTTACCGGAAAAGCCCTTTTTAGACTTATTTGCATATATTTCAGCTCTTATCCCATAGTCCGTTTTAAAGCCGCCTGTATACCAGGTCGAGTCCGCTCTTATTGGACTGTTTTTCTCCCAGCCCTTCTTCTCTGGTATTATAACCTGATATTTTCTATCTAGGTTGAATTTTTGAACCATGACATTTTCAAAAAGGGGTGCGTCTTTAAAAGTTCAGCTGATATTTTTTGATGGTCAGTACCGTCCGGTTTACTGATCGATTTTTAACTATGCATAAGTGTATGTGCTGTAGACCTGGCAGTTCCTGTATGTAAATATGTAGTGGTGGCAGATTTAGAATTACTTCCATTGAGGTGGTGGCGGTCGAACTCATTGCTCCCCGAGGCACATAGACACGCCAGTCTTTCTACGCCACTTTGCGATTTGACCGCCCCCGAAAAAAATTAAAATAAAATTTTAATAATATTGAAAAAGTCACATGTGAAGTTGAAAGGTTAAATTGATAAAGCTAAATAAGTAAATGTAAGGACATTATGATTATGGAATATGAAATAAGGACGTTCAAATTTAGAGTTTAAGTTAATTAAATAGGGATGAAGGAAAACTAATTAAATGAAACAAATTACACGTCTTTCAAAAAAAAAAAAAACTGGCTGGGATTGGTATAGGGAAACCTTAATCGAAGAGATAGAGTAATAAGGATATCCCATTGAAAAAAAAAAGTGGGCATAATTATTTAGACAGGAACTTAAGCCCTCCACTAAGCATTTACCTTCCTTGGAGTAATTTTTTGTTATTATTGTAATTGGTGTAGGTTGAAAGTTATGCCAGGCTCTGCTATCTCAAGCTTTCCTTCCAATGTGGGCAATTTTTGAATAATGGAGCAATTGAGGGAATTCAAACGCGTTAAAACAAATAGTCTATCCCGTTTAAAAAAAGAATATTTTTTAGCGCCTTGCTTTTATGAAACATCCTATATAATCAGAAATATTTTTGAATTGTAAATCTACTGTTCTCATACAATTTGCATAAAAATCATGTTTTTAAAATCAACAATAACTAATATATGGGAGATATGGTCACACTATTGCGCCAATCCGCATGTGTGTATGAAACACACGCTTCTGTTTATAGTTGCAGTGGTTTTTACTGTATAGATTACATATCAAGTGAAAAAAAAATCACGTTCCAAAGTTTATAAAAATATACGTCAGATGTTTGGCCTAATCACGTGCTAGTGACCTTAGTTTATTTGCAAAATAAATAATATTAGCCATTCTAATGTATTTGAAATAACCAGTAAATAATAAACAATTTGCGAAAACTATAAATAGAAAGCAGGAATTGGTAACCAGTATTAAGGTCATATTAATAATTTCAAAATACCCTTCTGTATTTATCAACAAATTGTCTTTATAAACCACGATTACCAAAAGGCTTTCACAACTAGCGATACGGCATATGTAATATGCCGGCGCACAGTAATAATGGTAATAATTGAAAATTGTCATAATTAGAATGATATCCGAAGAAATTATTGATTTTACCAATATTTGCTTGACAAATTGCTTAAGCAATTCGGAAAATAACTAGTCTCTTTGTTGTAGATTTGTTTGCATTATTAGAGTTTGTTTATTTACTACACTAAGATATAGTGTAAAACCACATTTTTTTTTGCCGTAAGCCTTCATTGATATTTAGATCAACGTATACTGAGCGGAACAACATAGTTAAACATTGGATGAAGGGATGAAACTGATTACCCAACTAATTAAGTAGTACGATATAGATAAAACAGGAAAAGCCAAATTAGTTTTTTTTTAAAAGCATTTATTCATGCGTAACATACTATACATAATATATATAGAACATAAGCATATACAAAGTGTACACTTCTCACAGGAAAAATCGGGATACCAGCAATCCTGAATTTTAAAATTTCTTGAGTGTAAATGCAGCTTTCAGAGAATATATGCGCTTATCAAAGCCATAATCACTTTTTTATGTGTGTTTTTTTTTTGTAAAGACTAAAAATTTAAACAGAAATATAAATATACTGTAACGAGCGCCAACTTTTCAACTGGCGGTTCCGATAGGCGTCCCTAGATGGCGCTAGCATAGCGGAAGAAGAACTACCTACGACGAATAACAGAGGGCAGCACCGGTCGAAGATTCGAGATATTCTCCAGAATCTTCGAGGACGTTCTAGAAGGCCCCCGAACAATCTGGAAGTTCGCGCCAGCTATAAATAACGCGTCGGGTTGGCCAGGAGGCAGTGAATCGATACGAGTTCGATAGTGCGGTCGCGATTGAATTAGTACATGTAATATAAATATCGTTTACATAAATAAAGACATTAGTGGTTAAGTGATATAGTTAATAAGCATTTTTAATAGATTTTAATTACCGTAATAGTGTTAATAGAATAAGTGAATTTAAATATATCGCCTGTGTGTTTTTCTAAAACCCCGACAACGTTTTAAGAACCGAAGAACGTTACAATTGGTGTCAGGTGTGGGGTATTTGGCGATATATTAGTGGACTAATAGTGTTTAATTAGAAACAATGGCAGCGAAATACTGTAAATTAGTGGACTTGAAAGTGGTAGATCTCAAACGCGAATTAGAAGAAAGGGATGAAGATACGAGTGGAAGGAAGGCCGAGCTTCAGTCGAGATTAAGAAGAGCAATAGAAGCAGCTGGGGAAGATCCTGGGACATATTTGTTTGAAGTGTCTGGTGGTAATGGCGAACTTCTAGTAGAACTTAGAAACATAGAAGAGAAAGTTCTAGAAAATTCTCAGAAAAATATGGAAAATTCTAGAAAACTAGAAGAGAAAGTTCTAGAAAATTCTCAGAAAAATATGGAAAATTCTAGAAAACTAGAAGAAAAAGTTCTAGAAAAATTGAAAACATGGACGAGAAGAATATAGAAAATTCTAGAAAACTGGAGAGAAAAGTTCTGGAAAAAATTGAAAACATGGACGAGAAAAATATAGAAAATTCTAGAAAATTGGAAGAAAAAATTATAGAAAATTCTCTTAATGTCAAACAGGAATTAATGATAGAATCGACGAAAAATTCCAAGAAGAAAAATCTAGAATGATTGAAGAATTGGACGATCGCATGAAGGTGCTAGAAGAACAAATTCATTCTGGAACCATACGAAACACGGAAGAAACTGGAAATTCTACCAATACGGGAAGCACTCAGATGGAACCAAGAAATCCAGTGCCCATCTGTACGGTTCAAAATAAATGTGATAAATGCCTACATTCGACGGGAAGACTCCCTTGGAAGACTATTTGACGCTGCTGGATACCACGGCTACGGTATATGGTGGCGGAAGCTACCAAAGCAGCCATGTTATCAGTAGCTCTGCGCGGCGATGCGTTGAAGGTACTCCAAGCTATTCCTTCGACGGAGCGACAAAATTACAAACACTACTTAATCAATTGGAGATGCGTTTCGGTAATAAACATCTGCAGCAAGTATATCGCTCGCAGTTGAAAAATCGCTGCCAGAGGTCGAACGAGACTCTACAGGAGTATGAAGCTGACGTCGTTCGTCTGGTTAAGAGTGCGTACCCAACGGTACCGGAAGATGTGTGCGAGAGTCTCGCTGTGGAAAATTCCTGGATGGCCTGCTTGATAAGGATACTCAACAGGCAGTGAAGCTCGCTCGGCCGCAAACGTTGAACCAGGCTTTAGCTCAAGCACTAGATTTTGAAGCCGTGAAGCAATCGGTCAAAGGACCTGCTCGCTTCGTGTTCTAGGGAGTCACGAGGAAGAAGAGCCATTAGAAGGAATTATGACGAAATTAAACGAAATGATGACGAAAAATATGACGGAATTGATGACGAAAAATATGACGGAATTGATGACGAAAATGGAATCCGTGCAAACTAGGCAACCAGGAAGACGATGCTGGAATTGTGGAAGGATGGGGCACGTACGTAGTCGGTGTCCCGATCCACGAAAACCAAAGCCGACGGAAAACTAAAATGGCCGACGAAAAGGGGCAATCGTCGACCTATGTAGCTGATGCCCCAGTAAACCAGTGATTGTTGCTTCAGTGGGATGTAGACCTAGCAGCCTCGTCGTGTATGGGCATGTAAATGGGAAACCGAGAGATTTACTGCTAGATACTGGTGCAACAATGACAATTCTTCGCCGGAAGCAGTGGGAAAGAAGAACCGGATACATCCAACCAGATGGACGCTACGTACGGCAACTGGGCAATCAGTCAACGTGTTGGGGAGACGATGGCCCATTTCCGTATTGGTGATACTGCATGCCAGTATCGTGTAGTAGTTGCAGATATAGAACAGACGTAATCCTCGGAATGGACATAATGACAGAATTGGGTTCAAACTGGACTTGCAAGCAGGAGTGTTGAAGTTGGCAAAGAAGAAGTTATTCTCAACCATAGCAAGAATATGTCGGCCTGCGTAGTGTTGGCAGAAGAAGTACTGTGGCGAGCCGCAGTGAAACCATTGTGGAAGCGAGCGTGAGTGGAGACATTCCAAAGGGCAAGTTTTAATGCTGGAACCGGAAGCGATTAGCGGTCAAGGTCGTGGAATACTGGTCGCTAAGGCAGTGATACAAGCTGGAGAAAAACTGCCCGTCCGACTGATGAACGTCAATAGTTATCCAGTAAAGCTGAAGAAGGGCGTACCTTTGGGAAGTTGTGCTAGTGTGTCGTCGATTGTCAACAAAGAGGATGGCGTAACAACAACTCCAGATCCGCTTCCTGGATGGTTGAATAACTTCATTGACTTGTCTTGCAAGGATTTGAACAACACAACAACGCCATACCGTGAAACAGCTGCTTGGACGCTACCAAGATCTTTTCCAGCAGAAGACCGGAACACGAGGGGCAGGACTAATGTTGTACGACATCGAATAGACACTGGAGATGCCCAGCCGATCCGCCAAGCCCCAGAAGATTGCCATTGGCGAAACGAGCCGAAGCAGAACAAATTATACAGGATATGGAGCAGGATGGCGTAATTGAACCATCGAACAGTCATGGGCTTCTCCAGTGGTACTGGTGAAGAAGAAGGATGGTCAACTAGGTTCTGCGTGGATTATCGACAACTAAATAATGTAACCAAGAAGGACAGTTATCCTTTGCCAGAATCGATGACACTTTAGATACCCTAGGTGGGTGTAAGTATTTTCGACCCTCGACCTGAAGAGTGGTTATTGGCAAGTCGAAGTAGAGGCAAAGGATAAGGAGAAGACGGCGTTTACGATCGGGACAGGATTGTGGCAATTTAACGTCATGCCATTTGGGTTATGTAATGCTCCCGCGACGTTTGAAAGATTGATGGACAACGTACTGAGAGACTATCCTGGGAAACTTGCTTGGTATACCTCGACGATATAATTGTCTTAGGAAATCTTTTGAGGACCATTTGAAGAACTTGGAGCAAGTATTTCAGCGATTGAAAGGAGCGAATTTGAAGCTTAACCCAAAAAGTGCAACCTGTTCCGGAAGCAAGTGCACTACCTCGGCCACGTAGTATCAGAGGATGGAGTGTCGGTGACCCAGGGAAGACAGAAGCGGTCAAGTCTTGGCCGTTCCGAAGGACAAGCATGAAATAAGAAGTTTCCTTGGGCTATGTACTTATTACCGACGATTCGTTCCTGGATTGCTAACATCGCCAAGCCTATCACGAGACTAACTGAAGAGGCAGAGACTACGTCTGGGAGAAGAGCTGCCAGGATGCCTTTGAGAATTGAAACAGAAGCTGACCACTGCGCCCATCTTGTGCTATCCACAGGCTGAAGGAAATTCATTTGGATACTGATGCGCAACGTGGGCATCGAGGCGTGTTGTCCCAAGTTCAAGATGGCCACGAAAAAGTGCTCGGTTACTTCAGCAAAGTGCTGTCGAAACCGGAACGCAACTATTGTGTGACCAGGAGAGAGCTGTTGGCCGTATTTAAGTCTATAGAGCACTTCCATAAATATCTCTATGCAGGAAGTTCTTGTTAAGAACCGACATGCGGCATTGATGTGGCTGCTACGCCTTCAAGAATCCGGAAGGGCAGGTTGCCAGATGGATAGAGCGTCTGCAAGAGTATGACTTTGATTCGGAACATCGGCTGGAACCAGTCATCGAAACGCTGACGCACTATCGAGGAGACCCTGTTCCAAGGATTGCACGCACTGCTGTCGGCCGAAGAGAAAAATGAAGCAACCTGCTTGAGGACTACTGTCATAGATGATAGATGGACTGAAGACCAAATCCGAGCTGACCAGGAGTCTGACGAAGTTTTGAAGCGTGTGATGGAGTGGAGATGCAAGAGCGCGGCCTAACTGGGAAACGGTAGCAACATATTCGCGAGAGCTAAAATCGTATTGGGCTCAGTGGGGCTCTTTGGTAATGGAAATGGTCTTCTCAGACGAGTGTTAGAAGACGAAGCTGGGACCAATAGCAGACTTCAGATTGTGGTTCCGAAAGCAAGAATTCCCGAAGTTTTAAAAACTTCTTCATGATGGAACATCGGAGGCATCTTGGAGTCCGGAAGACTATAGAGAAGGTCAGAGAGCGATTCTATTGGGTTAATTGCAAGAATGACGTGAAAGACTGGTCCGGAGATGTACAACTTGCCGCGCTGCCAATGGACTTCCCAAAGGAAGAGGCCCTATGAGGCAATACAACGTTGGCAGTCCTTTTGAAAGGATTGCGATTGATGTTGCCGGACCATTTCCAACGACGGAATTTGGAAATAAATACATCTTGGTTGCAGTAGACTACTTCACAAATGGGTGGAAGCTTACGCATTACAAATCAGGAAGCTGTTACAGTGGCTGAGACTTTAGTTAAAGAATTTCAGTCGGTTGGTTGCCGCTTGAACTTCACTCCGACCAGGACGGAATTTGAATCAGCAGTGTTTCAAGAGATGTGCAAAATATGGGTATTCGCAAGACCGAACAACTGCCTTGCACCCGCAATCAGATGCATGGTGGAGCATGAAGGAAGTTATCAAGTATCTATCAAAAGTTGTCGCAGACCACCAGCGAGATTGGACCAGCAACTACATCTATTCTTGCTGGCGTATAGAGCATCGTCCACGAACCACTGCAAAGTCCATCTAGTGTGCTTTTTGGACGAGAAATGCGCTTACCATGCGATCTTAGTTCGGCTTTAAACCGAATGAAGAAGTAGTTGGAGATGACTATGTTTCGAACTTGCGGAGGCGAATGGATGATATTCACGA
The DNA here is from genome assembly GCA_004143645.1 of Protaetia brevitarsis. Lineage (NCBI taxonomy): Eukaryota > Metazoa > Arthropoda > Insecta > Coleoptera > Scarabaeidae > Protaetia > Protaetia brevitarsis. Next base: position 2,178,843 of record RXPK01000297.1, read on the forward strand.
TCGGGTGAGGGCGAATATCCATGAAGCAAGCGACCGCATGAAGGAACACTACGACATCAGAGCGAATGAAGGCGATATCAGCCTGGAGACCTGGTCTGGCTGTTCAATCCTCAGCGACGTCGAGGCTTCTCACCTAAGCTGCAACGATCGTGGGACGGGCCTTACGAAGTGATAAAGCGAATTAATGACGTCATCTATCGCATCAGAAAGAAACCAATGGTAAAGCAAGAGTGGTGCATTTTAATCGCCTAGCTCCTTATCTTGGGACAATCAAGAGGACGAGCAGATGGTCCGAGTTTGTAGACTCCCCGAAGAAGAACTCAGCTATGAGGAGTTCATGGACAAGTATGGGAATGGCCGCAAAGTGCGTCATGGTGTAACAACGGAGATTCAGGAGGATTTGTTTTTGGCTCCTGAAGGGTGCGCGTTAGCACACTGTGTTGCCCAAGATTTAAGAATGGGCAAGGGATAGCTACCGTCTTCAAGAAAAATTTGGTGGCGTCCAAATCTTCGAAGCCAGAACCTGAGGTGGGCAAGCGTCTGCATTGCCAGGAAAGAAACGGCCTTTATTCTACTTGGTGACCAAGAAGCCTCAGTTGGCAAGCCAACCTACCGGACGATGTGGACAAGCTGATAAGTTTAAGAGAGCAGCTGTTGGAGCTGGAGATCAATAAGATCAGGGTGCCAAAAATAGGCTGTGGATTGGATGGCTTGGACTGGAGGTCGTAAGGAACATGCTCGAAGAAATTTTCGCATATACTGGAATAGAGTTCCTAGTATGCAGCTACAACCGCGGTCAGCAGAAGGGAGGCGACGGTAGCGTGCTATTTCTTCCGGACCTCGTCGTGTAGAAATGGAGAGAACTGTTCGTATCTTCATGGAGGTGATAGTTCCTGTTCCGGGACGGAACAGATCTAAGGAGGGAGCAGTGTAACGAGCGCCAACTTTTCAACTGGCGGTTCCGATAGGCGTCCCTAGATGGGCTAGCATAGCGGAAGAAGAACTACCTACGACGAATAACAGAGGGCAGCACCGGGTCGAAGATTCGAGAATATTCTCCAGAATCTTCGAGGACGTTCTAGAAGGCCCCGAACAATCTGGAAGTTCGCGCCAGCTATAAATAACGCGTCGGGTTGGCCAGGAGGCAGTGAATCGATACGAGTTCGATAGTGCGGTCGCGATTGAATTAGTAACTGTATATAAATATCGGTTTACATAAATAAAGAATTAGTGGTTTAAGTGATATAGTTATAAGCATTTTAATAGATTTTAATTACCGTAATAGTGTTAATAGAATAAGTGAATTTAAATATATCGCCTGTGTGTTTTTCTAAAACCCCGACAACGTTTTAAGAACCGAAGAACGTTACAATACATATATAGTGAAAAAGGTTTACACATTAAATAAACACATTGGAATTTTGGTGGCGGTGTTTCCTTAGAAATACCGAATACGGAAATATTAATGCAAAACAAATACATAACAAATAAAAGACCTCTTGAGTAGACGGCACCATTTAGAAATACACATATGTGTATTTAACTTGTTTGATGTTATGTAGAGATAATTCTTTTTTTAAGAAAACATATGGCGATGGAATTTTAAAATTATATTACCTATTACTAGGATATTAGTTGCTTAGTTTGATTTATGCCCGTAAGTAATACTTTAGCAATAGACAATATGTCAATCAGCCTCCTGAGTTTTTGAAAAATGTGATTTTCACATTGATTAATTAACTATTATTGATGTATTCATTATTGTTGTTGTTTAGTATTCTTAAATATTGTATTACTACAAAATATTTTTCTATGTTTTAAAAAATTACCAAAAACAGTTTAAGATTATTTACAACATTTTTACAGCAATTAATTTCGCAAAGAAATTATTTATTTTATTAACCCTCCGTTTATTGTATTTTCAAGAAATATATCTTAACTATCGCCTGTGTCGTTCTACTTTATTGAAATATAGCTAACACTTTTGGTCTGTAACACAGCTTCAGGCAGTAGCAGCGAAAAAGTATTAAATGTATCAAATTCAAAAATAAATATTTTAGCACTAAGTGAGATTGACGAACAATATGCTTTCTTACAATGTTTGTTATGTATTATAAATCCAATAATACTTTAAATAATTGTTAATAAACCTGTACTACATAAAGACAGTTTGTAAAGAGACCCAATGTTGGCCATATCTCAAGAAAATAGATCAACGACGTCAGATTACACAGGCGATAGCTAAAATATATTTCCTGAAAATACAATAAATGGATGGTTCATATAATAAATAATTTCTTTGCGAACTTAATTGCTTTATTTAAGAATTTTATAAATAATCTTAAACCTGATTTTGGTAATTTTTTATAGATAGAAGGAAACTTTATAGTAATACAATACTTAAGAATATTAAACAACAATAGTAATTAATACATCAATAATAGTGTAGTCAATAAATCTGAAAATCACATTATCCCAAAACTGAGGAGGCTGACTGACATATCGTCTATTGCTCAACTAATACTCGCGGGCATAAATAGAAGAAAGTAACTAATATCAAAGCAGCACTAACAAGTAACATAATATTAAATAATAAAATCCGCTCACCACATGTTTTCTTAAAAAAGAATTATCTCTACATAACATCAAACAAGTTAAATACATATATATTTCTAAATGAAGCCGTCTATTTAAGAGTTCTTTTTGTTATTATGTATTTTTTTTTCATTGGTAATTTCTAAAGAAAACGCCGCCACCGAAACTCCGATTTGTTTATTCTATACATAAACCTTTTTCTCTCTATATATTTATTTTTCTGTTTAAATTTCTAGTCGTTACTTTTGATCGCAGTAATATACATAATTAAGTGATTTATGGCTATGATAGGTGAATACGTCCTCCGAAAGTTGCGTTTACAATCAAGAAATTTTAAAATTCTGAATTGCTGGTGCCCCGATTTTTCCTGTGAGAAGTGTACAGGTATTGGCACGGCAAGAGGCGTACGGTCCTCATCTTCGTCGCGGGTAAGGGAAGCATTTTCCGCCCGGACTACCGGTATTGAGAACTCCAGGATTTGTTATATTGTGCTTTCGTATGTGTGCGTTTCATATTTTGTTTGTTTTGATCATCTCAGTGATTTTCTTCTTATAAGTAAGGTATTTCATTTTCTTGATATCGGTTTGTAATTTATTGTAGACGTTTATAATTTCTGCAGATGGTATTTGGGTGTGCTTGTTACATGTAACTTTTTCTGCTCTTATGCTAGATGTTCTTGTGTGGTGTTCGTGCACTTGTTTGTTTTTTCTGAGTCTGATTTCAGTATCTTATCATATTGTTTTCAATTTTATACAGTAGTAGTAGATTTTTTTGTTGAATTAATTGTTTTAGTGTTAGTTCTCCTATTTGGTTGTATAGTTGGGTGGTTGGTGTTCTTTTGTCTATGGAGTATATTGTTTTTAAAATTTTGTTTTGTTGTATTTGTAGTCTGTTCAGGTTTCTTTCAATAGTTTCTCCCCAAACATTGGTAGCTCATATGTTAAGTGAATAGGCTATGACAAATGGATTTTCTCATATGTTGAGGTAAGATCTTTTTTATTTTGCGTATCGCAGCTAATATTTGGATGTTTTTGTTTGCTAACGTGTCTACATGTTTGTCCCATTTCAAGTTTTGCTGTATGGTTAGCCCTAAATATTTCACTTTCTGTACTTCCGTTATTTTATTATTGTTTATGGGTATAGTAAAATGTGGCGAAAAGGTCTTTCTTGTGAACGTCATATACTCTGTTTTTGCTTCGTTGATTGTTATTAAGTTGTTCTGGCACTATTGTTCTATTTTTTGTATATCTTCGTCTATGTTTTGCTGTATCTTTGTGGATTTTTTCCTGCGTATATGATACAGGTATCATCTGCCTAGGCATATATGTCTCCATGTATTTTTCGTTTTAGCATGCCGTTTGTGTATGTGATGTATAGTATTGGAGGTAGATTTCCACCCTGTGGCACCCCATACTCGGTCGTCGAACTGCTGCTTTCAACTCTGTTTGCTATTGTAGTTGATGTTCTGTTTAATAAGTATGTTTTTATTAGATTTAGCTCTTTTCCTGTTACACCGTAGTTGTGTAGTTTATGTATTAGTTTGTTTTTTGAAATCGCGTCGAATGCTTTTTTCATATCTATGAATATTACCACTACTGTGTTTTTGTTTTCTAGATTTTGTTTGATATTATTTAACAGATCGATAGCCGCAGACGACGTGCCACACTGGCTCTGGAATGCCTACTGTCTCTTATTAAGTTTTGTTCTTTTAGCTGTTTAGGTGATAATTGTTTGTGTATGTGTTTTTCCAGAACTTTGTTCATTGTTGATAATAATCCTATGGGTCTGTAATTTTTGGAGTGTACTTTATTACCTTTCTTGTGTAGGGAAATTATAATAGTTTGCTTTAGGAATTGGGTATTGACTTTTTCTTATAACATTACTGATTAGTTTAGTAATAATAGGAGACAGCTTTTCTTTGTTAGTTTTAGTAACGTTTGTGATTTATCAAACCCTGGTGCTTTGTTATTTTAGAGTTCATCAATTATTTGATCTACCTCATTTAAACTTGCTTCTTGAATATTTAGTTGCGATAGGGTAGTATTTATTTTTTCTATTCTATCTGTGTAGTTTGGGTTCTTTAGTTACTTCTCTGCTAAAATCTTGCCAATATTTGATAAAGTATGTATTTATTACGTTACTTATTTCTTGTAAATCCGCAGTTGTGGTTCCGTTTTCTTTTTCAATTTCATTGATTGCCTTACTTTTTTTACCTTTGCCTATTTCTTTCTGTATAAGATTCCATGTTTTTGCTGGCGTTTGTTTATATTTTTGGAATGTGTGTGCGTAGAATTTAGTTTTTGCTTCTCTTATTTGACCTGTAGTGTCTTTTGCTCGTAATATTTTGTAGTTATATAGTTATTGTTGGATTTTTTATATGTTTCTTATATAGTCTATTTCTCTCCCTTATTTGCTTCATTATAGTGTCATCTATCCATGGGCAATCTTCCCTTCCCTTTATTTTTATTGTCTTTTTATGTTTTTCTATAATTTCTTGTAATTTAATTGAAAGTGTTTCAAAATTGTCAATGGATTGTCCGTCTACATTTTGAATTTCTTGTGCTATCTTACGGTAGTCCGTTTTTATTATTTCGTGAACCTTGTAGGTCCGAGGTTTGTTTGCAGTGATGATCTTTATCATTACAGCATGGTGATCCGACAGATCATTTGGGACTACTTTGATATCTATTTTCGATTTTATGTTTATCGGTACATGGTCCAATATTGAGTTGTTATTGTTTGTGTTTTTTCGTGTATAATATTTTTGTGATCGTTTATTTAATATTTTATAATTGTATTCATCAAATATGGATGTGTATTTTTTTGTATTATTGTCCTGCACAGCTATATTTATGTTGAAATCGCCCATTACGAGGTGTTGTGTCTGGTGCTCAGTATATTATTTCGCAATATTGTTTCTAAAGTTTCTAGGTTTACTAGTGGTGGCTTGTACACTAAGGTTTAGTTATGTTTGGTACTTTTAACAAAATTGTCATTATTTCTATGCTTTTTATTGTTTTATTTAGTAGGATTTCATAGTTTATGTTTTGTTTTATGTAAAATACTATTCCTCCTCCTCTGCTTGTTCTTGAGTTATATATTGCTTGGTAGTTTGCTATTTGGTATAAATTTTCATTTGTCGGGGTCAGCCAAGTTTCTGTCAATGCAATAATAATTATGTCTGGATTATGTTCGGTTTTTGGTATTATTTCAATTTCATGGAATTTATTTTTCAAGCTTCTAACATTTTGCATATAAATCGTATACATTTTGATTTGCTTTTTGTATTATTATTATTGTAATTTTTGTAGGTCTTGAGTATTTGTTATTTTGATCTTATTCCTTGTTTCTGTTATTGTTACGTATGCACGGCCATCTCTGATCCATGTATATTTGATTTTATTCTCTTTTTTTAGAGCCCTTGTATTGTAGAATAGTTTATTTATTGCTGCTGTTAGTTGTTCGTTTATGTAGATGACATTATTCTTTCCTTTTGGCTGGTATTTCTTAACCTTGATTGTACCTTTACCTTTTCTTGCTTTTAATATATTTGTTTTCGCTTGTTTAGATTTTAGTTCTACGATAATTTGACTTGTATCGTTTCTTTCATTTTTCCTGTAGAATGTATTTCATCGTCGTCGTTAATTTGAATTTGTATTTCTTCCGTTACTCTTTTAATTACTTCTGTTAGTTTTTCTTCTTTTCCTTGTTTTTCAATTCCGTTAATAATAATATTATTTTTTATTTTTCTTTCTCCATTTCATTTATCACTGACTCTAATTCTCTAACTTTTTCTTTCAGATATTTATTTTCTTTATTTGTTTCTTTGAGCAATTTTTTTATTTCATTGTTTTCTTCTTGCATCTCGTCGAACTTGTCCGACAGGTATTCCATGGATTTCTGCATTTCTTTAAGGTCTTTAAATATTTCATTGTTGGTTATATCATCTTCACTGTCGCTTGCTGATTTTTCCTTACTTTTATTTTTATTACTATTGTGTCGTTTTGGCATTTTTATATTATGAATGTAATATTTGTTATTCGCGAAGGAAGGGAAAAGATTTACTTTTCGCACCTGCGGGGTCCTTCGCGGTGTCTAACCGAGGGATTGGTTGGACCACGGTTAGGGTAACACAGTTGGTAAAGGATTTTATTTCGTAATTCTTTATTTATCGCTTTAATCTTTTGATGTTAGTGTAGATTTTCAAGGTCTCTTTTATCTCTCCCAAAGTAATGTACCCGTACGTTCCGTGTGTGTATATATTTTTACAATTGTGTTAATGTTAGTCGCATAAAAATACGGTGCCGGTGTAAAAAGAGAAGCGTATATTTTACCTGTTGTTTATTCTTCTGGTTGTTTCTTTCTCTCTCTGGTATCGGTATTGATGTTTTCATTTAATTTTAGCTTCTGTAGGTTATCTGTTTAATTCGCTATCTATTGATATCTCACACGATATAATCACGTTTATAGAATAGGTTTATATCTCTATTTCTTCCGCAGCGAGTTTTATATACGTGCACACTCTCGGAAAGCGAGTTTATTCAATTCAAAGTTTAGAAATTATCGCAAAGAAAATAATAAATAAAAAAAAACAAAAAGAAAGCAATTGTAGATAATTGAAGGTTTATTCGAAGAGCACGCAGTAATGCATACTTTTGGTTATTTATTTTGGTTATTAGTTTTTCACGGAAAAGGCTATAGTTAAAAGTTTTTCGACTTAACGAAACTCTTTAATTTTAAAAAATGGAGGTTTACAATAATTAAGCTCTCAGTTATCATAACTTTGTGGTATCATTTTCAGATAAATTTGGAATATCAGTTTCTGCATTCCACCCTTCGTTTATTAATGTAACATTTCCCTCTGTACATCTCTTTAATTTTTGTCTTCCTTTACTACTAATAATAAGCACTTCACAAAATAGATTTTATTGCTGCGAACACTGCCATTAAACATAATGAAACTATAAAGATGATGAAAAGAACGATTAAAAAAGATTATGAAACGTGTGTGTATACTTTTTATGAAGTTCAGTCCGAAAACATATGATTTGTTAATTTTCGTCGTTACCAGAAATTCAAATTTTTATTCTTTTATTTAGAGTGCCGCGAATATGCTAGAAATATTCTTAACCATTAACATAACCCATTTCCATCTTGTCTAATTTTGGCAAAATTTCTAAACACGGATTTACAACATGTTCGTACTTACTTTTCTCCCATTCAACATGGGTTGATATAAAGTCACCAATATAGTTACGACGACGTAATATATCAGTGAGCATCTGAATAGCGTGCCCAGGTTAATGTTGTGTACACCAATTTGACACGTGCCGTTGATACAATCAACTATTCTGTTCTATTAGCTATACCTGTTGCTTTTGGTTTCTCGCCTTTCTTCATGGCACTTATGAAGTCCTACTTGGAAAACAGAACCGCATACATTTCCTATAATGGCTATCAATCATTTGATTATGTTATCGCTTCTGGTGTGAAACAGGGCTCAATTTTGGGTCCTCTCCTCTTTTTACTATACTAGATGATCTGTTAATTTCATTAACTTGCCGCGTACATTAGCTTATGCGGATGATTGAAAAATATATACTGCTATCACTAATGAAAATAGTGCGAAATTACTTAAACATAAACTTAACTTAATTTCAAACTGTGGTGTGCTAACAATGGGCTTACACTGAACACTGCCAAATCTTTTACGATGACATACTCGCAAAGAACTTCTCCATCTATAAATGGCTATAAGGTGAACGATGTTCCACTACAGTCTCTAAAGACCATTTCTGATTTAGGAGTTTTATTTGCCTTGGAATTAGCGTTTATATTTGTTGTCTCGAAGTTGGAATATGTGGTATCCCGTTTATGTAAGGCATTGTCAAAACATTGCACGAATACAACGTAGGTTTTTAAAATATATTTCGATGAGAATAACTGGGAATTATCCTGCAAGAGAAGCGAATTTCAGTCTATTAGTAAGTGAGCTTCGTATTGCATCTTTAACTACTAGACGCGAGCATCACTCCATTACTTTTTTAAACATTTTTAATCCACAGAGTAATAATTTTTAATTCGAATGCAAAGTATCCGTTAAACCTACAAAAATGTCTGTTTTAGATTAATGCGGAAAACTCATGAGGTTCCATTTAAAAAAAAAGTTACTTTTTTATATCAAAATTGTCAAAGTGTACTTTATTACGTCCTAGTAGACATATAAAACAAGAGATTAGAACATTTACAATTTCTTGGTATTGTTTTAATGGTTAGGAATATTTATGATGTATTCGCGACACTCTAGATAGAAATATAAAAATTAAACTTTCTGGTAACCAAGACAACAAAAACTAACAAATAAATTTTCGGACTCTGAAAATACGTAGACTTCGAATATGCCAGAATATGCAAAATGTTCCATTTAAAATTTTAAATTTGATCATATTTCCGGTAAAACCGGAAATGACAAAATTTGTAAGATAGATTAAATAAATGAAAATTGATGTAAATAATACACTTCGAATTTTACGAAAAATATTAAAAAATATACTGTAATCGTCAAAATTTAACTGGAGTATAGAAAAACAGAGGGTAGAAAAAAGCGCGCCGCTTAAAAATAGAAACAGACATATGGTAGTGTTTCCCACCACATGCCTAACGCCCAATATCGTTTCAACATTCGTATTAATGCATGTTACAAGGTCATTTTATGCATAGTATACTGAAATTAAATTTTGTCGACTATGGTATAAAAACCCATTTAACAGCTGCGATTTAATAAGGCCATGGATACCCCAGGGTCTAAGCTACTATCTAAGATTTAATTATTAATTAATTAACAATTTTGATATAAGTATTGTTAAACTATTGATAGAATAAGATAAATGTTGAGTATTTGTATTATCTATGGATACGTCTGTAAACATTTATTATTGTAAAGGTAATATACGTAGGCATTCACACCTAACGTGGAGATATGTGAAGAATTCCCCATAAATATATTTATTCATTCATTTTTTAACTTATACTTCTTTCTCAATTTGTTATTTTTTTGTTTTGCCTTTGTAATCAGGCGCGTATACAACTTGAGTTTACAGGAGGGTAGTGGAGATGGTATTTTTATTTTAACTAAAAAAAAAAGATTGTTTTTATGTAATTGAAGAGGTAATTACACAAAAAAAAAGAAAAAAAAGGAGGATTACTAGAGATTTTAATTTACAACTTATATTTCGCTGGTTTATGGGGTGGAAGAGGGGGAGTAATTACCCCCATTAATCCCCTCCCCTCCCCCTCCTTGTATAACGCACCTGCTTGTAATACTATTATAAGAAAATAAACATAAATATAAAACTTAGGTAAATAATATTATTTTCAGGAAAATTGGGCACATTGGGAAGGAAGAGTCCTTTACTTTGGAATCCACCGATCAAATAATATTTGAAAACAATAGGTTTCTCAGTACACTAGTAGTTGGAAAAAAGTACTTGGTTACTGTGCGCGTTTATTATAAAAAAGTATTTTATAAAATTATTTTTAGAAAGACTCAATCTGAAATTTTACCTTCGGGTTCGCCTGGCATCTTTCGGCAAAGATCGATAACATCTTGTGATTATTTATCATTGGGCGATTACGCTAGAGCAGCTAGAAATTCGCTCGGTAATATAGGAAATGTATTATCGCGAAAAATGGCGACTTCAGTGTCACAGACGAGTGTACCCTGGCCAAATTCCAAAGATGTTTATGAACTGGGAAAAGTAATAGGTTTGTATACTCTTCAATTACTCAGTAAACTGTATACCTTTTTATTTCATTTTATATTTTACCGGCAAATAATTTATTTTGATTGCTAAAATTAAAGGTTATATATTTTTAAGGTTATGAACATATTTGGTAAAGTTATTTGAATAAACAGTTTTTTTTTCTTTTTACAATATGAATACATTTTCTTAAACCTGTACAATATGTGTTGATTGAACATTTAACATTCGGTTTTTTTGTTAAACTAATTAATGAAGTCACATAAGCAAATAAATTGACCCTAATTTAATTTATGATTTATATTTTTCCTTGTGTAATCAATATATGCATCAATATGACATATAGATTATTGATATTACAGGAGTTGGTGCTACTGCTGTTGTTCATGAAGCCTTATGTAAACCTAGGAATGAAAAATGTGCAATAAAAAGAATAAATCTGGAAAAATGGAACACTTCCATGGACGAATTATTGAAAGAAATTCAGGCAATGTCTAGCTGTAACCATGAAAATGTAGTAACCTACCACACGAGTTTTGTAGTACGGGAGGAATTATGGCTGGTTTTGAGATTATTAGAAGGTAATATCTACCTACATATGACCACATGGGTTTTAACATTTAATAAATTTGGGGTATATTAGGTGGAAGTCTATTAGATATAATCAAACATAAAATGAGGACGGCAAATTGCAAAAATGGTGTTTTTGATGAACCAGTAATAGCAACTGTATTAAGAGAAGTGCTGAAAGGTTTAGAATATTTTCATAACAATGGTCAAATTCACAGGTAAATAAAATGTAGCTTACTACAGGCTTAATTGTTCACACATTCATGGCAATTATAGGGATATTAAAGCTGGAAATATTTTATTAGGAGAAGACGGTACGGTTCAAATTGCTGACTTCGGTGTATCAGCATGGCTTGCAACTGGTAGAGATTTATCTCGGCAAAAGATGAGGCATACATTTGTGGGAACTCCATGTTGGATGGCACCAGAAGTGATGGAACAGGTACCAAATATTAGCAATAGAAAATAAAGTTTTGGTGAATAGTAACATCTACTACCAAAAAAATAACAATAAAAGAAATCTCAAAAACATCAAAATATTTAAAACCTCATATTTGTTAATTAAATAGATTAAACCCTTTTACATGTTTTAGGATCACGGATATGATTTTAAAGCCGACATCTGGTCATTTGGTATAACAGCGATAGAAATGGCAACTGGAACCGCACCATATCATAAATATCCACCAATGAAAGTTTTAATGTTAACTTTACAAAATGATCCACCGAATTTGGATACAGGTGCAGAAGAAAAAGATCAATACAAGGTAATTGAAAATAATATCAAACTAAATAATATATTGATTAACTGTTTTACCACTCCTTGATAAACTTACCTGTTTTTTCAAAGTATTGAAAGTTTTTTCTTTGAATGGTGACGCAACTAAATGGAAGTCAATGGTAAAATAATACAAGTGCCCAAATTTTTTTTTTTTTATTTAAGGCGAATGTATGTGGATTCTATGTAGAGTTATGTATAGACTTTATCTAGGGTTTAAATTTATTTAGACTATTATTCCTCTGAATAAAACACAAAATGTAATATCGCGTTTATCGCTTTTTTTTCTAAAATTATTACTTGTACCACGTTTATATTCTCTCTCCTTGACAAAAATATTTCTTGCAGAACAAATATGAAACAAATTATAAAGTAACCTCGGCTGTTTTTATTGTTTATGAAGCATACCTATGCTTTAATCTTTGTATGGATAAATAATCTGTGCAATTTATATTTTTATAGTGCGTTTGGTTTGTGGTTAGTTAATCCGGCAGTCATATTTAAAGTATGTACAAGGTTTTTATTATTTTCTTTGGCGCAACACAATTTGTGCATGCTGTAGCATCATATAAAAATGTGGTGGTAGATTAATTGTGTGATTACATTTTTACTATATAAGACCATAACCAGTGCAACTTCTAAAACGAACAAAAGCAAATGAAAAAGCTGTAAATTTAAAATCATTTACACATTTACATTTTATCATAATGGAATCCTAATTGTATGAAACATTACTTTTTCATCCAATTTTCCTTATTCTAAGTGGAATTGCCTGTACTCAATGTATCGAAGTTGATTTGTAAATACCTTGTAAAATATTTAGTTGTTTTTTTTTTAATAGAATTTAGAAGGATTTGAAATACTCGGATTTTTTCTTACACCATGCTAAAATCACATCTTGGTCTGATGATTTGTAAAATATGGCACATTTTCGAAGGAGATGGGGATATTAAATTTTTAACAAAATCGTTAATAATTGTAAAATTGTTGAAATTAGAAAAAATAAAAAAACTAATTGTTTTCAAGTGATGTTCAATTCATTGAAGTAAGACAATATCATAGGGAATAAGATACACAAACTTAAAAATACAAAATAGTGATTTACAAAGATTGTATTAGGATGTATCTATCGTTCACTGATCAGTAATGATTTTGCTGTAAATAGATCCCATTAACTCGTTTACGTACATTTTCGGCATATATCGCAATCTGTGCAACCGGGTTGATGCACCTGGCAGATGCAATAGTATTTTTAAAGGCGGTAGATATCTATCGGTAACATTTTCGAACATTTTTGTTACGAACGGTATCTACTGGTGCAATTTTCGTAAATCCCAGATATGTAATAGTAAATAAAAATACCAAAACAGTTAAAATTAGAAAATCAAGATAAAAGCTAGATATTTTAGTTATCTCCAATAACACAGCATTCGTATCAAACAGTTTCGACAGGTGATTACACTTTTATTATATATTAAATTTATTGGCGTGAAGTATTCTCACAGATTAACTTATTTTTTAAATCATCAATGTCCATTACGACAATAATAATATTACCGCAACTTCTCATCCACGCCTACTCTAACATTATGTTAAGTATAGTGAGAAATGCATAATTACATTCCTGTTTACTCCACAAGTCAAAATATCACCCTAAAAAAGTCATAGTTTTGGAGAAAAAGAATTGATTTAATTTTAAAAAAGATTTTTTTTTTGTTTTCGAAAAGTACCTCTTATATTTTGTTCATTTTTTGTTGTGTTGTAGACACTTATAAGGACAGAAAAAATATATTATTGTTTTCAAACTCTTTTTAGGGACCTTATACTCCGTGTATACCCACCATTTTTTGCATAAATAATGTTCGTTTACCCTTTAATAACATATATTAATTTGAGAAATGCAGAAATGGTTTAACACGTTCATATAAAGGGAAATTGTCATACACCACCCTAATTTTGTGAGGAAGCAATTCCGCTCTAACTAATAATAAACATACAGGAATCCGGTTTAACACTTACGATTAAAAAACAAAACGTATTTAATGTGCAATAGTTATGTATTTTTAACTAACAATTATAAAATACATCTTTGTTATTAAAAAAAGCATCATAAGAATTTACTCCAATTTCAATTATTCCCTTCTTTCCCTTTTTATTTAATTTACATTTTCGCACAGTTTTTTTTAAATTATGAAATACTACACACGCACGTTGGCAAACTTTTGCCAGTTGTATTGTATTATATATAATATTTACTTTTAGTGCGTTGTGACTGACTATCAAGGCAGTACGATTAGTAAGTCAGTTTAGTAAGTGACAAAAGGAGTAAGAAAAGCGTATATCGATATTGGGGATGTCGAAATTTATCTTTTTCAGTAGGATATTCGTCTAGTTCGCTACCCGTTTTCTTATTATCCAGGAACCCAGATTACATAAAATCGGATATTACGTGAAATTAAGTATTACGTATTACATCAATACCAGTATATTTATAAATACTTTAGCGCATATTCACAATACAAATGGCAAAAGTTCGGCAATGTAGTAAATATGTGTGAAAATGCAGGTTAAACAAAAAGGGAAAGAACTTTAACCGCAACAGTTGAAATTGGAGTAAATTCTTATGTTGTTGTTAGATATATTTTATAATTGTTAGTTAAAAGTACCTATTGTACATTAAATATGTTTCGTTTTCAAGTTGTAAGTGTTAAACCGGATTCCTTATGTTTATTATTAGTTAGTGGGCAATTGCTTCCTTACAAAAATGGTAAGGTTCGACAACTTCTCTTTGTAGGAACGTGTTATACTTCTCCTATATTTTTCAAATTAATATATGTTATTAAAGAGTAAAAGAGCATTATTTATGTAAGGAATGAGTGCTAACGGAGTATAAGGCCCCTTAAAGAGTCTTGAAGACAATATATTTTTTCTGTGCGTATAGAAAGGTAGACGTTTGATATTTAACCAAAAGAAAAAATGTTAGAAACCAACAATATCCTACGTGACAATACGCACTAGTGATGAGACGAGTCCGTGATTTTGAGAATTGAGTAATTCGTACTTGGTTGACAAAAGACTCGAGTCCACACTCAAATATGTAAACCCGATTCCAGTACTCGAGTTCGAAAAACTCGGTAGTCAGGTTCTAGTATGTAGATCTACTCGCTAATTCGAGCCTGTGTGATGAAAAAAGATAGTACTTATGTACATATGTACGATTCAAAATATTTATATGTATTGCAAAAGCATTCATAAGAAGGAGAGATTTATGAAAAAATTACGTTAACTTGAATACGTGGTAGATTTAAGTATTTGAATTCGAGTCTAGAGTCGAGCGAACGAATTCGAGTTTGAAATCGAATACTCAAAATAAAGAACTCATTACTGAGAACTCGAGTAAGTAGCGATTGGTATTCGAGTATAACGAGTACTTTAAAAAATCTAATATATCGAGTTGAGAACTCGACTCATCGCATTACTAACACATGCATATGTATATACATAACAGAGATAATCTGACACATATACTGATGATAGACACTTCTAAAATTAATTCTACTAACGTATCGGACGCCACACAGATATTTACTGTCTACTGTAACTAATGTTTATGCGTATGTATTACGTGCAAAAACCCCTGACTCGCTCTACCCACTGCATATTGAAAATAATCGGGGCATAAAATATAAAACGCTTCGCCCTAGTTATGTGACATGTACCCAAATATTTTTTGGAGTTATAAATGCCGAATCTACCGTGCCAAAGAAAACATTCTACATTTTTTCAAAAAAAAAAAATATTTCTGTGGTACGATATTTATGTCGGTTATGTACTGTTCCAGCCTCAGTTAAAATACGATTTCATTTGAATTTACTCTCTTTATTGAGTGGGCTCAGTTCACTTCCTCGTTACGTCACAACTGAGTAAGAAGTGTTGTCAGTTCAATATTTATAACCGCATTTAAAAATTCAGTAGATTGGATGGATATAGAAAAGTATTACCAAATATAATACTAGTATACATATGGTCAAAGACATATAGTTCCGCTGGCGTACTATAGAGCGGCGCCACTGTAGCTTCTTCGCAGGGGCAGTTAAAAAGTGCCGGGGCAAGAGACGTACGAAAATAAGCAGTGGACCAAGCGAACTATGTACTTGATATGGAAGCACTTGAGTATTACAGCTGTGGGTAATTCAGAAATCTATTCCTATTGGCAAAATTCAAATTTCTCACTATAATTTTAAGTAACTTAAAACATTCAAGTCTGAATTACCAACGATTTTGTATTACTATACAATCTTGACCAGTAACTATAAATAATCGCGGCAAATATGAATTCTATCCCCTGGCATATAAATAAGTGGATGGTCTGAGGATCGGATGCTAGGTGTTAGTTCTGCAGTTTATATTTATCCAAGTTATTTTACAGAATGAATGTATGTTTGGAGAGTTGTTCTTTATGAATCCATCTATTATACTTTATCGCTATTTAATTAACGTACTAAACAGAGATGATTTTTATTGATGATTTATAAAAATTCCAATTTTATGATTTATTATAAAAAGCCTGCATTCGCACTTGGTTGCATACCTATAAAATTTCCTAATATTATGTCTCATTTCCAAAAGCAATTGAGATTTTCTAAAAGCAGCGAACGAAAAAAAAATGAAAATCTTTCCTAGCAATAAATGTGGGAAATTTGAATTCTTTTCTATTTTTTATCATTTTTTTATTAAAAATATATAGTTTGACAGTTCTAACCATTATAAGATACGTACAATAATATAATGTCCAACAATTATGTTTTGAAAAACAAAATTGAGGAAAATACCTTAAAAGTGTAACCAGATAATAACAATGTTAGGTATTTTTTTTTTTGTAAAGATTCCCAGTAAATCAAATTCAAATTTCGGGCAATTATTTTGAGTAACTTCAACATTAAAGTTAAATGAAGTTACCTACGATTTTGTATTACATTAATGGTTATTTGAATACCTTTAACTTGAAGTTATTGAATATAATTGCGAAAGATTTGAATTTTGTTTACCGGGCTGCGATTGAAACTTGTACTGTAATGTTTTAAGTTACATTATAAGCAATATGATAAAAAAATATTCTTGTTCGGTACGCCATCGACAATCCTATGAAAACAGTAAACAATAATTTTTGGAAACAAATATGAGCTTATGTTTTTCAAAACATCATGGTATTTCTGAGTGAATTTTTAAAAAAAGAAAAATTTATAGATTTTATAGATACACTTTTTTAATGTTTTCTGATATTTTCTGAGGTTTTATTCTAGTTTTTAGCAAGATAATATTCTTTCGCTGTTAACTGCAGATATATTGACAAGTAGCAAAAAAAAAAACATAAATTTATATATCAAGAAACAAAGATTATTTTAAATGTCCACTAGTCCACTAAAAGCAAAAATATTTTATCACCGCAAATAAATCAACAGTGGTAAATAAGATATAATATGTGCTATGAAAAAGTTAATAGACATTTGACGAAATAAATAAAAGCAAATACTCCGTGTGTATAGTTTCGCTTTAACACAAAAATATGTGTTAATTTTATTATAAAACGAATTAATCCAATATGTGTGTTTTGGTTTTTGTTTTATTTACTAAACTGTTGCGTGTTTTGACTCCTTTAATATTCATTTGATAATAATTTTGCCAAATGACAATTCATTCAATGAATGCTCAAGTGCAAATGCAGACTTTTTATAGTAAATCATAAAATTGGAATTTTTATAAATCATCAATAAAAATAATCGATTATAGCGTATCTCTGTTTAGTACGTTAATTAAATAGCGATAAAGTATAATACATGCATTCATAAAGAACAACTCTCCAAACATATATTCATTCTGTAAAATAACTTGGATAAATATAAACTGCAAAACTAACACCTAGCATCCGATCCTCAGACCATCTACTTATTTATATGCCCGGGGGTAGAATTCATATTTGCCGCGATTATTTATAGTTACTGCCAATAGAACTAGATTTCTGAATTACCCACAGCTGTAATACTCAAGTGCTTCCATATCAAGTACACAGTTCACTTGGTCCACTGCTTATTTTCGTACGTCTCTTGCCCCGCCGGTTTTTAACTGCCCCCGCGAAGAAGCTACAGTGGCGCCGCTCTAAAGTACGCCAGCGGAACTATACGTCTTTGACCATATGTATACTAGTATTATATTTGGTATTACATAAATATATTTAAAATAGCTTTTTTTCTATTTGAAGCATTTTTTACTGTAATACCAGCACTAAAATGTTGAACTATGTTATGAAGGAAAAAAAACTAAAAAAACAAACAAATGTATTATCGTTACTCCTTTAATAGTAAAAAAGAGGTATAGATTAAGCGCACCTTTACAGAGATCACTAAGCAACTAAGGAAAGATCTAGTATTTTTAGAAATTCTATATCTTTATAATATTCATATTTCTGAGTAGAGACAGGATTTAAAGGATACAGATTTTAGTAGATCATAGTTGAGATCAGTAGACCTGGCAACTAGAGATAATATATACCAAACTGGCAACACCGAGTAAGACCCTTGACAAGTGACAAGCAGCAATTTATTAACTACTTGAACCGGCGTTTTTTTTTTAAACTTTTGATCCAAAATATTTTATGGCTGTGAAAGTAATGGACTACATTTCAATGTTCAATTGTCAGAAAATGATATAGAACTTTTAAACACGGGTATTTTTTTTAGTTATACCTATTATTTTGAATTTTGGGTGGCAAAAGAATTATCCATCATCCACCAAAGCGTTTCCTTGTTTAGCAAAAAACAGCTCTCATCAGCACTTACCACTAGACGACGTCATGAAATACACCAACAAAGATTTGGTGAATAAAGCAACTTTCCCTTATTAAAATAAAAGATACATATTTATTATTACATAGAATGTATATAATTTTTACAAAGCTTTTATAATAAACATAATTTCTTACAATAACCATTAACTGTAATAAAACGCTGTACTTTTACTAATGGATTTACGCATATCTTTAAGTATAAATAAATTTTATAGGTTTATGGAAAATCTTTTCGAAAAATGATTGTGGACTGTTTGCAAAAGGAACCAAATAAGAGACCGTCTGCATCAGAATTACTGAAACATCCATTTTTCAAGAAAGCAAAGGATAAAAAATATTTACAGCAGACTTTAGTCGCCATCGGACCAAGTTTAGAAACTCGAGTACAAAAGGTATCTTATCATCTATAGTAACTTATAGTTTCAAAAGAAAATTCAGTTGAACATGAAAGATTTGTAGAGTGTGTAAATATAACATTTAAACTGTTTTGTAGGCCTCAAAAAGACAACCAGGTGCCTCAGGTAGACTACATAGGAAAGAAACAGGTGAATGGGTTTGGTCTAGTGAAGATGAAGCAGAAGATGGTGCTGAAAGTGACACAGATACAGAATCGAGGCCATTGAATATTGTCTCTGCTGGATCTGATTCTGAACACGAAGAAAGTAGTGAGAGTGAAACGCCACCTGTAAATCTTGTTCTTAGGATGAGGTATAGAATACGAGTTTCATTATAATCTGTGTTTTATCCTTATCCTTCATCCAGATTGTCTAATCAGTTCCCAACGCCCTGCAGGTTAGTTCCTTTATCTCATTGGCGGGGTTGGGCATTATTTTTTCTATTTATAAAAAAGTATTCCAGAACATCTATCCGTTGCGCATGGATAAAACATCTTTACTTGGAAGTATTGGAGTAGCTATGTGACGAATATACACATTAATATTTCATTTACGTAATAAATATAACTTATATTTATATTTTATTTTATTCAAATAAATACTGCCCACCTGCGCTCTTTACACGCCCCTCTTGAACCTATTTTGTTTTGTAAATAACTTTTATTTAATTCCCCTAATAAATTATTATTTTCTAATATTCTCCTACTAATAGAAACATTTGTTTCCTTAAAAATGGCAACCAATAATGTTGAAACAAAACGTAGTCGTATTAAACATCAAGAATAAATTCTATGCTATCTATTTTTTGCATTATAGGAATTCAAAGAAGGAACTTAATGATATCAGATTTGAATTTGCTGTAGGCAAGGATTCAGCTGATGGAATTGCAAGTGAATTGGTTGGCGCAGGTCTAGTTGATAGTAGAGACATGGCAGCCATCACAAATAATTTACAAAAACTTATCGATACTCGAGAAAATCTGAAAGTTGTGACATTTCCATTGGTGACTACTTGTATTTCTCAAATATGCAACTATAATTAACCTATTTTTATTTCCAGAATTCAGGTGTCAACAATAATGAAACTCCCGACGATAAAGCTTTAATTGGCTTTGCCCAAATTTCCATAACAGACTGAGATAATTGTTACCTTGATATCCATATTCTGTTTATCACATATAATTGATTTGCTTCTGAGAGAAATTGTAAAAAACAAACAGAATTAAAATTCCAATATGATAGATACTCTTATAGTATTCCTGCCTTTGTATAGTATTCTAATTGTTTAAGCAATATTTTGAGTGGTCATGTACATATTTGATTTATAAAAAAATATTTTACAGCCTTTTTATAATCCTTTAGTAAATTACTTTGGTTTTTCAGACATTAAATTTTAATCATATAATAGATATTTATTAACACTCAAAATATTTGATTAAAAAAAATAAAATTAAACATCATGCACATCGTACTTAAAATTTAATCATAGTAGTTTTAAATATTTGTTATATTTTTTTTGTGGTTTATTCAAAAAACAACAAACTCATTCTCAACTCTTACTTATGATAGCCGTTAAGAGAATTACTATACACTACTTGACAATACCTATGAATTAATTTAATAGTGTGTCCATCTTCCTAGCAATATATTTATAAACGGGGACGGTCTGTCTGTATATATGATATTTATTCCAATAAATTAGTTGCCAATAAATTTTCGTAATTGTTATTTACTGTATTTTATTTCAACCGCTTCCTTTCTAAAAAAAAAAAAAAATCACGTTGCTTTATGAATCTGAATCAAAATATAGCTCAATAATTATAACGCCAATTACAGCATATTTTTTATGTAATTGCATTAAGACTTGTTTCACAGGCTCCTCACATTGCGCAAATGCATATGGGAACATCATCAAAAGTAGTGACAAAATCAAGATCTTTATTACTTTTTGTCATCACTTTTGATGTTTCCATATGCATTTTTTTCAGATATAAGTTATGAAAGATTATCACCACATCTTCAAATGAATAATGTAATTTACTATACTTACAAACAGGCAATAGCAGTTCATTTTTTGTTTTGTTTAAATTAATTTATTTATGTTACTGCTATTTTTAGAATTTATTTTTATTCTAGATTAAATATGTCTGATTTGTATCAATTAAACATATTAGTCGATATTCACACTTAATATTTAATTTATCTATGCTGTAACTAAATTTGTAATTATAATTATTTGAAACAGTAAATGCTAATAGATATGAAGTAGAAGAAAAAAGCAGCACATCTATTAGTGAAAAAGTCCGCAATATTAGAAATGATTAAAGCCGAATGCAGTCACGACATTATTAAATTACATTTAAGTTGCAAATTCAACCCATTATTAGCAGACATGTTAGAGACCGTAAATCATTTTTTATTCTCGCGCCATTTTTCGTAAACGCTTTGTAATCGTAGCTTCATATTTGCCCGTAGACCCCTTCGAGGGCGTTGTTATTTGTAATGCAAATTGTGACGTCTCAACGTATCCTGTTTTCAATAAAATGTAGAGAAACAGTTATGCAGAATGCAGATACCAACACGTGGTACAAACTGATGTACATGCTTGCGTTTCTCTTCAAATGCTCATGGTGTAATGTCTCCAATAAGGAATTTAGAATAGCGCTTGAAAAGTAGATCAGTAGCACTGATGATCCTTGATAAGGTGTATGCTAATGTCTACCTAGTGTTATACACGTTTTTAACGTCACCTAATTATTAGGATTATTAGCAATAGCTTGTCGTCGCTAAGAGTAGCAGTACATAATAGGTGGGGCTGTTTTAAAATGATTTAAGAATTATGTACGGTGTTAGAATTTACAGAATTTAACTAGTAATATAATAAGTAAGTTAGCATAATACGATAATACCACGGTATAAATAATATGGTATGCTCGTTTTGAATCTCAAATTCGTCAAAGCCGGTCAGATGACGTCATTAAAGCCCAATTTATAGATTTCCGGCCGCCCGCTCGCCCGTATGCCGCAACTATAACGTAAACGCAACGACGATCACAAAGGGTATTTTATAGATTCCGTTACCGTAATGTTAGCCCATGCGCAAATGTGCGTAGATTTGAATTTGAATTTAACCGCTGTTTTTGGCTCTACTCCACGGCAAGGCGCTCGCAAGCCGCAAGTTGTTTTTTTATTAACAGTTAGTACATTCCTGAAGCGTATCGAAAACAATAAAATACATGTATGGTAAATAACAAAATGTTAAAATTCAAATTATTCATAACTACCAATTAATGTAATTCAAATGCAGCTTTGCTTTAAAAAAGCCCGTTTTAAGTTGAAATTTACTTTATCTATCTTGTCGCCATCTAGTATCGCTCGTGTTTATTTCTACCATTGTAGCGACTTTAGTGTGTGTTTACAAAGTATTTTCGTGGTTTTCTAGAAAATTGAATCGTGAAAACACCTTAACGCTTTTAAAATATGTTCCGTAAACCCGTCCGGATTTTCTAAACTTACCTTTCGCATTAACAAAACCCTCACGGTCGAAATCGATTTTAATATAATAATAATTATTTATATATGTACCGCCATTTATGCTCCCATCTGACGTAATTTCGATATGCGCGTAAGCATACCGTATTATTTGTACCATGGATAATACTGTTTGTTATGATGGTTAAAGTAACTAGAAGGACGTGGTCACACACACTTCACATTCCGGGACCTGTCAGGATGACTAACGTTTTTAACAACAATTTTGTATTACATTAATAGTTATTTTAATACCTTTATGTTGAAGTTACTAAAAATTATTGTGGTAAATTTAAATTTGGTTGCCTGGGGAGGTAACAAGTGTAGCCAAAATTCAAAAAACATATATTAGAAAATTACCAACTTATAGCAATTGTGGCAACTATTCTGACTATGATTCTGACTTATAAAATGACAAAATCATAAACAACTTGTCTATGATGATATCATATTAAAATAAGTTTGTGACCAGTGACTGTTAATCACCTGGATCAACTTGTTTAATAAGATTTTAATTGTTGGTTAGAAATGGGATTTCCACCTGTTCCTCAAGAAGTTAAAGCTATTTCGCACTTTTTAAAGGTAGCTGAAGAGCATGATCAAAGAAATATTGTCATTAGTTATTGGTGTAAGCATATTAATATCCCCAAAACTTTATGGAAAGGATCTATATAATTGTATTTACTCCCTTAGGTCGTATGTATGCTGTACAATCTGCGATGAAAATTATTCCTGGTCAAAAATCACCAGAGGTATCGCAACTTCTTTTGGCAATTATGGATTGGTTAGAGCAAACAAAAGCTCAACATGGTGATCTGGAAGGCATAACAAATGAAATGTGTGCACAAGCCATAGTCGAAGAATATGCTATAAAATTGTTTACTTTTGCTGAAAGCCAGGACAAGGAATCCAGGTTTGAAAAGTAAGAAAATTATGAAGTTATACATCTATTTATCTTAGCTACTTAAATTAGCTCCACCTTAAACTAGCACTGAAAATGGGACATTGCACTTGTATTGAATAAAGTGGTCCCCCTATCTAATTAATATATTCTTTACTATTTTCACTTCTAAATCTTATTCTTTTGTTAATTTCTTAATGTTTTCTTTTGTTTTTGCTTTTAATACAGAGACTATCACATTAGCTCATGCAGCCTGTATTAGTAGTTTAAACAGGATGCATTGCTTTGGAATCCATACCATTTTCTATTTCACTCATTACAAAATATCTATAATTTTGTTGTTAATTACTTCTCATCTTCATTCTTTGTTGTAGGAATATGGTAAAAGCATTCTATACTGCTGGCATCTTATTTGATATCTTAGATCAGTTTGGTAATTTATCTGAAGACATCGAAGAAAAACGTAAATATGCAAAATGGAGGGCAGCCTATATTCACAATTGTTTGAAGAAAGGAGTAATGCCTACTCCCGGTTCTACCATAGTATTAAATGACAATGATGAATATAATGACTTTTTGCCGAAGTCTGAATTGGATAAGATAAAAGGAAGAACTCCCGAAAAGGAAGACAATGATGATGAAGGATTTCCAGAATCCTCGCCATCATCTTCTAATACCCCTACTGTACCATCATCTTGGCCTAATGAATTACCGTCACAACCTTTATTGCCAAACATTCCAAGTCAACCAATTGCGCCCTCTCCAACTGTTACCCCAGCAGTACCACCGAGTTATCAAATACAACCAATGGTATCACCTTCAGGTTCAACAAATATTACCCTTTCTCCTGAACAGATGGAGAAAGCCCAAAAGTATTGTAAATATGCGAATTCAGCCTTAAATTACGATGACGTGAAAACTGCTATAGATAATTTGCAAAAAGCGCTTCACTTACTACAATTTGGGCAAGAAATGTAATATGCCGTTTATTCTTTGTGCATACAGTGGATCATGTCATAGCAAATCACGCAATTAAGTAAAATATTTATATTTACGTGTTTGTACACGTTTGTTTTTTTGCTTAAATAATATCAAATTGAAAAGCTTATCTTAATTCTTGAAAGTTTTATAGACGATGAATACTGTAATTGCATTTTACAGGTGTAGATAGATATATTTTTAATTTCTACTTATGTCAGATAAAATAAATAACCAGACATATGTGTACGTAGAGTTTTCATAATACTTTTGAATACATAATAATTGTGGTATATATTAAAATTTGAATTGATCCAAACATATAATAGGTAAGTAATATAAGTGTATATTTGTTATATTTAGAAACATAAAGTTTATATATACCTATTATTGTATCTAATATTCTAATAAATTAAATTGTACTAAGTTAATATTGTGAATGTGTGGATTAACTTCTGCTAGATTAGTAAGAGATAGTATCTGCATGGTTCGATTAATCGTCCCACCCACTGCGACTGAATACACTAAGGTCTATTGTAGAACGAATATTATCTTAAAATTCATTTAGTAAATTTAGGTCCTTATCCAAAATCTTGCTAAAAACAGAAAATAGGTAAAAAGATATAGAAAAAAATGATCACAAATGGCTCAAGACAGACAGTATCTTGCTGAATGAGATTACTTTCAGATTTTCTATGGAAGGGTCAACCTTCTGAAAGTTACATATCTGATTCTCATACTGGCAGAGCAGTGGCAGAAAATATGTTCAACTATCTCCTCGTCTTGTAAATCTAGTCTGCATTCAGCCTCACTGGAGAGTCTGATTCTGTGTAAGTGCTTTCTAAATTTACAGTGACGTCTAAAGACAATTACCTTGACAGTTTTACAGTCAGGTTCAAGCAGTTCGTTGGTTCTACATTAAGTGAGATACATTCCGTCGCATGCACCAAACCTGGAGTATTTGCTCCATTTTTTGCCAGTATTGAGGCAATTTCTGATTTGATCAGAATTTGATTTGCTGTTTACTTAACATAGGTGCCATGCCAATGGTAAGTTTTGGTCACTGAAATTCAGCGGCGGCCGGTGTATACGTCATCGAGGACTATTGTATATTTTACAATGATCGAAGTTCGTATGCTATCGCCCGAAATATGCTGAGATTGCTCTGCAGTATCTTTTTTCGCAAAGGAATCTATTTCCAAGAATGAATGAGTGCTCAAGTACCTAGATTAGAGATTACTAGCCGTTCCCAATGTATTTAGAGTATGTTTACAGCTCCGTTGCTCTCTAGTGCTTTCAGGACCACCTGACCGTCACTGAATTTTTTTTGATTTATGCTTATAGTTTTTATCCAAAACCTCTCTTCGAACTTGAAAGATAGTTATGTGTTGTTCAATGTAATATAAATACCTTCTGACCTTTGGACTGTGACAAAATATTCCTACACCCTGCGCAGTTTGCGAACCGTTCGCAAACCAGCAAGTGTCTACCTGCGTCATTGTTTTTACGTTTCATCTCCATTTCGAAAGGAGGTAGTGCGAGTACGTATCAATCATAGGTCGAATAAATTAATGTTTTATCTTTCTTTGATAATACAATCGCTTGCATATCCATTTGATAAGAATTACATACAAATATTCCGTTAACACTGATACTTCAGATAGTTCATTAACTGTAGTATTTGGGACTGGAGAATAAAAATCAATTCTGAATACAATCCGCCCCCGGAATGGGAGGGGGGACAACTTTGAAATCTTAAATTGGAACCCCCGTTTTGCATTGCAAATTCGGATTCTACGCCATCAAGTATGTCATTTTGGTTTGAAACTTGTTTTTCGATTCGTAACAGATTGCGCTGTAATCGTAAAAAAAAACATTACTGTGAACGTCTAGAACAAAATACACAAAAAAGAGAAGCAAGCATTCACGTTACGTTCTACATTCACGTTTACGTTCGCTTTAGGATGCTTTTCTGATAGTAACACACCAAATATGTATATGACAGAAAATGAAAATAAAATTAAAGTAAAATTTGTAAATGTAGCTATTTATATTCGTTCACAAATTAGTGGCGATAAAATTTAAATGTGAAATTTTGATGTGAATGAGAAGATCGCTAATAATTATGTATGTTTTTAAAAGATTATTGTGCTAGATAGACAGAGAATATGGGTGTTTATATTCGTTCACAATTTGGTGGCGATTGAATAAATTCAAGTTTTTTATATAATTTTGAGGTGTGAATAATGTGATATGGTAATATTTTTTTTATAAGATACTTGTACTAAATTAACACGGAAATGACAAAATGTAACTATTATTCGTTCACAATTTCGTGGCGCTTGAATAATTTCAGTTTTTTATGCAATTTTAGCTTGTGAACGAGCGAAATTGTGGTTGTAGTTTTATAAACAAAAATTATATATAGCTATTTTTATGCATTTTCCAGAGAATTACTGAGGTTTTAACGCAAATTTTTGTACCGTTCATAAACTGTTAAATTGTTAAGCTCTAGAAGTAGTTTGACCTCAAAAAAATATGAGAATAAAGCTAAATATGGTGGTGCACAAATTGGTGGTCCAGAACCGGCATATATTATACTATTTACAGCTGCATCTTAACTCCTCGCTGATCGTATCTACACTGATGTATTAGATTAGTATTACCGCAAACGTGAGCACCTGACTGACAACATCGCAAAGTAGCGTTATATTCTTTCTTCGTCCATTTAACACGCACGTATCTATTTTACCCATTCCCGTATCCGTTAAAATGCTATCCCTAGTCAGCTGCTCGTCAATAGTGTATAGGTTGTTGATATTTGAATAAAGCCAGTTTTGAATAACTCGAGTTTATATCATTTAAACTGTGAAATATTTAGATTGGCAAAGCCAGGGTTGTGAGGGAAGAAGCAAACAGAAAAAAGAGGATAAATTTTCCGCTTTAATTTTATCGAATTTGTAAGAATTAATCAGTAAAATACACTATATTTGAAGTATAGCATGTCGGCGTGTCCATAAGGACAGCTTTGCGTTATGTTTATCTTTCCCAAATGATGTTTTATCAAATAAGACGGTTGGATATTTTATATTAACTGCAAATGCAAGCTTTATACTTTGAATATTGGGTGCCAGAAGTCTACCAGTTAGTGATCATTGCAGTATGAACCGAATCGCCCCTGCGAACACTTCTACGTTCTACCCAACCTGAATGATTCTATATATGTTACATGGTAGAAAAAAATCATATCAATAATCACATTAAAAGTGGAATACGTCAAATACAACGGATATAGATCCGAATCCATGTGTTCTTGAAGAGTTTAATCTTTTATGAGTGTCAGTTTAGAGTACTTAAAATTACATTTCTCCAAAAAAATTAAAGAAAAAAACTACTAATTGACAATAGAATTAAAAATAATTTTCAAATTATTAATTTCTATTTAGTCTTAAAACACTTTCTTAGTAACGAACATTTACTTCACTATACTGTAAGCACTTAGACAACTTATAAGTCTTATTACTGCAGTGTTCTTCGAAGTTTAAATGTTAAATGGATAGGTGCGTCTGGTTTATTAATTAGTAAGGACTTGGTATCGATATTCTCTCCACTCCACCCAATCTGAAATGTATTACATATCTGAAATGAGAAAAAAATTAAAATGCTTACAAGAGTAACAGTTATAATAATTACTTTCATCAATATAACTAACATATTTTGCTCAGCTAATCTTCTCCCTATACAGGATCTAGGCCCATGTCCAAAAGGTAGCACCAAGAACGGATGAGGAGCCTTGTACTGGTTATGATTTTTCAACCATCTTTCAGGAATAAACTTGTGAGGATTAGCGAAATATTGCTCTTGAACTGACACAATTTGATTTTGAGTGACTACAACTGTCTAAAAAGTAAATGTAATATACCATTTCATGTTAGAGTTTGATAAAGAAAGGAATTACTCCTTTGGGAACTTCATAACCAGAAAAGATTGCGTCTTGGTCCAAAACGCGACCGATACCAACTGATACTGGGCGTAGACGTAACGATTCTTTCAAAACCGCCTTAGCATATTGAGCTTGAGCGAGTACTTCTTTAGTGATTGGGCTAAATGGGCTAGGCAATAGTCGTCTGCACTCTTTATATAAAGCCTCCTGAGCTGTTTCATTTTTTGCAATGTGGTATAAAAGAAATGACATAGAAAATGCAGTCTAAAAGTGATAAAAATTAATGTTACCTATTAATATTCTAAACATTTAAATATTTACCGTATCTATGCCAGCAAGAATAAAATCGCAAGCAGCACCAATTATGTCTTTAAAATCCAACTCGGGTGATGATAGGTAAGTTTCTAAGAGAGACATGGATTCCCTAGTTTGATTTTCTTTAAATATAGACATCTTCAACGATAACAAATCAATAGCCACACTAAAATATAGTAAAATATAGATGTGAAATATTGAAAGCTGCCTAGTTCATTTTTTACTTGTAGATATTGCAAAATTTTAATACATCAAATTATCTTACTAGAATACACTATTTATTTTCTGCCTTACTCTTCCATATATTGCTGCGCCTTCTTAAATTTCCTGTACATGGGCGTATCGATTTTTTTCCATAACTGTGGGCCATTATCAGTCTTCAAAATGCAGCTATTTGTGACCAATGCAGCTTGCATTAATTTTGTTGATCGAGAAGATGGTTTTAACTCTGTTTTAGAGAAACTATCCAAACGTAAGTCAAACACAGCAACGCAGATCACTTCAAAGGGAGATATAAACAAACATTGGTTATTGCATTAACTAACCAACTTACATTCAAGGAATAATCTCGATAGTTCTGGAAGATAGTCCACGTTTGTTTGTTTTGAAAGCTCTTTCAATCTAAGTAACCATTCTTGAACTACGTCGTTTATTGCTGGAAGGAAATTTTGTACAGCTGTTGGACTACTTAAACCTTTTTGTAACGCACTCCTTAGTCTCAGCCATTCTAGTCCGTTACTGTAATAGATGTAAATTATTCGTTTACGGCCCCCTAAAAAGCACTGCAGGCTGCAGGCATATTGTGCTATGTCAGCATTTCATACAACCCACTCTAAATTGGTGGTCCCCTCCACTAATTTGTACAGGTCCTTCACCGAGAGGGTACAACACAACTCTGGGTCTCCTCTCGGTTCCCCAAATAAAATGTGTCTCCTGCGCTTCAATGCTTCGCAGTCACATATGTGCTACATGCTTGGCTGTAAGTGGGTTCAAACAAATTATGTCATTATCAGATGCAGGCGAGTTACGTAAAAAACGTTTCAAAAATTTTGACATGAGGTATGGATGCCTGTAAAGGTCAAATTTATTTTTCATTCAGCTTACAATTTATTCTGTTGATTTTTTTTTTTAGAATTTTTTGAATTCGGGTATATTTTGTACAAGTACCTCGGTTTAGCACTATATAATAATATAATATAATTTTATTTTTAATGTTTATCAATGACAGTTTTATTTATACGACAATTCGTTTTTATATAACGCCGGTGATACATCATCCATTGTCGTCGGTAGGAATCCTGTGGAAGTACAAATTGAAGCAAATAGACTTCTTAGTGAGCTGGCCCGATGGTTTACTTCCAATAAGTTAAGGCTTAATTTTAAACCTAATTTATTTAAACTAATTTATTTAAACTAATTTTCATACTTCGCGCTATTCACGAGCCTTTATTAATTCGAGAAAATTCTTTCGTGAACACCATGAGCTCCCATTATCAACCGAAGACCGAATGAATCAAGTGGGGTATCATTATATACAAATAGCGGTAGCGTATTTTCACACCGTCAAACAGGTTCGGTGCTTTTTACAAGTAAAAGTTTAAAATCCACAAGTCTCATATTCACTTGATCCTAGCATGTATGTGTATATTAGTAAACAGCGTTTGTTTTGAACGGAGGAATTGAATTTGGCGAAAAAATATCAAAGTATAAACTATTCCAAGTGCTATTCAGAAAGCACCTTGCACCTCTGCATACTTGTATTTTAAGAGACACTAATACGAGTACATCTAGAGTACATTCAAAATTCTGTCGAGTACAGATATTAGAATAGAATGAATACATTAATATATACTAGAATTCTTCATTCGAGTACATGATGTACTCGAGCAGGAAATGTACTCGAATCTTTAATTCGAGTACATATAGGTATAGTTTTTGCCCAGCTCTGCTCTTAGAACAGCATGCATTCCTAATATTTATTTTTATTTATATATTGGGAACCCACCTTTCGCAAATTATACTATACCAGCAAAGCAGGACATCTCAACAAGAAAGGACAAACAGCGTCAGCATTAGGGCTGTCGAAATCCGTCTTTTTTAGGAGTCGGCTGCCCGTACAGTGCACTACCCGGTTCCGGGTTACCCAATTATCGAGGTTTACTCGACATTGAGCTTTATCAAAAATCGGATATTACCCGATATCGAGCTTTACCCAAAATCCAGCTTTATCCAAAATCGGGTATTACCTAACCATGTGCGTTGGTTATAGATTTAAATGTGTCGCTATTTTATATCCTTTTTAGGAGGTAAGTTCATCTTCTCTACTGCTCCCACGGAGTTCTCCTAATTTTGAAACAAGGTATGGCTGGCCATACTTGTTTACATATGTTCTTTGATACCAGTATGTTGTTCCAAAACGTAAGCAGATAGATGTTAGGCGCATATACATAGTACTCGTCAAAATCCAAAGCAACAAAAATCCATTTATATATTTTCTGTTTTTCAGTGTGCCTAGCATCCATCTGTCTTTCATCAGTATCAAAGAAACAGCCTGTTCTCTAAATATACTTACGTAGGTAGCAGTCCGCCTGTATTATAAATATTTGGCTTATCCAACCTATACTTTTCCAAAGCCAAATGACTTCTTCTATGTGGATATTTTCCTTCAACCCTGAATAATGTTTCTATATCTTCTGGTTTAAATAACCAAATTAAATTAACTCTGGGTACTATTTCTTCCCGTACAATAGGGCCATACGTGTTGAGCTTTTTAAATCCATTATGGTGTAATCTATCAAACTGATAAGAGCCTAAAATTGCAAACAGACCAAATGAAATTTTGAAGAGTTATACAGTTTGAGGGAATAATAACAAATCAAATCATCCCACTCAAAATGTCAGGATCAATCTTCGTATAATTCGAGAATTGTGTACAGAAAATTATTAATTTACGCGTCATATGTTTGTATAAACTTTATTAGGGAACAAAAAATGTACCAAATTTCTTATTAGAGTATTAAAAAAAACTTTCAATTTTACACAAATTCGGCTTCATAAGTTCCTCACAGTTTTCAAGCAAATAACTGTTAATAAAAGATAAGTAAGATATGTAATAAGTATAATTAAATCGCCTCAACGAACGAACACACATGTAAAAATATTGCCGCAAAATTTATATTATTATTTACTAACATGAAGCGCATCTATACATAAAATTAAATATAATTATACAATGATTACAATATATTATTTTAATTGTGAAAATAAAAAAATATATAGTTATTTGAAACATACTATACAGTTTACTTTATAAACTTAAAATTTTATTTTAAATATAGCCCTACTTCACAAAACGATAAAATCTCAAATCGAATAAATTCATTTAAAATAACGTCCAAAAATGCATGTAAGCGAAATTTGAAATTTAAATCAGATTTATGCGCATATACAGAAAAGATCATTTATCAAAGGGACACTACATAAATCTTTGCCGGAAACGTTGTTTCAACAATTATTTAAAGTTTTAATTCAGCAAGTTGTTTTCAAATTTTGAAGGATTGAATTACAATTGTGGATTTATCTTGTAAAATACAATTTTATTTTTTTATGTTTATCTGATAAAATTCCCTAAAAATTAAGCCAACAATGTTGGTAATAAACTAGTATTTTACTTTATTTTGATTTTGTTTATGGATGCAAAAAACATTTCGTATTGGTAGGTAGTAATTAAAATTATTTTGCAAATTACTTACCTACAACGGGTAAATAGTGATATAATGTACCAACAACAGGAATAGAAATGGGACCCGGTATTTCATTAAACTTTTTTATGTTAACGGTAGCCGAACTATTAAAACTTTTATTGTTATAGTTTATGACCGATCTCAAAAGGAAAAGTTTTCTTTTCGACCAGATACACATAATAAATCAATTTTCGGTAGTTATTTAAATAAACAGCAAAATTGTTTGCACAGCCCAGAAAAAACATCTGACCGACCGCAAACAAAAACACATAACCAATAAACCAAATATCTAGTATAACAGCACAACAGGTAGCAACAGATTTATGACGAAACAGCGTATGATTTTACTGTCTGTGCTGCCAGATGCTACCCATATGCTACCGGCCACGGCCAAACAACCAAAAAAATGAATTGGTTTTCTTTTTTACAGCACATGACTGCTTTTTTTGTTTTTATAGTGGTATTAACCATGCACTAATCCCGCGAACTTTAAACATTTTAATAAAATTTTATTACGTCCACGGTAAAAAATTACAAAACATGATTGTTCCTAATACAAAATACATTATGCAATAAGATTTTATGAACAATACTTCTTTAGAATTTTGGGAGTGTAATAATTGACAACAAAACCAATATATTATTGGTGAAGATGAAAATATCATTCGTGTAGTTACTTGCACATGAATACATAGTACGCAAAATATTACAAGAAAAAGACAATGAATAACAAAGGCAAATTCTATGTCAAACAAAAGAAGTTTAACAAAATCCTTTTCTTTTGGACTATTCATTATTTTATACTCGACAAAAAACGTTCGAAATATACCCAAATGCAACAACATTTGTAGATGGCCTCTTAGATAATGAATTATTCCCTTTAATGCTATATAAATAATGGGAAAAGCAAGACAAAAATTTGGCAACTGTTTAATCTGATAATATTTCAAAAAACCAACATTCCAATATTGATCTTGTACATATGAATATGCAAAAGGAATACTCTGATGGCACCAAGATTGATTATTTTTGGAAAATGTACCCCATAATATTAACTTATGATTTATAGCATACTTTACTAATGATTTTGGAAGATCATGTTCAAAATTTGAACAGAACAAGAAATAATCATATATTTGCACAAATATAAAAGGTATTAACATAAAAATAGTTACAACTAGCAGTAGGAGTACTAATATTATTGCATGTTGGTGAAACAACCTTTTCTTTAAAAAAACTTTATGTATAGATACCTCCAAATATACATAAACAAAAAATATTATGTTTAAAACACCATTTGATCTTGTTGCAGCACTTAATGATATTGCAATTATACACCATACACAGTCAGATATATTAAAGTATACAGAATTTGATCGAACCCATTTTAATGAAAATACTGTACTGTGTAATATTGATTGAAAAGTTAGGTAACAAAAAAGGCTCTCGGAATATGGTGCTGAGAAGAATATAGAGGCAGGATTAAAACAAAAAATTAGCGCAACTTCATACGCAAATTTAACTCCATAGAACACAGATGTTAACTCAAATATAACCAATGCAGTTTTGATAAATAAATACAAATTTACTCCAAAGAATGCTAGTATTAATATGGATTCAATGTTTACAATAGGAATGGCATATGAAATAAGCCAAGAAATGTACTTCACAATGAAAGGATATAATGGAAAGAAAGCAATTGTGTTTTCATATGTATAACCATAAAGTGCAATATGCATAAAATATTGAGCATCCCATCTTATAAAACCATCAAAAAGTGAATGTATAATATTATCAAATATAGTTGCTTGTAGCATTTAATTTTGGGTAAATAAATACTTTTGCATTGTGATCTGGTATTATCAAGTTGGATATCAATTGCAAAATTAAAATTATAATCCTACTTCCGAATGCATATTTTACAATGTTGGTTTTGTATATGGATTTCTTGAAGTATTCTGGAAGTAAATAAAGTTATTATCACTACGTGTTTTAAAAGTTATATGTCCACAAATATAATGTACATAATAGTGAAACCTACCATTCATCATCCTTTTGACCAAATTCCATTTATTACCATAACCTTAAACAAAATATATTTTTCTATATGACGCCTCATTTGTTTAGTTATTAAAAAAAAACAATGTTTTCATTAAATAATTATAAATAAATTTTCATATAATCGCACAGGAATATATTTGTGTTAAATTTTCGCTCTTTATTCTTTAGCCAACCAACTCAAACCAGCCAACCTGCATCAACTGCTACCAACGATACCAACCTAATAGAAGCAATAGAATTAATAATCGCTAGTGATGGGCAGCACAATAGATTAACTCAAAACTAATCGTATTCTTGAATTTGAAGATTCCCCACTATCATGCTCAGCCTATGTATTACGGAGACCTGTGTGGAATCTCATTATTATGAAGCGAGGCCTCTCTAGCGTTAGGGCTCTGTACCACCGTGTTTCCTTTTTTGATACCCATTTCGGCACGGTTTCAATAAATAGTGAATAAATAAGCCATACCAGATTATTTTTGAGTTAGATTAAGAGAAATTACAAGAGAGTTGAAATCTCTCTGCCATCGAAGCAATCCTAATAGCCAAATTCAAATTTCCCGCAATTATTTTTAGTAACCACAGAATATCGTAACAACCAGAATGCAAACTCTTTGTCGGCTCTTTTGATCTGAGTGGGCAAAATTTCGTGACCTTGATGTCAGTGTCTCGGGCGAGAAGTCAGAGTCGGCTTCAATAAAATTCCGTGCCTGACAGGGCCTAACTGAAGTGAATTTTGAGAATATGATACATATCTACGATAAAATGAAAGAATATCGCTTATTTTTACAATTATTTTACTTTCTTTTCCATTATTTTCATATTTTATCGACTTGCACTTGATAACACTATTTAAATCAACATACGAATATAAACTTGAAGTCAGCGATGTGTGCCTAATGCAAAGAGCGAACATAGCCGGAACCACAAGTTCTCGCCCGATTTAATGGCGGATCAAGCTGCGCGATGAGAATGCGCGAACCCTTCCCGCCAAGCCAAGTTGATGTTCTGGTTGTTAGATATTCTGTGCTTTAACGTTGAAACATAATATTACTCACCATTTTGCATTACATTAATAGGTATTCTAGCGCCTTTACGTTGAGTTCACTAAAAATTGTGGCGGGAAATTTAAATTTGGCTATTAGGGAATTCTCATTCAAGAATACATATCTATTCAAAATTGGAGCAAACTCTGACATTTCTCTTTTAATTTCCACTTACGGTAATTTCAGAATAACCCCGAGAGTTATAGGATGAACGTCTCACTCGATTACATTTATATTGCATACTGGTGATGTAGCGAATATTCGCATGTTTTTGAATATTCGCATTCGCATTCGCAATAAATATTGCGAATATCGAAATATCCATTTTAACAGGTAACTTTTACCTGTTAAAATGGATAATTTAGAAAAAAAACTAATATTCAAATTCATTGCAATCCTAAAACAACTTTTTGAGGACAAATTTGCAGTTTACATTATAATAACTATCAATAACCTCAAAACTAAACTTGAATTGACAAGAATAAGACGTAAAAAATCGAAACGATTCGGTTGTACTTGGCTAGTTTCGCTGCGGTGATGGAGAAATTTAATTCTCTGCCTGTACTTAATGCAAGTGTTCGTATAGTTGTAAACTGAAAACTAATAGATGACGCTAGTAAAGTTAAAAAGTTAATATTCGCATTCGCATTCGCGAATGTCTAGTGCACATATTCGCATTTAGAATGTGTAAAATCACGTATTCGTTACATTACTATTGCATACTATAGATCAGGGGTCGGCAACCTGCGGCCCTTTGCAACTTTTTCGCGGCCCGCCAAAGCACCAATACAATTATTGTTGTTATTATATGATATTATTGTTATTATAGCATGTCAATAAAAAATAAAAAAGAACGAACTGAATTATGTTAATTATTTCTCCAGAATACTTTCTATTTAGCACGCGGAGTTTCCCTACTTATTATCAGAGACTTCTCACAACAATTAAAGGATTAATAATTACAATAGTCCAAAAACATACTTGTATTTCACATCTCACACAGTTAGACATTTCAAATTTTACAGCATTGACGACTTAAGAATTTCAAAGTAACTTAAAGATAACAGATGACTGTTGGATAAACATTTCACGTACTATCACGAACATAAAGGTATAAGGTAAAGTCAGGTAAGTGTGTAACCGGGGCAAGTGTGTAGTTATATTTATTTTTAAAATTGAAATACGGACATCCTCTTGTTATAATACTAATGTACTAAACTTCATACTAGTTTTACAAATAAAAGTTTGCATCTCCTAACGTGTAATAACTTGAATATCTGGTGAATATATCATATACCTTATTAAACAAGCATCAGTTTAGTATTACACTCTTGGCCGAACTAAAGGATAATGGTATTAATATATAAAATGCGGAACGATTACACACTTGCCCCAATTTGCTGGGTAAGTGTGTAGTAATGACAGTGTTTAAAATTTCTTTTTTTTTCTAGTAAACCATTGATAATTATAAAAGGCGTATCTGTTGAAGGCTTACAACTGGGCATATATTACGTACTTCTATGTGTAAAATTTATCAAAATGTCTTATTATGTGAACAGTGTTACATTTTCTTCGCACTATGCAATTTTTACTACACACTTACCTGA
The DNA here is from genome assembly GCA_004143645.1 of Protaetia brevitarsis. NCBI lineage: Eukaryota > Metazoa > Arthropoda > Insecta > Coleoptera > Scarabaeidae > Protaetia > Protaetia brevitarsis. The sequence continues at coordinate 2,215,909 of RXPK01000297.1, forward strand.
CTTTACCTTAGGTCAAAACTAGCTTTGCAACAGCTTTATAAATAACTACAAATTACAAATAATTGCAAACTCTAATAGCAACTCTCAATTTCCATGCATTTTAAAAGAATTTAGGATTCTAGTAGTTCAGTTCTAATTTTGCGCAAATTGCGGAATTTGTGCAAAATAGTTTATTCCTTATATTATTTTACCATCAGCAACGTTTCCGCTGAGTAGCAACCTTCCTCTGGCTGTAAAATAATTAAATCATAAATTTAGTTACACTTGTAATTATTTCTTTATATATTTTTTATACCTTAAATAATTAATATGGTATATATAAGTTCGTAATGAATAATATTCATACAGCATTTTTTGAAAATAAAAAATACTGAATTTATTATTGTAATCAACCTAATTTTGGGAGGTACATTAATTAAATGTTTTCAGAATAACGATATGTTAACAAGTGAGGAAATATTTAACATATTGACTGGTAAAATAATATACTGAAAACTATTTTGCTCAAATTGCCGTTTTTTTTTAATTCAATTTAGAACTTAGTATTACTTAAGATTATCACACATACATATACATATATATATATACATTACACACACATTTTGTACATTGCAACAGCAAGTTGATCTGTATAGAAATATAAAATTAATTTCAGCGAGGTTTCAGGTAGTATTAGGAAAAACCGATTTATTTCAAATGATCATAAAAACCCAACGATCATTCAGATAATTTTTCACTTAAATGTTTATAGCCCGTATGTTGACGTATTATTCAATATATCGTTAAATTGAAATATATGTTTGTTTCTACATGAAGTTTTTATTAAATATTTTAGATATTGATTTATATATATAACACCAATTAGAACAGAATATGGTATTTGATGTAGAATCATACCGATAATTTTGCATATAAATACACATGACTGTTATTCCTTAATTCTTGGTTTTGCGGATTTTTAAAATGACATTAATATTCCAACTTATTATACATTAATTAACGTTTCGTTGCTGAATTTGTAGGAGGAGGAGGTTAATACGTAAAGCATTTAATAGAGTATATAAATACATAAGTAAATATAATAAAAAAGTAGATTAGTAAACAATACACGTAGAGTAACTATGGAAAATATCATTTCGCCAATACTTCGTTTCATACATTTTGCTTAATTGAGAAAAATCCAAAATAAATCTAACCTTTTATAAGAGAATACTTTTGGCAAATGCTTAATACAAAGGTAGAAGAACATGTATTACTTTTTTTCATTCTCAAATTAAATACGAGAAACAATGGGAAACAGCGAAACTACGTGATAAGTCTTTTGTATTTTATTACACTAGAAAACGAATAAAGAAAAAATATGCGAAAACAGAAAAGAACACTAAGTATTGTAATAAGGCATTTGGCGTTAACTATGTAAACTAAAGGTACATAATAATATTACTGGAATTAAAAAATAATAAAAGTAATTCGTATAGGTACATATATATCCAACAGTAAAAAGCCTAGGATACAACTCGAGGTGAACTTGCCTTACCAATTATTCTCTCATATCGTCTCGAGATAGCAAAAGCTTCACAAAGCTTCAGTTCGATGCGGTATCCTAAGACTTGTAATCGGGTTGAAAAGTTAACTTAATACAATAAATGATATACAAAGTGGTGGAAGGAGCCATAGATTTAGTATGATCTGAACTTCGTTCGAAAGTTCCGGATTATTGTAAGATTTGTATTGTTTTCATGTAATGCTTATATGTTATTATTACTCCGGAATAGAGTTTATTATGATTATTATATATGGAACTGATATCTTTGATATAAGAACTAATTCCGATTTGCAGACTAGTAGAAAGAAAAAGAAGTGAAAAACTTAAAATTTCCGAGCAATTTATATTCAAGTACATATAGTTACATTCTGTAAATTCTGATGTATATGTTATATCCTATACCTAACATATTCAGTTTGAAGGATTTTATTTTCCCCACTGCAGTGTATAACAAAACAAATGAATGTATATCGATTTATGGAGTTGATTGATGGCATTAGTAAACTCAGTAACCTCGCTTTACAATTGGAATATTAATTATGTACAATACGTAGTATTATTTCTACAGTATAAGTAATAGTTCTTCCAAAATAAGACTTAACGTATTTATTGCTGCATTTAATAGTACGCAGATTAATCTTAAGCCTGATAAGGACCCGTACCAGATTAAAAACTGGGTGTTGATTATTTTAAAATCTGAAATACTGTATCATTAATTATAAATATCAACACAATGATGCTGATTTGTATGATAGTAATTAAAATTGAAAGTAATGGCAAGGAACATGTAACCAATAACGGACACTTAGCAAATTTTGTTAGCGTGGAACCGCTATGCTTTTTGAGTACTTCTTAGCCAATAGGAAGTCAGGTTCTTGACACGATAGTCATTTGACGGTTTAATTTGAGGCTATCCGTGAGGTTATCACGCACGTACAAGCGAATTAACAGCTGCTGAGGAACATGTCAATTCGACAATAGCAAATTTTGAATGTGCGCGCGGTATCGCCATATTTTTTGAGTACTTTTTAGCTAATAGAAGTAGATTAGCGGACTGAAGGTCACGAATTTCACCCGCGGGAGATCAAAGGTGCCGACGACGGTGTCCGTTCTTGTTGAAATGTTCCTTGGTGATGGTCAATTAAATGTCAATACCATACCTACTAGAATCGCTCTAACAATCAATGCAAGGCATTGTGTTTAGCACAACTTGACGTCATCAAACCATCGAACGCAGTTTTGCAATCATGAAAATCATGATTGATGTTATGATAAGGATTATAATTACGGTTGTCATTACGAGGAAATTCCCACTCCTATAAAATGTATTCGGGCCATAATATCCGATAATAGTTTAGGTATTTTAACGAGCCACCAAGCTAGTCCATTGGAGTTCTTACTTTTAATAGGAATTTTATTTTAAATATTGCTGCCATAGTCGGTTATGATTTAAGAATACTATAAAAATACTGCCACCGACATCGCGCTTCCTGTATACAAATGTGTCATCAGGTTATTTGCTTATTTCAACTACCTTATTTTAAATGACATATTTGTGAGCACTTTGTATTAGATTTCTCTAAACTGTTGAGGCATTTGCAAATTAAAGTCACTCTTTCAAATAAAACAAAATATTTCGTACGGTATTAGCCTAGTTCTATTAATGTAGGTTATTCAACTAAATTTGCTGGTTCATCGGTTTTTTTACGAGTCGCTGTTCACGAATTAAAATAAATAAGATAAGTACAATTACGCGATTATTCTTTAATCGTTCCACATATATGTAATTGTAATTATGGTCATAGTAATCGTATTACGCTATTAGACCATGTCTAACATTGGTGTGATACTATATTTGGATCAGTGGGAAAATTATTGTAAAAATTAATAACTCATGTAAAAATGTACCCACACATCTTTTAACCGCAACTAGATAAGTGAAGGTATGACCTATTGTTAAGCATATTGTGGCATTACAGCGAGGGACGTTATCTAACAGTTTTAAGATGCAATTTTAACTCATCGTCATATTATTTCCCTGGCATTGATTGCTAAAACGAAATTAGTGAAGATAGCAAAATCTAAATTCGTAGTTTACAATTGGGTTAAAACAAATTCATCTAAACAAGTTTATGGTTCTAGCCTGTTCTGAACATTTAACATTATAACGAGGAATATCGGCATTTTACGGTTAAGGCTAATGAATTCCTATTTATCTTAAAATTAATTAAGCAGTTTCTGAAAAAAAAACAGCCTTGACATATGAGTTTGCGTTAAGAAAAACTTAAAATTGACAATAGTAGGCATATACCTGCAGTAATTTATTGCAGACATTTATGTTACTATTAACAGAAAATCAAAGAGCATATGCATTTTCCTTAACGTATGTATACAAGCTTAACATAATCCTAAACTCAAGATGAATTTCAATCCCTCATACGTTGTTAACGTAGTTTGTTGAGACAATAGAAAATTCAGCGTGCAACGAGGTATTTAACATCACAATAATAAAAGTTCAACAAATCAAAAATCTATTAACTATTTTTTAATTACGATTATAGCCACTCTATTATGAGCACATAAACGGTATAATGAAGTTTTTCTTTTATATTCCTTAACATACATGAAACAGATAATCTCGGTTCATAAAGTTTCCTGAAAAATATAATATAAAATTTTCAATTTGGTAAACCATTTTTTTCAAATCAGTCGCAACCGCTTACGACTATTGTTAAAACTACTTGTTATTTTCATTGAAAAACAAATAAATGAATTTATAAATCTTATCGTTTTCAATTTATAGCATACATACAACTTTGGCACATGCATTAGTTGCATTTTGTTTCAGTTATTAAGGGTGCAGTAGAAGAGAAGAAAACAGCATCCCCATACTACTCATCTGACCTGGCTATTTTTTTTCAATAATGTTAATGTTATTCTATTCGCGTATAACGCATCTTACTTAATGTGTAATTGGAAAATAGAAACATATTTTTATTGTTATTTCTAAAACAGGTTAACTCTGAGATAAAAAAAAAACCTTGTGCAAATAGCCTGTGAATAAAAAGCAGAAAAATTCGTTAATATAAGAAAAACAATGTACTTTTTAATATAAGGAAGTTGCTATGGATGTATCCGGAATCAACAAATGCTTCCGGCAAATATAATTTTTTTTAAATACTGTATCAATGGTTTTCTTTAAATAACATGTTTGCTATATTTAGTTGCAACAGGTTGTGAAAAGAGCAAGAAAATCGTATGAGAAATCTAATAAAATACTCCAACACTATAGTCAACTAAAAAATGTACATTTGTGTTTTCTGTTGTAGTATATATACACATACTTCTAGGCGCTGAAAATACATAGAAAAACTTCAAAAATTAAGTCAAAGGTATATTAGACCTATATATATATATGTCGTTACTTAATAGTATATAGAAAAGGTTTTATGAAAAGGTAAAACTTCATTCAGTATTTTTTTAGCATTCTTACGTCTGAAGTCCCACAGAAAATGGTCAATTAAAACAGAATTAATTGTTAGAGACCTATCTGCCTTACTCACAACATATAGTTTTAATAATTCCACAGCATGTATGGAACACCCACGAATCTCTACCTCCATCGTGTCTCCGTTTTCGAAAATATAATTTGATCTCAGCTTATGTTTTAATTCGTCACTATATTCCAGTACATTAAACAATAACAGTGACTGTGGTACTCGATAATCAGCAAACATTGTTAACTCATCAATATCATTAAAATGTCCCAACCCATAATTTTTATAACACGCCCAAATATCACCTATTAATATTTGTGCTCTCTTGTATATGGAGACTCTCACACCTTCATAAGTAGCTTCGTCCCGGAAAGATTTAAAGTTATCCACTATGAGATTGAGCAATGTAATGGCACTGTTATTAGCTTGTTTAACACAATTGCTGAATGATCCACCAAAATTTTCTAATAATGAATTGCCCACTTCATGTAGACACTTTAACCTTTCTTGAAATAACGGTATTTGGATATCATTATCACTTCTAAGTATTTTTGATAATTGACTCTCTGTTATGGTGGCATAAAACTTTGGGTTTACTATATCCACACCTTCATTCATGGCTCGATGGATTGCTTTACACAGAGCAAAATAACCAGTTTGGTTTTCAACTGTCCAACCTACTTCATTTTCCATAGACCAGAAGCAATAATTTAGGGAATCTACAAGAAATATCCAATCCAAAGCCCATGGATCTTCTGCTCTGGGATGTAGTTGAGTTTGACTGAAACCATTAACTGATATATTTCCAAAATTCAGTTCTTCTAATAACTTCAAACAAAAAAAAAAGAAATTTGGGTTGTTATATATTTCAAAGTTATGATCCTTACTATTTTTCCAAGTTGTGCTATTCCATTATTATTTATCTTAACATGTTTGGCTTTTTCAGCAATAAATTTCCCAGATTCCTTAGGTGACAAAATCATAGCTCAAATCTGATGAAAAATGGATGAAAATTAGAAAGTTGTACCCAAAAAGCTTTTTTGTACGAGGCAACTCGTAAAATTGGTATATTAAATTCAAAATTTTGATAATTTCTGATTATGAAATCCGTTGCTTATCTAAAAATATCAAAACTTAATAAGTTAATCAATTCATAATATTGATAATTCCAATAAAAACGTATATCAACATACCCGAACACCGCTAAAACAAACACAAGGAATTATCAATTATCGTGAAGTTATCGGCAAAATAATGTCAAATGTCAAAACAGCAAAAGCGTGGTTCCGTATTTAATTCAACGAACACTATTTAGACGCCCCTACTGGCTGTGATTTGTACTTAATCGCTTCTTCTCCACAATCATCCAGCAAAGCTGTTAGGTTTGTCCTTTTTAGCTGAAATTGCTGCACTAATTCAAGTAGTGTACACTAAAGTGTTCTTTTCAGTACAAGTGACGTCAGTTCTTTTTAGGAGTACATCGGTACTCAGTGCAAAAGTTCACTGCACTATCTACCCTAGCCCCAAAGGTAGTGCAGCGGCAGCAATTTTAGTTCAGCATGTCAGCTGACCTTGATTATTATTTAAAATTACGTATAAAAATTGAAAAATTCTTGAATATTACGGAGTGCCATGTTTATTACCTAATGCGTTCTTTTTAACAATGCAAAGTGCACCACCGCGGTTCTAACTCAGTTCTAGTTATGCTCTTTTTGGTTCTATAGTATAATTTTAGTGCAGCACTAGTTCAGCTAAAAAGAACAAACCTGTTGAGATTCAGGGTATCGCCATATATGTACTATACCTATATTGCTAATTCCCTATCCTAATAATGGACAAGAAACGTGACCAACAATATGAGAGGCATATATCGTTGTATCCTTCTCTTACGGGTGAATTGTGTTTACTGGGCATGCTCCATCAAAAGAAAGTGGCGGTTTAAATTTCAATTTGAATAATTAACGAATTATGTATATAAAATTTTAGGAATACAACGATGTATACTTGACAATTTTTAAAACTTAATGTACATATGATTATAATTAGAAGATTTATATTGTAACCACCGAAAAATACAAATTCTATATAAATTTATGATAGGCACATAATTATAATTTACTTTGATATAGATATATTGATTAATATTCCTGCAGTACCTCTAGAGTTGTTACACAAAAAAAAAAAATGTCCATTTCGGTTTTTCCTTTCTTTTTGCACTCATTCTAAAAACCTCCCTAGCACACTAATTGCACATTTATTTACAAACGCTAATCGCCAATAATCAACGCGTGATTTCGCTTGTGTCACTATACGCAATGAACAAAGCACAAACCAACTAATTTTCATAGCGGCTATCGGTCCTGGACCAATAGGTTTCCACATGCGGCACATGCGCATTTTAGCTAAGTCGCCCATGAAAAAGAGATGGAGATATATTCCGCTCTCATATTGTTACTCATGATTTTCTCCTTTAGTAAGCAATATAGGTATAATACATATATGGGTATCGCACGCCCTGCGACCTTGGGTTTATTTTTGGCAATTAGTTTAAATTATCTTCTTAAATAATATAAAGTCTTATGAAACAAAATTTTATCATGAATGTTGTCAAGATGGATGCCGAGGTAATTCTCTTCTAACAAAACACTAAAATAAAACGACCGATCGTACTTGCTTCACACTTTATTCCACCATTATTCTCTACTCTTCCCGCCAAAGCGCGGACGTTGTTCAGTTTAGTACATGTAGGCGCCAAATTTAAATATACAACATGAAAGATTTTTTTGTTACTGATATGTGAACGAAGCAATTGAAATAGACACATTTAAGTGGAGAACGAACGTTGCTATTTCTATGATTTGATGTAACGAAACACACTTCGTTTTATTTATACAGACAAGCATGGGTGAGCCATTTCTAATTGGGTCCAGTTCCAGACGGTTTGTCAGTCTCCGCGGGCAGGTAGTGGAAGAGGGGGTGGTCGGACTATACGCATATATTACATTGAAGTGGGCCAGCCGTATCTTGGCCCACTGCCAGTGGATTATTGATTGAGTTACACGGAAGTTAGTGATGATTCTAAACACGGTATCCTTACGCGCATGATTGTTAATTTTGCAAAGAGATACAGTTTATTACGTTCGTTGTGATGACCTTTTAAAAGAATTAGGTTATATACCTCTTTACAATCGTCGAAGGATCATATCCCAAATATTTTTGTATTTAAATTAATTATCGGAATGATTTGTGCCCCATGTTTATTTAGTTTATTAAATATCCGTATTCCCAGACCAAATGGTGGTAATAATGCAATATTTACGCTTCGTCACTGTAATATTCGTCATTATTCTCAGTCACCACTATTATCAATGTGCAGCAGTGTTAACAATCACTACCAAGAACATATTTTTTTTCATTATTATTTTAATTGCATTGAATACATTAGAAAAAGTTTAACTACTCTTAATGTTATAAAATGTTTTAAGTTTGTCTTTTCATTTATACGTTTTATTTTAATTTAATATAAGATTTATCCTGTAATAAGTAGTCTGTTACAATTGGATAAATAAATTATTATTATTATTAATTTCTGATTATATTTTCATTGCAGTTAGATAACTAAATTAATGCAAATCCTATAATTTTGCAGATTGTGCTGGATTGTATCAGTGCTAAAAATGCTTCTACGAAGCTTTTATATGAAGGAAATTCTTACTTATCTGCAATATTTAGATATCTAAAAAAATGCAAGTTGGTGGATCCATAATATAACTATTCTTCACGACAGCAGAAATTCAATACTAGTTCAATTACCGTCTTTTACACTAACTTACACTTACTAACTAATAAACACACAGCGGATCGACGCAGGGCGAGTAGCGTAGTGGGGATGCGCCGAAACAATAATGCATTCATAACGTATCGAAATAAATGTTATACTGTCTCGACGCATTCCCACTACGCTATTAGCGCTGCGTCGATCCTCTGTGTGCTAATAAAATATCAAATTATTATATAAACTCAAATTATTAAAACGAATTAAAAAACTAAACAGATCAAATAATTTAATTTTCAAGTTCTAACTTCGGATTTGCAAATGACAAGTACTGACAAGCTTGACAACTGATTCAAGTATGGTAAATAATGGCGGCGTGTGTTGCTATATGATGATATGGTATAACCTTCGGGTCGCATACTGTGGTGGTACATGGTATAATTTACAATGGACGCGTTCATTAGACGAAAGCAGGTCCCAAAACTTTTGCCAATGCATTTCTGGAGGCACGTGTTTCATGCTACCATGCGCCAGTGCAATCAGCCAAGAGATAGGACTGGATAAGACAAGAAGAAACAATTGTCTTTTGCGCTAAATTAAAGAAGAAAGCTAAGATATCCGATGCTAAAATAATAAAGTAGGGGTATAAGTCTGTTTTTGGCGGCAAAGGTGAAAAGAGCATTGAGCGCATTGAACAGAAGACTTTGCTCCGCTACCGCTACTTACCGCTACATCGTCAACAGTTGGGAACGTATCGCACTTCTGCTGTTTACACCACTCCTAGAAGTGTATGTATCATGTAGCGTAGCGTAAGTAGCGCAACAAAAGTTCGCTACAAAATATGGCCGTTTGCTCCCAACAGTTGTGAACTTATCGTGTGACGTAGTGCTAGGTAGCATACGCATCCATCAGAAGCACTGGGAACAGTTGGCAACTGTTTGCTTCTGCTGAATGCGCCCAATGACTCTTCTTGCTCTGATTTAATTACTTTTTCGGCAACCTTAGAATTTGCAGTGTGCTAACGGGTCGTAAATCAATATATCCTTTAACTAGAGGTTTTTTTTTAGTAAAGGGATTACCAAAGAACGTTTCTGACAATGCGGAAATTTACTAATGACATGGATTACGTACGGTAGAATGCGGGCAACACAATTGAATAAAGAATATATATTAAAATCATCGACATATGTAAGCAAATTCGTTTTAGGTCACCTAGTGATTGAATAGTATAACAAGAAGGTAAGTTTGAGATTCCCTTGCAGTCAACTGGCGTTATTTGGACTGCCTATCTTCGTGCTCATGCACCTTTCGGATAAAATAAAAGATCTGTATAACAACCGTATTGATATATATACCGTAGTCGACAAATTTTAATTTTAGTATAGGAATCTTATATTATGCATAAAATGACCTTACGATACGTGCCGATGTCAACCCTAAAACGATATTAGGTGTTTAGGCATGTGGTGGGAGACACGGCTATATATCTGTTTCTATTTTAAAGCGGCGCACTCTTTCCTACTCTCTACTTTCCTATACCGTAACTAAATTTTGACAATTACAGTATATACATATCTATATTTTTTACAGTTACATTTAATTATACTATTTCATTAACAGTCCCATTCATCGTCCGTTGAATTTTCAGAACTTGTATCGTCATCAGAACGTATTGCGATACTTCTTGATTGTAATACCTTTTTCAGTGCCATTGCAATGTCATTCACCTCATTGATTGATGATACCGGAGATTGCAGTTCACGATCCTGAAGGAGTAGCTTGGTTTAAGCGTAGTGCGATGTATGATAAAATCTTTATATGTATACTCATACCTTTGATTATAATATGTATATATATATGTATATAGGGATGGAGCTGCTGATGTTGGTACACAATTTTGTAGGTCAAGATGAACTGACTAGGATAAAACCAGAATATACAAATGTAAGAGAAAGATAGCTTTATTCGATACCAACATCTCTCACTCTTCAACTCAATCCATACATAAGGTTTGTTCGTTGTGATTACACCAATTACACTGGTGCATTTTATCTTTCTCAGTTAAGTAAAGAGAATATCTTCTATACTGTTTTACTTATGAGCCAGTGCAGAAAGTGTAGCTCAATGAACAGACCTATAGCAAGGAACATTTCAATAAAAACAGACAAATAACGTCGGCACCTTCGATCTCAGGGGGCAAAAATTCGTGACCTTCAGCCTGCTTATTGAATTGATATTGGCTAGAACGAGCTCCGTGAACATAACGATTACGCGTGTTCGATTAATATTTGCTAGCCGTGACGTTGACATATTTCTTGCTACAGCTGTTACTCGCATGAATGCACGTTCACAAGCCCGTCAAGAACTGTTATGGCAAGAGCTGAGCTTAACAGATCTATTGACTTCCTATCGGCGGGAACGAACTCAGAAAAGATGGAAGTTTCGCGCAATCAAAATTTACTAGCTGTCTGTTCGTGGGTACATGTTCCTTGCGTATAGCTATAGCATATGTATAATCAAAGATCCACACTTACAGCAACAGATTTTAACGATATTCCTTCTTTGATCTGTTTAAGCATGTCGTCTCTATCTGGTTCACTTGACTGCGGTTGCGATGAGACAGGCTGTAAAGACAATAAATAAATAAATAACCAAATATTAATAAATAAGTAAATAACCGATTATTTCGGTAACTCAAGTTTACAACATACTTTGAGAGTAGCTTCTTGACGTATATTTTCTAATAAAGCAGACCGCATATCTGGGGCAGGTGATGTGTTGGCACTATTTTGAACTGAGTCGGTTTGTATTGCGAGCGCTGGTAGAGGTGGTGGAGGTGGCCGAGGTACTGCCGTATTACTATTTGGTATGGATAGTGATAGTGGACGTGGTGGGGGTGGAGGAGGAGGGGGATCAAAGTTTGGTGGCTGTAAATTACCTGAAAGGCAAATAGTAGTCATCAGCATCCATATGATATGATTCCTTTAGGAGGGAGTATTGTGTAAATGATTTATGTAGTTGGTCATTTACTTATAATGTAGCTCTCCGAGAAAGAATATTTTTAATATGATTCAATTATATGTATTTTGACGGTAAAGAGAGTATGCAAATAAACACAAAATAAAAGTAGAAAATGATAGCACCATTGCAACTATCATAGCTATGTATTCTGTGCCACAGATAACTTTAAAACTGACAATAAGGAATCTCAAGTTTTCCTGAGTTTCCTGTGTCACTGCGGCTAGTATAAAACTATAAATATAAAACCCTTAACACTAACGTAATGATCGATCGAAAAGAGACACGAGAAGATTAAGAAGACGAAAATTACAAAACAGTTTGTTCACTACTTATTTATAAGTTTCTCCACGTTTAAAACATTTTCTTGATTGAAATACATGACTGTCATTGATTATTACCAAGAGATTGCGCAAGATAAATAGCTTCACAGTTAAATAGTGGACAAAATACTTTTTCTAATATTCTCTAACCTTTTACTAGTTTCTTTTCAATCATTATCTACACTAGTATTTATCATATTTTATTTGTTATTTTACGTTCAAGTTAAGATTCCACGAAACGTATCATACAACAAACTATGGGTCTTTCGAATTCCTGCCACAGAACTGTTTAAGGTCTTGTCTATAATACACTGAAATTTTATTATATCATCTTTTCCAACAGTTAATGTAAAAGAATGTGGGTATGTATCTGTTACAGCTCAAAGACAGGAAAATTGACGATTGATTAAGGAGCATACCATTATGGAGCACAGGCGCAGCACATCTGTTTTCAAAAATGGGTACTAAAATTTCCGTGGTTAAGGCTGTTGTATAATACTATACTGTGGTATAATTATATAGGGTATTTTATTTTAATCGCTCCCGGAAAATATGGCGATAAACAACGCCAAAAAAAATCGGATAAACCTTGTATGGTTTCGAGGGGTACATAAAATAGTATCATTGTTTTGACCTTGAACTGAAACTTGAAGGTCGTGTAAAGCTCCCCTTTAATGTTTTAATTGGAACATCTGTATATTATTACACATTCTTGTAGCTTACCTCAAGCGTTTATCAAAACATTTGTGATAAAATATTTTTCATTAAATACCTTGCGAGTTATGGCACTTGAAAATCACCGACATGATGTCACATTATGTATTTACTTTTAGTTTAGAGCAAATGCTAAAAAGTACCACCATTCTGGTGGATACATAATCGCAACCGTTTTCAAATGTTTCAAATGTTTGTTTTTCTGAATACATATTATGTCTGTCTGATTAGGTTCTCAGCTGTTATGATATATACACAGTCACAATGTCACATCTAACGGCGTGATAATATATAATTTAATATCGTATAGAGATGAAACTATTTACCTAAAACTTTCTGTTGTGAGGGTTTGGAGGTTTGGATTTTTCGAACCGGTGGAGGTGGAGGCGTTCGCTGAAATGTAATTAATGTTAGTATGAGGATATACAGGCTATTCCACGTAACTGGTTCATTAAAAGTTTATGATGTTCTATTATTTACTTATATTTGAGATTTTGACACCATTATCTCTTCGATTGGAACTATAAATGCAAAATACCTTAACCAAAATATCACTTCCGGTTGACCGGAAATGGATGTCAACTTTGTTATTTAAATAGAATGATATAATTTTTTATTCATTTTTGATTCTACAACTATAAATACGTCAGTTTTCATTAGCTATTCCTACAGCTACATGTTGCCGTTTTTGAGTTATTTAAGTTTTCTTTTTTTTATCATAATCATTGCATCATTGAGAATTAATATCCGGTCAATACTGCAAGTAGAGACTCCAAATTTCTATGTATGAATGTAGATATAACCCTAAGAAATGGTACAGACACTTTACATTCTAACATACAGGGTGTTCAAACTTAGGAACAAAGTACATATTTTCAAATGCAGGAACTCAATTTTTTAAATAGAACACCCTGTATTTTAATTCGGAATTAAAAGTAAATATCATCCCCTATCACTTTATATGAGCATTCCCTATACCTATCTTTAATAGATTATAAGATATGAGCGACCTTTTGTTGAACAGACTACAAACACGCAAAGATAGGGCTACTTAGTCTGTTTAACAAAAAGTCGTTCATATCTCAAAATCTATTAAAGATAGGTATAGGGAAAGCTGATATAAAGTGATAGGGGATGATATTTACTTCTTAATTCCGAATTAAAATACAGGGTGTTCTATTTAAAAAAAAGAATACTTAGTCTGTTCAACAAAAGGTCGCTCATATCTTATAATCTATTAAAGATAGGTATAGGGAATGCTCATATAAAGTGATAGGGGATGATATTTACTTCTTAATTCCGAATTAAAATACAGAGTGTTCTATTTAAAAAAAATGAGTTTCCTGCATTTGAAAATATGTCACTTTGTTCCTAAGTTTTGAACACCCTGTATGTTAGAACGTAAAGTGTCTGTACCATTTCTTAGAGTTATATCTACATTCATAACATAGCAAATTTGGAGTCTCTACTTGCAGTATTAACCGAGATATTAATTTCTCAATGATGCAATGATTATGACTAAAAAAAAAGAAAAACTTAAATAACTCAAAAACGGCAACATGTAGCTATAGGAATAGTTAATGAAACCTGACGTATTTATAGTTGTAGAATCCAAAAATGAATAAAAAATTATATCATTCTATTTAAAATAAGAAAGTTGACATTCACTTCCGGTCAACCGGAAGTGATATTTTGGTTAAGGTATTTTACATTTATAGTACCAATCGAACAGATACTGGTGCCAAAATCTCAAATATAAGTAAATAATAGAACATCATAAACTTTTAATGAACTAGTTACGTGGAATACCCTGTATAAAAACTTAGACGCTCTGTTTGAAAAAAAAGCAAATGATGGTCAGTAGGGTGTAGATCCCCTGTTATCCTTAATTACTTCTAACAGTCTATTATTAATACATTTATGTAAATTTAACACATAATTGTCGCGAAATTGTCTAAAACATTGAATAATAATTTTTTATTTACTTTATGTATCACTGTAGAATGTATTTTTGAGTTTATTTTACTTTTATGAATAAAAATTCAATTAGACACCTTCCTAGTTTTGTAAAGAAATTCTATAACCCTATAAATTTTTAAAATTTTTACCGCGTCTAAGTTTTTTTCGGGCAGTGTATATGCCGTGTCATAATGATCATTTTAATGCTGTATATGTTCGCGAAACAGGCAGAAAGCTAGGAACTAGAATTAAAGAACAGAAGAATAAGCAAAATTCTTGTCAGCACCTGGGAAACGTACTAATAGCAGGATAAAAATTCATAGAAAAACATAGGCAATAATGTATTATTAAATGAACAATTAGACTACACTATAGTGGTGTTGCTAGAAAACTAGAAGGGACGCCGGGCGCACCATCTAGGGGGTGCCAAATTAATTTTAGAAAAGTTGGCATGAAATATTTTTTTTAAACTCTTACAATTAAATTAATTTTCAAAATTTAAAATTTTAACGCAATTTTTTCATAAAAAAATATGTAATTTACTAAGTATTCCAGTTAAGTTTCGTTCAACCCTAATAAAATAAAAAAAAAAGATTTAAAATTCATCACTACTTAAATCAGATATTAGTCACGTAATTTGAGTATTTAATTTATATTTAACAATCATTATCTTAATTTACGTAGGCACTTATGTTGCTCCGTCTAATATTTGCTAGTTTTTCAAACCTCTTTTTACGTGCCCACAAGAAATTGTTTACTTGCTGGACATTCATATGCATACGCATATATGAATACACAGAATCAGATACTTGTTTTAAATACGATTTCATTCCTTGCTGCTTTCTTAAACGCTCGTTATTAATGTTAATAGTGTTCTTAAGACTTATTTGGTCCATACTTTCATCTAATTTGACGCATCTTGTAAGTATTATAATTAATTTAATTTTTAAAAATTTATATTAATTTTTAAAATTAAAATCTGGCATTTCATTGTTTAGTCGTCTGAAGATGGCCTCAGACCGAACTATGTCGTGAATAAGAATTTATATTTTAATAATTATACATAGCATTGAACGGACCGCGTTTGCTAATTTATTTCCTTTTTGTTTATTAAAAATTGCAGCTTAAATAAAAAGTGTCTTATCGAATAAGAATCGCTATTTTGACTTTCGCATAGCTTATTGCTATAAGCGATTTTTCAATAGAGGCATAATAGAGGTCAGCTAAGTGTAACCGGGGCAAGTGTGTAGTTTGGCTACATTTATTTTTAAAATTGAAATACGGACGTGCGCCGTTATAATACTAATGTATTAAACTTTATACAAATTTTCTGTGCACATTTTTTTAGAGGTTTTAGTGTTTGTTCAACATTTTTTAAAGTATTTCTTATAAGACTGTATTTTTGCCACAGATATATTTTTGTACATTTCCTATTTACAAATAAAAGTTCAAAGTAAGTGTGTACTATTACGACAGTGTTTCGAACAATTACTTTTTCTAGTATATTATGTACTTCTATGTGTAAGATTTATCAAAAAGTTATATTCATGTCAACAGTGTTACATTTTTATGCAATTTTTACTACACACTTACCTGACTTTACCTTAGAGAAAGTTTCTGAAATGATAGCCCAAATTTTTAAGGGTAACACAGGTCACTAAACTAAATTCAACTGTCGTATTTTTTGTCCCTAGCTATTAAAATGTAATTTCATTTTTAAAACCCATACTAATATTTCTACACATTTAGGGCGCGCACCGTAATTCACAAATAGCAACCAAATTCTCGGTTTTGTGTCCCGAATATAGCGGATTCCTGAAAATTATGATATTTACGGAACGCGGTTGCTGAAGTTTGGTTATTTTAGTTGTCACCAAAACAACCTCGCTCATTTTACGATTTTCTGATTTTTCTACCCCCTCCACTGCGGAAACATAAACCAACCTACTTATCTATGCATAAAACGTGGTCAATCAAAAGCGCCGTTCGCATCCAGTAAAACCACATGGAGGATGGAAGTTATCTTTAAAAGTGTACCAAACACAAAAAAAACTTAACATACTTGACATCAACCAAAGTGTCCCGTAAATTTTCTGAAATAATCGGCAATCCCTAATAACCGCAAATAAACCGCAACTAACCATTTGGTTACAATTTTATATTTACGGTACGCGCCCTTAGTCATCAAAGCAGACCACTATTGTCTTTGTTAGTCGCCAAGTTATGCGTCGGCGGGCTATTTAACAAATAAACGAGGCCCGGCTGCAACATCAGCGGTACTGAAATAATATTTAAGGGTAACTTCAAAAATTTACTTAAAAAAATTTATCTTGGTTTCCTTAATTGTTGGAACTTTCTCGCTTAGAGATAATTACATTATTTTTTAATGATCTTTCTATGTTTAAAAAAGGTGGCACCCAATGAAATGATAAAAAAAAGATTACATATCTAGTTAGCCATTCTTTTTTTCCAAAACGCAAAAAGGAGCTCTGAAAACTGCTATTCTGCTCCCTTTCCTTTTTGACTCTCTGTGTCCTCTAGTTTCCGCGATCTTCATATCCATACAAACATGGCAAAAAATGACCTGCAGTATACAGGTCGATCTAAAGTTAAGTGGTTACTATTGGTATCTCCGTTATTATTGATGCTACGATGTTGGTTAAACTGGTAAACTAGTAGTATTTCTTATGTTTATAAAAAAAATGACGTGGCATTTGCTAGATAATTTTCAAAGATATGTTTTTTTCAATGGATCCCTGCATTGCATATTCGAATGAATGATAAGAAAGTTGTGTAAGATTTTAATTCACATTAAAGATAAATTTGCATTCTAAAAAAATAATAGGCTCATTGGTGATAACAAGAAACGAGTGGTATAGCTTCTACAAATGTCCAAAATCTAATTAATCTTGATTTTTTCGAGCTTTATTGATGAATTGGTTTTGTTGTTTAATCGTCGGCAATCTTGTTTATGTTTGTTTTATTTGGTACGATTGTTAGTAATTATTTTTTTCTATTTGGAGAAGTATGTGTAGGTATACATTTTATGCCGGAAAAGTTGAACAAAAAGAAAGTTGAGGGCTTGTGATATTATTGGTTGTACCAGCAATTTATAGGATGAATGTTTAATAATACGAAAAGGATGCAGAAGATGATTTTATTATGAATGAGGACACAGAAAGGACCGTATTAACTTATGTTGAGCACATCGTTATAATTCAATTAGAAATGCTGCAAAGGATCCATTATTGTTAGGTCTGTTTTCTATACTGGCTCATCAAATAAAAAGATAGGTACTTAGTACTACATCCAGAAATACTAGCAGAATATATGAATAATGCTAATTATTACGCAAAATTTACATTTTCAACAGGATGGAGAACTCGCATAGAACTGCCGCATGGTGTGTGGTTTTCTATATCATACCTTCGGAGATAGATGGAATACTACCAATGGCCTAATGAAGAACAAAATTCACAAGCAAAGGTATAATAAAAATAGTTAACACCAATAAAATCTAACATACCTTTTTTATTATTAATGTCAGTGTAGGGGTGTATCTAGGTTTTTATATTGCAAATGCAATTATCTGTCAATTTTTTTAAAAACATACGGAGTTATTCATTAAAAAAAAAACATCACTCTGATATCTAGCTAACACGCAAGTTAACTGCTTTTCTATTGACTTACGCTAATCAACATGAGAAATACTGCCATTTTGTCCAACCAACATCGTAGCATTAGGTGCTTTCCATTCGCATGCGCTGCGCTCCTGGACTACTCTTGTTCTATTCCTATACTGTATTACTCTTTAAATACTCCAATCTATATAGTCCCTGGAACACAAATCACATTTTCATTTGCAGCATCAAATTCCGCCGAAAAAGCTAGTGCTTGAAGGGAAAAGGAAAAAGCGGATCGTAGCAGTTTGACAGCACCGAATTGCAGGTCAATGGAACAATAAGAACAAAAATACTCTGGGAGTGCTTTCTAGTGCGAATGGAAAGCACCTATTAATAATAACAGAGATAACAATAGTGAGTATAGTGACCACTTATTGTTAATTCGAATCATCTTTTTTATATGTACTGCTATTGATGTGTATAACCAGTAACTATTATTATTACACATCTAGATGCGACTATGTTACATGACTAGTCATGTAACATAGTCGCAGGAAGTTGATAGAAATACATACCTACAAGATAATTTCGGAACTTTACTTACGGTTTGTGGCGGCGGCGGCCTTGGCGCACTTCTTGTCGGCGCGTGAGAAATTGAAGCTTCTGGTTTCGATGACATACAGCTGTCAACAAAATCATACAGAAAGTCTCTCTGCTCGCTGTGCTTAACATTTCATCCTTAACACCAGCCTAAAATATTTACACACGTATATAGCTGTTCTTTAGTTCATAAAGAATTTATTACGCACTCTTTTAAAGATTTCTCTGTACATTTCGTCACTGGTATTGACGTCCAAACCTTTAACGCAATCAAATCTTACAGCAGTTATATGTCTAAATTCTGTAGGTTTGCCAATGTCTTCTTTGGTTAACTTTTTTCGGTGTTTTTTAATTTCTAAAAAATTGGTAATAGATATAGTGATGAACATTGCATTACGCTTATTAGTATTCTTACGTGAGTTATTTTTTGACGAATTTTGTATAGGAGCCAATATTCGAGTTGTTTTAGCCTCTGGTTTTTTTCGTGCTAGGTTGGTTTAAAATTATATTCCGGACGTTAATAATTATTAATAATACCTACCTGCTCGCAATTTCATTTCTTCTAGTTTTTCTACCACTACATGCTTCACCTCCTCTGCTTCAGTGTAAGAGGCAAAATTAAACGCATATATGCATTTCTAAAATTATGTATTAATGACGCGGATTTGTATAATAAATTCAGTCTCTTACTTCGCCTTCAAACGAATGAAAAAATGATTTTGCACATTTATATTCCATATTTTTATACACCTCATGTTCCCAAACCTTACCACTTCTTCGTAAACAATATAATCGGAAAAAGTAATTTTTTTTGGCATAATCTTTCACGAAGCATAACACTCCAACTTCTTGTTTATTCCAGTACGAATGATCTGGTTGGTTTGTGTGGAATAATTGCACTACGGCTGTTGCTATACTCTGTAATAATCGGCATACACGTCTCAAAAAGGTTATCAAAAAAAAAAAAAAAAAAAACAATAACTTTGGCTAATTGAGCAATATTTTATTCCTATTTGTTACATCATTTTTTCAGCAACATTTCGGTCTTTCTCATGCTACAAAACAATTTTAAAATTAAAAAGCTCTTTTAAATTTGTCAGCAAAATTAAAGATTCATTTGTTCACGTGATCATTTCTTTTTTGTATTCTTAGACCAGTCTATTCACCAACGTACCCAAAGATTTTGTTTTAGATGAGATTAATGAAGTTCGGACACAATTAAATCATATAAGCATTCCCGTATTCCCTTGAAGTAGTCTTAGAGGGTGTAGAACTGACTTATACTTCTACGTAGGTATTTTAGATATGAACGTGTATTTTATTGTCAGATCCTTGGCGCTTTGAGTCCCATTTTGGGGGACATTTTAATTGATAACATCGTTATAACAGTTTTAGCTGAGACTGACATTAAATTCCTTTTTGTTGGCGCGTATGATGATAAATTTTTAAAAATATCGTCAATACAAATTCCACATTTACTTGGTGAATTTAATTCCATACACCAAGACATGGTTTTACTTTAATATGTACACACATATTATCAATCAATTATCTCTTGAAGTTTTACAAAGTAATAACAATGGCAATGGTGCCAACCTCATTTTAAATTACATTTCCACCCACCCGTTATATCAAAAACTAAACATAATTAAGATTTAAAAACATAGAATCATGTCTCTCTCTGAGTAAGAATTTTGTAACAAAATTTCTCAATACCCAAACGAAAACTAATACACAATAATTACCCTGCACGGCTTGTTAACAGACTATTAAATTCTGATGACACTAGGCTGAAACCACTAGCCCCTACTATTGACAACCGGGCGTACAAATCTTGGCATAGTTTGGTACACCCTTACTATCACCACAACTGAACAGCATCCTTGCCTGCTCTTCTTTGATCTTTTACAATGACAATACTCTTGAAAAGTTAGACATTTTCAATAATTTGAAGGACATAGAGTAACCGTTAGAGAGAAGGAATTTAGTTTATAAAATCAACTGCAATAATTGGAACAATGTTACATTGACCAGAGTCTCGAAAATTAAAAAGAAAACCTTTACAACATACGTACGACGTGTCAACCGTTAATAGCCACAGTCCTTCAAATCATGTCATAACTTCAGGTCTGTTTTTGGTTTTTCTAGTCCCAAAATTTCAGATTGGGAAGATTACTTAAAAATAAAAAAACTAATATCAGAATTGATACACTGCGCACTATCTTCAACTATAATTTCAAAATTGACGCCGTTAACATTTTCAGTAATTTTTATGTTATTTTATTTCATAATGAATCGTGACTGCAGTCGTTGACTGTTTTGGTGAACCATACCTTTCTTTTTCATTGAATTTTTAGAATTATTGTAATTGTTGGTGTTGTTCACCTTCTTAGGCAACTTTTTGAAGTATCTGTATTCTTGCTTTCGACTATTTTGGAAATTTTTTGCAATTGACTGTTTTTATTCTCACTCAACCAACAGTTTTTGACTTGAACGAAAAATTGTTTATACATGTTCAGTTTAATTTTAAAATTTTATTCCCAAATTGCTTCGTAAAACAATCTTTTACTATTTACCTCTGTCGATCTTTTTGTTGGGTTCATGCTTTTTTTCTTCATTTTTATTTCATGTTTTAATTGTGACCGTATTTGTTAAATATTGACACCTAATATAATTTCTATATTTATCATATTCTGATTTATGATAATTAATAGTTTCATGTTTTTTTTTTTTATTATTATTACTATTAATTTATTTTTAGCTTTAAACTTGTTTTGTAGCTAGAGAAAAGTCGTCGGACATTTTCTGTTTTCTTTTTATGCGTATTGTATACTAATAGCAATTTATGACAATATACTGTATATACACTACTGTAGCTTGTAAAATAGGTGCGAAATCTTATTACTTAGTTTTACATTAATAGACCCCGCTTTTGGGCGGTAGTGTATATACATATTTATCAAGAACGTGATAACTAGCTTACAGGTACAATATTTCGCAACGAATTTCATTAATTTATCGTCCTGCTAGAGGTACTTACTATACATTTGTATCCCAATAACGCACGAATTTGTTCATTTTCTTCCTGTGATAATAAAACTGATGATCTATTTTCTGGCTGCTGCCGCAAATTTGGAGACATCGTTACTAATGAACTACCGTAATTACTTATATAAATGATTTGAGCGTAAAATAGAATCCTACTCACACATCACGGTTTATCTACAGATAAGGATTCAATATTTATCTATAACATAAAAAATGAGGAAAAGTATAATACAGGTATTCTTTTAATATAAAAGTATAATTAAAGTACCAAAATTTGCAAAGTAAAATAGGGAAATTATATATTAAATCGGTTTGTATTTTATTTGAATTATTTTTTTTTTATATTAGGTTAGAAATATCCTTCAGAAATACAATTAACTATTCGTTAAATTTATTTAAATGTACTTATTCTCGTGAGAGGTGAAAAAATCTCAACAAGAAAATTTGTAATGATTTATTTACATGATGCCTCATCATTCTATTTATAATTTTAAATGTTTGAATCATATAAAAAATATACATATCTAACTGTACGTATAGTAAGTAGATTATTTGATTCAATAATTTAGTCACCGAATAAAAAGCCGTTATTAGAAATACAATTCATTAAAATTATACGCGTATGCCTACACTAATAAAATATAAATAAAGATAAAGATAAGATTGCTTCCTACAATGACCTATGCGTCCCATTCATCATCATTCGAAATATCAGAATCTGATTCAGAATCCGAGTGTATTCTATTACTCCTAGTTTCCAAAGCTTTTCTTAGTGCCATTGCTATATCCGGCACCTCATTTACTGGTGTGGTTGGAGGTTTTATTTCTCTTTCCTATAAAAAAAAAGTATTGGAGAAGTAAATAGGGCTGTTCGAACATGCAGTTCGCGAACGGTTCGTGAAAACGTGCACCAATCAGAGAACAGATTCGAGTTCTCGCGAACTGGAATGCGTTGTCTGATTGGTTCACATGATCGTGAACCGTTCGCGAACTGCATGTTCGAACAAACCTAATATCTTGCAGTGTAGGTTTCCTTATAATTCATGAATTGCTATTATTTTTTATGGTAGTCTATTTGCAGTTGGGGTGTTCTATCGTAATACGAATCTTTTTGCGTAATGTGGTCAATAATAAATGAATAGGTGGATTTGAAGTAATAATAACACAAGGGTAACCAAATATCTTCAGATAGATATCACAACACTCTTTATTTGCTAGTTTATCGGAGAATATGAAAAGTAAAACTTCGCAACAGTTTTTATCTATATAAAAAAAAAAAATATCTTAAGAACATAGGCGTAAGGTATCCATCCTAAAACAGTTAACTTCAGAGGGAGAAAAGATAGAAGACTAAAAACAATATTGTAGTAGTGGAAAATTATAAACTTACTATTATTGATATTTCAATAAGTTTTTATTTTTAAGAGAACCTTTTTATGTGATAACGTTAAATAACCCTTTTCACTTTTTAATTGTTAACCGGATAAACAGCTTTTGGTATATCTATTATTCCCTCTTCCTTTAATGACATCTTCTAAAATTTTACACTGGACTACCTGTCACCATATTTTCAAGATAATTTTAGAGATTCCTATTATAAATTCAGTTTTTTTTTAGTCTGTCAGATATTATTATTATATGTAATAAAATCGTAAAATAAATGAAGTCATATAAACCAAGCATCTCATCAAAATCCGATAATCTACATAATATTAGCTCAAACTTATCGCGCAATGATAATATTGTCTACTCTAATGCCATAATGATTAAATAAATGGCGATAACATTCTATAGAAGATGAGTAGTTCGACTAAATGTTTATGATATAGAGTTTAGTGCGCTCTCTCTTAAATAACCTAAATTAATAAACCTGTCGAATCTTAAATCAATTATCGTTAACCATCTAGCTTTTTAGTCACATACATTAAATTATGTCTACTATGTAATTATATTATTAATTATATGTATTTTGTAAATTATACCATTTTACGTTATTTTTGTTTAGTAGGTTTTTGTAAAAGGAAAAATATCTCTTCTTTTAGAGACGTTAAAACAGGTTACTACTTGTTATGTTGTAATCAAACACTTATGTATTTTATGACGTTTTCTAGGTTTACTCAAGTAACAACTACATGTCTACCGCGCGAACCATGTGCAAACATCTAACAGGTGTGCTAACACTGGTGGTTTGAATTTGTGTTTGTTTTTGATATCCAAAGTTTATTGAAAACGCAAACGTCTTATGCCACAATGAAGTTTTGTCAATGTAATTGCATACGTGTAAAATTAAAAAAAATGAATAACATCCAGGGTGTTCCATCTAAAATAATGGAATAAGTATACGTTTACCAACTGAATAGAAATGGCAGCAAATGGTATATGGATGGATTCAAAATGAGGGAACTGAAATAGGAATCGATGGGCCGAGAACCAAATATTTCGAAAGCTTGGGCTATTAAAAAATGCATCCAGTTCAGTATGAAAAAAAAAAAATACCGAAAACTAGAGTTTATTATAATGTCTGATAATCAAGTAATCAACCAGGCGTTGAGCTCATATATAAATCTATGTTAAGATGATCCATGTCTAGAAAAACTAAAGGAGTTAGGCAAAAGCAATAAAGTAACCACCGCTTCGTCTGAGGCTTTACGGGAGAAAGCGTTACACCGAAGCTTCTGCAGTGGATAAAAGCCTGTCTAAAAACAAGAATAATTATATCCAGAATCAGGCTACCATCGAAGCGAAGGCGAAAGGATGCTTGCAGGGGCAGTCTTGTCTCCTTTACGGTGGGCCACTTTAGTGGATGAGCTAATCTGGAAAATGGTCAGAAAGGGCTTTCACTGCATGGGGTATACTGATGACCTTGAAATATTTGTTAAAGGTGGTTTCCGTGAGTTCTAGCAGGACTCATGCAAACCGCTCTAAATAGAGAAAAAGAAATGCTTACAAGTTTACAACCACTAGTATTAGGAGTTGACAGGATTCCATATGTCAAAACGGTGAAATACCTTGGGGTATGGTTTGGTTAAAGACTTACATGGAACTCACTTATCCAGAATTATCCAGAAACAATCAACAAGGCTACCATTGCCCAGGGAAGATGCAGGAGATTGTGTGGAAGAAGTTGGGGCCTTAGCCCCTTAGCTGCAGTATGGTGGTCAAAGGTTTTTCCGTCGTTTTACTTTACTCCTTGGCGAATGCTGGGAGGTAACTAAAGTCGTTCTATGGGCGCAAACAAAATAACAACTGACAGCTGACCGATTTATCATATTATTGTTGTTAAATAATCATATAAATAATAAATAATCATAGGGTAATCATCTAGTTAGAGTAGGAATATTTCAATTGTTATGAAATCCATATAGAATAGTGCTGTAGTACCCTTAGATGGAGTACGGGGTTTAGGATGAATTGTAATAATTATTTATTAAGCTATAATAAGCTATTCATAAAGAAAGTGCTACAAGAGCGATGAGGTCGATCCCTAAAGATAAGTAATTCTAAATCTACCACCACTATATATTTATACACAAGGAACTGTTAGGTTTGCAGTATACAAACTATGCAATCAAGCACCGATAAGTAAATTGCACGATGCTGATCATCAAAAACTACTAGATGAACTTAATGTGGCTCCCTTTGTTAGGGTGCTAAGTGATGTTATGGTTTAGAAATTGAACCTATTTATAGATAGAAAGTATCGGGTTATAAAACCCGTCCTAGGTCACATTAAATCAATTTACTGGTTAGATACTGATTTTAAACTGTATCGCTATTTGTCACAATAATTAATTTAATTCATTTTATGTTCATTTTTTA
The DNA here is from genome assembly GCA_004143645.1 of Protaetia brevitarsis. Taxonomy (NCBI): domain Eukaryota; kingdom Metazoa; phylum Arthropoda; class Insecta; order Coleoptera; family Scarabaeidae; genus Protaetia; species Protaetia brevitarsis. The sequence continues at coordinate 2,241,831 of RXPK01000297.1, forward strand.
AAATAATGTGACTTTGATCTGAACTGCATTATACTAGTATAAATTCTCGCATTTAACTATTCAGAAATATTTGTAATAAAATCACAATAAAAAACGCATAAATCTGTGGATTTTTCTAATCTATTGTAACGAGCGCCAATTTTTAAACTGGCGGTTTCGATAGGCGCCGCTAGATGGCGCTAGCATCGCGGAAGAAAGGCCTACGTACGAGGTTCCAAAGAGGAACGACAGAGGGCAGTACCAGGACGAAGATTCGCGATAATTCTTCTGAATCGAGAAACACGGTCTAGATGTGACGAGAACACTTTCGCAATTCTCGCGCCAGATATAAATAACGCGTGGGGATTGGTCGGGGAGTCAGTCAGTGGACACGGGGTGCAGATAAGCGAATAGCGAGTGGAAATAAATGCGAGCGAATTAGTACGTGTGATATAAATATCGGTGCAAATAAATCGTTTACATAAATTAAGACATTAGTAGTTAAGTGATTTAATTAATAAATGAGTTTTAACAGTAAATAGTGAGTGATTTAATTTTAGTGTTTATTTTGATCTTATTTATTAGATTTTAAGTAGTTCGTAAGTGAGTTAATAAATCAAGTTAATTTAAATATATCGCCTGTGTATTTTTCTAAACCCGGACAACGTTTTAAGAGTAGAAAAACGTTATACGTTACGAAAACACTATTTTCCTACTTCCTTTAAAATATAAATTACTCCACACGCTTGAAAATTCCGGCAACAGCTTTACAAGATGGCAGCTCGGCTTGCCCTTACTGGTTGTATACTGCGACGCTATTTGCAGATTCTGCCAAAAGTACAAAGAAATCTCAGGGCACGTGCTGTACCGTTGCGAAATAGATCCGTATGGACACTCCAAAGAATATTTTTAACACGTTGACTGCCGAGCCAAATTTTGAGAGCCTTGCGAGCCCGACTTCCGTGCATAATATATATGCACACGGCAGTCAACGTGTTAACGTAGTCTAACAATTTCGTGGATTCCGGGACGCGGGAATGGACAAAAATTAGAAAATTTCATAAAAAGTGCTGGAATACCATTTTTAGTGGTCGAATCCTTTTGTGGAATAAGTAGCAATACAGTACCAGAAAGACAAAAAAGTGAAGTAGAACGGAAAATATCCAACCACTGGAAAAATATCTAAACAATAAGCCTAGGTAAAACTTGCTCAACAAAACATCTCTGTGATTGATCGCTCGTTAAGTGTAATTTATAATAACTTCATTAATAATTAAAAAAATATCTTTATTTATTCTTCTGTCGTAATTACTGCCTGCATCTCAACCTCTTTATTACTTTTATCACGGTTCTAAATATTTCAACTTTAAACATAATGCAGTTTGATTCTTTATTACCATCTACCTTAGTATTATTTTTCTGTTTGCTATACATAAGTAAATACTTTCCACTTATTTAGACATCAAAAGGAGAAAAAGAAGTTAAAAAATCTTCATGATTCGAATATTTACGGTACTCCACGTTTATATCTCTTGGTCTTTTAAATGTGTTCTGTCTACGTAGTTGTATTTTAATGTTTTGTTAGTTACTTATCTATGTTAGCCCAATTAAAAGTTCGGAAAAACACTATTGAATTCATCTTCAAACAAATTATGGTTATTTGTATCAAGTTAACTACGGCAAATTTAAAACAAACAGGCGAAGACAAGTGTGGATGATGAGGAGATAAAATTACGCTAAGTTTGTATTTATGCTGTATAATAACTTTGATCGTTATTTATAATAAAAAAAAAGGAACAAGAAAGAAAAATGTAATAGAGCCGGGAACCAATTTCTTTTTATTTTCTTATTCGAAAGAAAAGTTTCAAATTACTACGGATTTACAGGTTTTTTGTTTGTGAGATTAGTATTTTTAAAGGAAAAGAAGTTTGAAAATGTATAATTTTTGAAATTTTTAGCCCAACGTCACAACTGTTCCGGCCAATAAAAAATTAGAGATTTTATTTTGCGCCAATAAAAAATTGATTAGTGGCTTGACGTTCATCTAATGTCAGTTTGTGTGTCAAAATTATCAATTGTGACATTGAGTTTGATTGGAATTATGTTTATCCGTGTTGTTTCGATTTGATGGAAATTTTTTTATAATCATAATATCATCAATAGGTGGTGAATTTTGGTCAGTAACTATTTCAAATTCAGGATCTAATGTAAGTTGTCTGTGTAAAATGACCTATTGGATTTTTATAAATCTTATAACAACAACAGTCTTATAAAACTTACGTCAGCATTTTTACAAACTATTTCCATAATACTTAATAATTGCGCAAAGTATTGTAATATCAGGTAATTATTAAATAGTCATACGAAATGTCATTTAAATGTTAACCAAAAACCATTAAATGATACCTAACATATGTGACACTGGGCGAACGCAAAAATCGTCAGTTTTTTATTGGCCAAAACAATTCTGACGTCTTAGGAGATAATTTGAAATTTATCAATTTTTACATTAGTTTTACTCACAAATATGAAACCCATGTGTTGAATTGTTTTAGGCATTCGTCATATATAAACTACAAGAATTAAGTCATTTAGTCTACCTAACCTCAATATCTAAAAAAAGGATATCAGGTGAAGAAACTATATCAAATAAATAATTCTACATTTACTAGATATTTAAGAGTAAAATGTTAATTTTATCTTGATTGACGTGTTTGTTTTCAATGTAATTCTCAGAAATATGTGGTTTATCTGCCTGAAATTTTATTGACCATCATCATGTTGAGGATTTCATTGCTCTAAAACTTATTATCAGTAAATGAGAAATTTAGCCCCGAATCAAGAATATACCTTCGATCAGCACATTTAATTTTTTGTTTATTAAATTTGAAATGAACTAAAATGAAAGATCATTGGCAATTCTATACTTTATGAATTCTATATTACATAACGTTACATTTCCAAAACATGACGTTTATTTAAGCGGGCAGAAACTACTTGTGCAGTGCCAGTTCGTGGCAGCTGATAAGATATGAAAAGCTAATATTGATTTCTTTGGCAATGCAATAATATTTGCTTGATTAAAATATTCCACATTAAAACAGCTTATTTGATATAATTCGATTACACACCGAATCTTATGAACCATATGTATTAAGTTATTAAAAGATGACAGTACACATGATTTTTTTTAATATTGTATTCTTCTGTTTGTCAGTAAAGAGCTGTCTGGAGTCGGATAACTCTCGGTGTAAGTAATTTTAATTTATTAACATATAAAAAACTTGCGATCTTTGCATAATAATAAATTCCACATTTACCAGATTTGCTTTTATTCCAGTTATGTTAAGCAATGTCATATACGCCATACCCGTCTGATAACAAAACTCTAGTAACGTCAACTATATGCCTCTATCATAAACAAACCCACTACACTACCCACAATATTTATTGCATAGGGAAAAGTCCAACATTGACATACGGTCAAATTTATTCTTTCGATAATTTTACAATCTATTCTATTTTTGCACTTTATAATAGCGCTGTAATTTACTATACAATTTACTTATTTTGTTTCTTATGGCATTAAATAGTAAATGAGCACGGCTTATAAACGAAGAATCTGATCTGAACGTAAGCAAGGGATTTTTTGCGCAATTGAGAAAATTCCAATTTGATATTCTTAGTTCACTACGGCATTTCCTGAGCTACCTCAATGCTTGCTTAAAAAATGTATCTGTCAACTGTAAGACAGAGTGCACACTGGAGGGGTCCGACTGCAATAGGACAAGCGGCACAACCAGACAGGTATCGTGTAAATTTAATGTAATTGTCGTGTTTCTGGTTGTGTCGCTTGTCGTATCACGGGTTGTATCCCTCCGGCGTGCTCTTTGCATAAAACTAATGTCGCACAGCAACATACATAAACCGCCAATAGAAGTGTGAAAGGCCTGCCCCAAATTACCTCTGGCAAGTCCTTTTTGTAAATTATAGCAAATACTTCAGTTATATGGGGCAATGTTTTACATCTATTTTTTTCACATATTTAGTCGGAAACTCATGGAGGTAAAAGGTTGCAGTAAAATCTTTTGTACAAATACCCTTTCATCCCCTTCTCTCACTTTATCTTTTTTAAATTGTACGCCTGATTTCTTTCACAAGCTTTCGATAAATAATAAATACATAGGTTTACAAAGATAGTGATATGCACTAATTATTCAAAATATTGTCAAAAAGAAAGTATCTCATAAAAATGAATGTAGAATTTCAGATCAGTGAAGAAATAAACTAAGACGGGGGGCCGCTTTCTGTTTTTAGGTCGGCAGGAGCAACTTTAACGGTGCGTTTAGACATCTCTCCGAGTTACTTTATGATGTTAATTTGACGTAAGTAGATAATACCTGACCAATCACAGACTGTCATGAGTGTCCAATTGATGTCACAGAGTAACTCCGAGTAGATATTGGAACACATCTCTAATAGCACTGTTAATTTAGAGAGAGGCCGCCACTGTAGTCATTAGGTTCACTTCCCAGTTTGTGGCGTTAAGCTGCCGAGTTACTGCTACGAATGACGGAACTGACGACGAAATGAGTTGACATGAACAGTTCGTACTTAACGAACAAAAACGAAATGAGGTGAGTCAACTGGTAAATTGGAAAGCCAGCTATGTTTACAAACATTACATGCGGAGTTAATTCTAAAGGCGTTTTAATTCAATTTATGTATTAGTTCATGTCTAGTGCCGTTTCACATGGGGCGTTATGGTCAGACGGATCGCTCAGCGCCTACCATCGCCGCCGAATTTTCCATACGCACGTACTCCTTTCAGATGGACAGCGTATGTCAGCAACTGACAAGCGGTGTTGCCATTTTTGTTGAACAGAAGTATCAAACATAATAGAATAATTGGCTGATAAAAGAGAAGAGAAAAGGAAAAAGAAAAGAGATTACACCTTTGATTTTAAATTTGCAAAATTAATATTTCCGGTCATGTTTAGCTCATGGTGGTGATGCAATATACTAGACAGCCACGTGTGGTGCTAGAAATGGGCCAAATTCTGGACAGGCGAAATGCGTACGCAACTGGACCATCAGTTCACATTGTTGAAGTTACACATTAAAACAATGACTCGTGCGCGCGCTGAAAGATACACGACGCACGAGCCGACGTATATCCGTCGTACGAATCGTACGGACTGATCATACGCGCTCCATGTGAAATTACACATTTAAACGCATGGTGCTTGCTTATACGTCCTGACGATCCGCCCTGACCATACGCCCCATGTGAAACGGCACTTATTATTTTGTTATGTACTAATTATGTACATTTAACGTATGACAACAGATAAATAACCGCCATTTTGAGCGCCGAGATCTACCATTCGTGACAATACGTTCTTTATGTCTGCTGTAAATTACAGAAGAAAGCTGAGTATCTAGTGCTGAAATAATGAAATAGTTTATTCAAAATAATGATATTGCTTATTGTACAATACGCGTACAAAAGAAATGATATTCATCAAAGTAACTTCTTTTTGAAGAAACACTATATCTACAGTTCTTTTTTTTAAGAAAATTTATTTCCAATATGGGAAAAAAAGCAATAGAGCCCACTAAATTCTAAAATAAATAACAGACATTGAATAAAATGCTAACAATAACTGATAAAAACGTTTAGCACTATACGAACTATGGAGCAATAATAACCGTTTGAAAAAGATAAACGATGAGAACATGTTGGAAGTGTAGAATTAAGAAGAAACCCAAAAGTTGTGTATTATCATTACTAAAAAGGTTAATAATTTAATCATTAATCCACAACCACTCACTTTAAATGCGATTCTTTTTGGATGACTGATTGACATTTTTGTATAGATGTAAAATTTGTATTAGGTGATCTTAATACATTGGTCACTATTGTATAATTTGAATTAATACATTAGTTGCCATAGGTGTTGCCGGCTACTAGGTGCTTACCATTCTTAGAATATCGAAGTAGACTTCGTTACTTTTATCGAAACAATTACTGTAGGTATTTATAGGTAGTAGTTACAATCGTTTATCTGTGGGTATACTCGGTATTCAGTACAGGCCGTTTTACAGTTCGAATTTTTTTTATTGCGTGCAATGTTCTATTCCGTGTATTGCACGTGCAATGTAAGTAAAATTGCACTCAGCTGATCTAAATCCATTAAATGCGCATGCGGGCAATTTTTATTGCATGCAAGAAAAATTGCGAATTGTAAGGCAGCCTGTACTGGTAACTGCCCGCAGGAACTACCGAATACTTATTTTATTTACATTTCTAAATTTTTTTACAAATAGTTTATCGGGCTAGGTTCAACAACAAAAAAAAAATAGATCCATCTGCAGCAATAAATCAGTGACAAAAAAAAAAACAAAAAATTAGCCAACATTAAGACTTCTGATTTGGGAGTTGGTTTTTAATAAAACGATGTAATAATTTTTTTAAGTACTTACAGCAGCTGATTTCAGAGAAACGCCCTCTCTAATTTTCTTCAACATATCGTCCCGATCACATTCATTGGTTCTTGTTTCAGACGCATCAACAGGCTGTAACAAGTATAATCCACCCACGCAACTTGATAAGGTAATATTTCAATGTACGTACTTTAAGTGTGGCGCCTTCTCTTATACTTTGCATCAAGGCAGATCGCTTATCCATTTGAAAATTATCCGTAGCTGGCAGTTGTGGGCTTGACGATGTGGAACATTCTTGTAGAAGAGGTGGCGGCGGAGGTGGAGGCGGTGTGTAATCAGTGTTACCATTCGTAAGGGTAGGTAACGCTGGCGGAGGAGGCGGTGCATTACCCGGAGGTGGAGGCGGTACACCTAAAAACAATAACACAATCAAGAAACTTTTTAATTATACCTCTAGCGATTCCTGCATACAAGAGACACCTAGAATTTCGAAGTCACAGATTCAAAACAAATTTTGGGACTTAGAAGGTACAAAAAGACGCATTTGATGTTTTCAATAAAAGTTTTTATATACTATTATAACCTCAAGTAACGGAATGATAAGCCTTTGTTTTAGTTACAGTTGCCACCTATTGCTAGGATAAGCGCCTTAGAAAGATGCCTACCGTTCCATCACCTGAGATTATATCGGTACATATTATACCGTGTTGCCAAATTTTCGTTTGGTCGCTGAGAAAATCGAATATATTTCATGAAGTGTAGTTGACGCGTGTATCGAGTAAACTAATATCAAATATCGTACTAGTATAAGTATGGTCAAAGACGCATGGTTACGTTGGCAGAATATAGAGCGACGGGAGTTAAATTCGGTGGGGCCAGGGATGTACGCACTCAAGCAATGCACCAGGTGAACGATTTGATATGAATAGCACTTCAGTATCAGAGCTACAATATTAGGATAATTATCCGATTTTCAAATAATTGGACTTCTGCGATCGAAAATTATCGAATTTAATAATTTTTGGTGTAATTTTCGATAATTTAAAACTATATTTGAATTTTGCCATTGCAATTGACAAAATTCCAATTTCCCACATTTATTTTTAGTTAAACATTGAAATATAATAGCATTAACGATTTTGTATTACATTTTATAGACATTTAAGGGTAAGATTCTATGCATGTCTCTAGTGCCTAGTAAGACTCTAAGCCTGCAAGCATCTACCGTCTGCCCCATTAAGTGTGGAGATATCTTGGAAACTACAATAGCTGCAGAGATGGAAAAAAATTTTCATAACTAAAGTGACAAAAGGAACTTTAAAGAAAATATGTGTAAAATCTAAACGTGACTGCTAAGGGTTACAATTGCTTTAGATAGATATTTTAAATTAACTGGTAAAAGTTCCAGGATTGATTAAAATTTCAAATACTTCATTCAAAATCTTAGTTAATCATGCACCACTTTGGTTACTCTTACGGGAACACCCGGTGTTATACATGCTTATAGATGTACAGATAACCCTACAGGCCTTACGGATATTGATAGAATCCTATCATCAGTATCTTTACGCTTTAGTAACTAAAAATACTCATGAAAAGTTTAAATTTTGCAGCTTGCCATGTAAATGTGGCTTGTGGAACGGACGTCATAGTTCTGCGGTTTGTATCTTTTAACGTTTTTTTACCAAATGGATCGTACGCATTTTTAAACGGCACTGGTGAGTGTCTATGCATATCTGTAGTATCCTACCGTTACTGTAAATAGTAATATCTTGCACACCCTTGCATAATTTATATACCTATAAAATTGTCTGATTTCCGAAAACAGTGTTGTATTTCTTAAAAACAGCGAGTGAAAGCGAAAAAATCTTTACTAAAAATAAATGTGTGAAAAATTTGGATTTGTTAATAATCTTTTCTGCTATTTTTTTAGGAGGTTACAAATATGCAGAGTGTCCCACCGAACTGGGTTATTAGAATTTTTCAAACTTCTAGAAGGAATTTGATTTTGAAACTTGCAGAATAGTCATGGCCGATTATTATTATTACCTATTTAAGGAAAATATTTTTTTCTTATTTTAAATAGAATGGTGGAAGGTTGCCCATATCATTTTTGATAAGTTTGTAATAATGTTTCATATTCCTAAAGCTAATCGTTTTTGAGATATTTGCAATTTGATTAAAAATTGCACATTGTCCAATAAAATTAAATATCTCATAAGCTATTAGACATTAAGATGTTCTACTAATGTGGATGCAAGTACATGGTCATAGGTATTGACTGCGATAGCAGTAACTGCAATATCCTATACAGGCTGTCCAGAAACTCTTGTCCAATATGGATATGTTTAAAGTAAAACATCCTTTTTTTCAAATGGGAAAATGGTACTTTTCAATGCAGCATTGAATGCAGGGCAAAAATTTTGACAAAATTACAAATATCACAAAAACGATTACCTTTAGGAATAGGAAACATTAGTACAAACTCATCATAAATGATGCGAGCAATACACTGGACCCATAAAGTGCATGCTAATTGCACCATTCCGTTTAAAATAAGAAAGTTAATATCGACACCCTGTATAGTAAAAGTGCTGAAAATATTTTCTTTAAATAGATCTAGTCGGCCATGACTACTCTACAAGTTTCAAAGTCAAATTCCTACTAGAAATTCTAATGACCCAGTTCGGTGAGACACTCTGTATAGTTCGACATGTCTAACCATTATTAAAATAGTGTGCAAATAGTGTAATGTATGTGCCCCACTTTGCTTTACTCATCAGCGACAGAGGCTGAAATCCACACTCAAATACTAAAATCATCGTAAGCGAAAATACAACATCATAATCTCAGAAAATTGGTAGTATTTTATTATATTTTATTTTAAACAAAACTGTTTTATATATAAATTCAAGAATTAGTACGCTTTTTGGTGTTCTCAATTTTAATTACCTGTCCTGTATTGTGCAGGCCTTGGGGGAGGCTGGTTACCACTTGGAGGTGGTGGGGGAGCAGCTCTCTGAAATAAAAGAAAATGTAAAAATTAAGAAAAAAATGGGCACTGTTAAAGAACACCGGATGTCTCAGCTCATAGGTTCCCATAATTTTTTATTATAGATATTTTTAATAAATGTCGGTATTTAGTATAATATAATAAGTTATTATATTATCTGGAAATTCTTGGTAGCGTACCGTACCACCAATAACTTCAAGTTAATACGTTAACCAAACGCACAAGAAATTTACTAAACTATATATATATGTACAATTATTTAACCTATACCAGTTTTTTATAACGACCAGATTTACTGGAAACGTGATCAATTTTGAGACGGGAAATGGAACATCTTGTATATTTTGGCATATTCTAGCTAATTTCTTAAGTTCGAGAATTTATAATTTGTTAGTTTTCGTTTCATTGGTTACCAAAGAGTGCCGTATACGAGAAAACTTTCTTGATTGTGAACATGAAATTAACAAATTACAAATATGAAGCTCATTTATTTTTTGTATCTATCAGGCACAACAAAATACATTTTGAAAGTTTTCTCCTAAAACATCATTTTGTAAGTAGAATATCATATGTCGGTCTATTAAGATAGGATATTTGAAAAAAAAAAAATATTTTACGAAGAAACTCTTAAGTGCACTTTATTACATAGATACTAACAGCTGTAGAAGACAAGAGAATGTAATATTGTAATTGCTTAATGTCGTGATGATAATGAAAGTGTATTTGCGGTACCCTAGATTAAAAAACAAATATTCAAATTTCTCGTAACCAACGAAACAGAAACTCAACCTATTAAAAATTTGTTACACTAGCTAAGGAATCTAGGGAAAATCATTGGGTGATCTAATTACCTGCGTATCTATCTGTCTATTTTATGTTTTTACCAACGTCATCGATTTTTGTGCGTATGAATCAAATCGATACTTCTGAGTCAAATTAAAACCGTATAAACAGGATTTCTTATGCGCGGTGTTTCAGTATTACATTAAATTCGATTTTACATTCCCTTTAATCAAAATAATTTACTGGAAACTTTACAGAAGGCTCAGTGTTCTACAACGAACAGTTTTTTCTTGCAAAATACAGACGGAAAGCGAAAAACGGGCGAGAAATCACTAATAACACAGCTAATAATAAACCAACACGAATTAACGACGTTATAGGTTAGATTTGACAGGTGCCATAATAGAATCCGGAAACGGTGCATTAATTTAAGCAGTAATAGAGCTATCTCTACCTGTCACATTCACGAAATTAATCCTTGTATCTTTTTCTGTGACAAGCGGAAACTTTGTTTCTTTTTTCAATAGCAATACTTGAGAAAAACAGTCAAATTAGAAGATTATCTTTACTCGTATGATACATCAATGACATGCGGCGTGTATATTCGATTTATTAAAAAAGATAATTTATTGCCAAGCAAGAATATGTCATAAGACGTGTTTTCTAATTTATGTAAAAGGATATTGACTATACTATGTTTCTGTTTATACATTAATCCTAATTGACATCATGGTTTGTAGACACATATACGATACACTAGCGAGGTGTCGGATACAACACCACAATGTTGAACCAAGGTTAATTAGGTATTTATGAATATGTGCCCTTTATACCACATGCTTTTGCTTGGCAATAAATTATCCCTAATCAATCTCCAGTAAGATAATAGAGAGTTTTAGTAAGCTTACGTTAAAAGCTACGGGAGGAATCGCTTTATAACAGAGAGTTTTAGCAACTTACCGCATCACTTACGGTAACGCTATTGGATACCGAGCCACGTTATTTGGACGTGTTTAGCGTGCGCTGTTATTCTATGCGTGCGCTTGACCGTTTGGTGAATTTAAAGACTTTCCCGTCATTGATTTGGTTGGCTCGAAAAAAAAAAAAAAAACGAAAAAGTGTCATCTATATGCACTTTGTGTATCAATTTTCGCGTTCATTTATAAATTTGAACGTATTTATTATTTACGCAAATTAGACACCAATTATTTCTGTTAAACACGCACTACAGAGATCTATTACTTTTTTGAAAACTCCATTATCTTACTATTATTTGTCAGAATCTATTATGCATCCCGCGTATGTAAATATGATTCAATCATTAATTCTTTATAATATATGTTTTAGAAGCGTTGACATTTTTTGAGCCATATATTTTACGATATTGCCAGAAAAAAGAACAATGATATCAATCAATCTATTACCTTTTCTAGGGGATCTAGTGGCTTTTTAACAAAATTGTAATACAAATAAATTGAACCCAGGAACAATACTGTGAGATAATAAAATCCTTGATACTTGGTAACTTGCACAAATCTATGTATTTTCTGGGCTATTTATTAATTCGTACAAAATATCTTTTTTCATAACTTAAACATTACCCTCCCATGCTTCCATAATTAGAACCCAAGCAACTAGGATTCATTCGATACCAGTTCATCTGCGATACCGAGTACTCATCGTGGTATCGATTGAAATTTGCGATACTGATTTGAGTACTCAATTAAAAGTATCGATACGAATACTCATACTTAAATGCATTCGATACTACGTCTATAAAGTAGATAGAAAAAAATAGGTTAATTTATATTATATTGCATACTCATTCGACAGATATCTTAAAATTTTACTTTTAATTTTTGTGCATAGATCTTTAATTGTAAATTTCCTAAGGTTTTAAACTTAGATATTAGGCGTTTTGTCGCGAGGTAAAGTTGACTCAACGGTAGACGCTTTATGGCAACCGCAGCGTTGTCGCGCTTGAGCGGTACACACATTTTGAAAGTGACTATACTTCAACGGTTGCCTAAATCCCGAACCGTGTTGGGTAATGTCGTTAGTTAGAGCGGCTCTGAATATAACCTAAAAAGTTGCAAAAATGAATAAATACTAAATACTTTTTTAGTTTTTAAATTTAACTTCACTCTAACTTTTTATATATTTTTTTTATAAGTTTAAGGTTAATTAAAATTAAATTAAAGAAGCCGCACAACCAGTAATACGACAATTAAATCAAATTAAATTTACACGCCACGTGCCGTGTTACTGGTTGTACCGCTTGTCGTATCACTCCGGTGTGAACTCTACCTAATGCGCACGCGCATAAACACACAATTTAACGTTTAGCGTTAGCGTAAATGATACGGTAAGTTGCTAAAACCCTTTAATAGTGGAATGTTTTTTTTGTTTTTTTTCGTGGTAAAGGTAGGTTGTGGTAAATAGCGCCGCAGTATCAAGGATATTTGCATGCTTTTAGATAACACAGCAGTTGAAAAATAGCGCTGCAGCATGGTGTAAGTCAGCAGTTAGTGAATTCCTGAACCCTTGATTTTTGTCAGCATTCACAACCCAAATGTAACGTTTAATCTCACTTTTCTAACGTTGTAGTTGTTGTAATACGTCATGAAAATGATGATGGACTAGATTTAAACTTGCTAGAGCCGGTAAATAGAAAATCTCTATAAAGCAACAATCCATAATGTTAAAATAAATTAAAAAGTTTAGTAACTAAACTAGTTGACTGATTTACTAATTTTACGTCCTCCACTTTTCTCACTTTCCACCATTCTTATCGAAGACAAAGTTATTCAGGATCTAAACTGCATTTGAATTTTGCATTTTAAATTGCAAAAGAAATGCAATCGGAAATCGAAAAAAAATACGATAACTTTGGTAGTAAGGTTATGCTCAGTACAAAATACAATTACCAAGCATGTAGAATCGCTGGATAGCTCAGCGTAAATATACTCCGCTGAGTTTGTTAGGATCCAGCGACCTACCAGCGTGTGGGTTTAGCACGATTCGCTAATTTCGAATTTCTAATTTTAAAATACTTAAACTAAAAATTTTAAGTGAAACCGCATTATTTGAATGTACAATATTAGTGATTGTAAATTTACCGATTTTTCCATTTCCGGTAATTCGGTAAATGAAAACTAAAATACCTAAAATTTTCTTTTTTTATGTGTGACATTAATGAGGATTCCCCAAGAAAATAGAGTTAGTTAGGCTAGAATAATACATGTGCACAATCTTAAGGCACAATATTAGTAAAAAAAAAGATTTAAGGGTCAAATTTTAATGTTATTTTACAATAATGTTGCATTAATGATCTCTCATAATGTGATGTATTCAAAATTGCTATTAATATAAATACGTGTGTTGTTCTTATATATTATTATTTTTAAATATTAAAAAATGAGTGTGGGGCGTTTTGCTCCCTACCGTCCTAGCAAAAAATGAACATTAATCTCGCTTTTCTTTGCGTTGCATTTCGTTATCCATCTCGTTTGTGACTTATTTTCTTTTAATTTCTATACGACTTTTTTCAATTTTTTTTTTGTTGAATTTTTTGATTCCTTCTCTTTCTCGGTGGAATGGACGTTATACGTTTCTAATCAAAACATTTTTTCAGCTTCTTTTCTATATTCTCTATTCTAGAGCATTACAGCGACTCTCAATCTCAAGAAAGTTTAAATTAAAATTAAACAAAAAACATCTCCCATAAAATTAATAATTGGGTATATTTTTATTTACACTTACCTGTTTTTTTTTTTTTTATTTTCAATGTCCGTTTGGACCTTTAAATATCTATAAACACAATATTTCGTACATAAATAAAAATTTCTGGTATGGATTTTTCATTTACCGAATTACCGGTAATTTTTTTGTAATTTACCGAACGTTTTTTGGTAAACCAGTATACAATCCTTATACAATATATTTATTTAAAGATAAAAAATATTAATATAATTACACATTAGAGTTACAATACATGTAAATATCGCTAAATTGATCAATTTACATTTTTTCTTGTCAAATTAATACAAATACTTGTGCAAATTTCATTTCATTTATTTATTTTAGCATATACATAACAACATGGAACTCGAGATGTCCGACACTATAGTCCATATGTATAATTTTGAAAAACGATGGTGTATTTATTGCTATTATTAATTGTTACATAATTAAGTCAAATTTAACGCATTTTAGTTGAGAAAACACAACGCACGGTTTACTCATAATTATTTGCAGAGTTACGAAACCTAGCGTATTAAAAAACGCAGTATATCATATTATTCATCCGATGACAAGGCGTGTAATGTGATGAAGTATATGATGATATTACTTTATTTAAAAGCTGCTAATTTTAATCAAATGATTCACAAAAAAACAAATTCACACATTTCAAATTAAATATCCTACTTAATAAGTGACAAGTTTGTTTCACTTCAGGTATTTTCCTTTAGATGTAATCTCAAATGATTTTTAATTCCTACAAAAAACATGATATTCATTGCCGTGCACTTGCATAAAACCTCACTACTTCATTTAAATTTTATTAACTAGAATATGTTCATCGGAGAAAAGGGATGGTAGCAATAGGATATTTTTTTAAAATATGAGTTTGCAATAAAATGTGCATGATATATGTATATATTAGTGATGTGACGAATATTCGCATTCGCATTCGCGAATATTCGCATGTTTTTGAATATTCGCATTCGTAATAAATATCCGAATATTGCGAATAATATTGATGGAGAATTTAATTCTCTACGTGTGCGCATAAGCGCTTAATGCAAGTGTTCGTATAGTTGTAACTTGAGAGCTAATAGATGACGCTAGTAAAATTAAAAAGTTAATATTCGTATTCGCATTCACATTCGCGAATGTCTAAAACCACGCATTCGTTACATCAGTAGTATATATACACGAAGATTCTTCCTAGATTGACAGTGAACTATAAATTTATCCATATTTAAAAATTGTTTATAGGTAAAATTTAGTATGATTACTAGAAAATAAGTATCAGTTATCTTAAATCATGCCTAACACGTTGAAGCACTTTGGCATTTCGTTTATACAACTACTGCACGGTGCATTCAATGTATTAAACAATACCCAGCCGCTCTCATTTAACGTCCGTTGTATACTGTAAAATTATTATACTTGATAACATTAAATACATCTCACCACAAAACTTTACTGCACTTGATGTTGTTTCAATAACTATCTAATTCAGTGGTACTGTTGATGATGATAGATTAGTTATTGAAACGGAGATACGTTTTGAGGCAGTATAATTTTGTGACATTCGTAATTTATGGCATCATTTTTAGTGCAGTTTCAAATATAATCTTCACTTACGTTGTGTGCAGGTTTTGGCGCAGATCTAGGCGGCACAGGTGGAACTGCTGATCCGGTAGGTGGAGTTGGTAAGGGAGCAGCAGGCTTGGTTTTCTTCGCTTCTTGCTTTATACTCTCTATATCAGAGTAATTTTGAATAAAATCTAGTATAAATTCTCTTGTCTTCTTATTCTGTAAATCGTGTTCACCAATTCCAGCCTACAAAAATCCAACAGGAAAAAATGCAATTATTTTTTTAAGCCACCGCACAAATTATACAAATAATTGAAGTAGGGATGGGTGATGTATATTCATGTTTATGAAATATTTTTTTTTACAAATGTCGATAGTTTTTTACCAATATTTTTACCAGTCAATGTTGACACAAATATGGATGTGAAAAGACGATCGGTTTTATATTTTTCCCCGGCTGTTAGAAAATCGTTCATACCTCATTTGAGGTAAGAAGTTTTCTACTTCATTATCTGGATGGTGCAGATGTCAATTAAAACAACTGAAATCAATTAAGAATTTGTTGGCGGCATGTTTGTTTTGTTTAAATCGTGTTATAAATATTTGACTTAATAATAGCAGAAAAAATTAGTAAAGTCGTAAAGTATATCAAGTATTTTAGATCGATATTAACATTTTTAATATATTTTTGTTTTATTATATATACTTCTTTTTCATTGAATCAAAAGTTTAAGCTCAATTTTGAAGTTTTACTTTTTTTAAACTATAACTATTTTGCTTTTTTTCATTCTTCACGATGTAGCAACTATAGGTAATTATTTCTGTTACCATTTTTTATGTGATACATTAATGTATGACAACGGTGGCTGGTGCATACGTTGCTTTACGAGACCGATTACAAGAATCGCATTTCTTCGTATAAGTTCGTAACATTTTCGTATTTCAGACGATAGCATACGAACTTTGATCATTGTAATAACCCTGCCGCCGGTGATGTATGGGCAAGTTACTAACAGCTAATGTAGAAAAATAACCAAATTTTCTCTATGTCTAAAAGGCCCTGTGCGGCGTTTGAAAAACATTCATTGAATTGGTGAAGACAAATAGCAAAACTTATTCACCACTTTTAAAAGTGCCTCAAAAATATTTTGCTATTGTAGCAACATTGGTATCCTTGTTACGTCCGCTTATTTTCAAAATCGCCTATAATTCTGACAATGGCAAAGAAATGGACTGAAAGGAAACACTTCTCGAAATTTTATCTCCCCAGATAGTAAACAAAATGATTTGGAAATTATAACTTTAAGTTTAAGACTTATTTATTGCTAGTTAGGTTATTCTTTTTTGGTTGTTAAAACAAAGGTTTTCATATTCGCCAGTCACAAATCATTAAAGTATGTTAAGTGTACCTAACAGCACATCTGATTCGAATCCACTTACGTATAATATAAAATTAATAGTACTATTTCCTTGTACTAAGAAGAAAGAAACAGTTAACATATAGATATAGAAGACCCACTTGGATAGCTGTACTCTATAAAGGAAAGATATAGTTAATCCTATTTACACTGAGCGAAATGAATTTTTAGGATGATTTTAGAGAATTAAAGTAGAAAGAGCATTCGAGATGTATTATTGAACAAAAAGAAAATATAACTTCAGTGTAGACGCTCGTAGACGGATCCATGTAAAAGAAAATATGTATACTGAAACTAGAAATAACTTAGGTAATATTAGTTGACCCCACAATGTTTAGCATCCTTATAATATAATGTTATTATTACTTGTGAATTGTAATGTTTCATTCAAAGCAACCATTTTGATATTGGAGAGTACCTGCATATCGTCTATTTAGAGGATTCACTTTGTAAATTTGGATCAACTTACTATAAAGTAAGCCTGTTCTCTGCGAGGTCTACACTCAAAAAAAAAAAATAAAAGAGTTAATTTTTCAGTTGCTTTGCATTCACAGAAAGGATTATTTATTAGTGAAATTTGCGTCTATATATTTTTATGTTTATTAATAGAGCTCATTTTTATGTTATATTTTTGTATATAAGTTTTTTTTTTGTTATAGGGACTTTAAATTCTATTTCAGAAATATATACAGTGACCGGCATAAATATTGCAACATATGGATTTCTTTCTAATTATTAAAATACACTAATTTTTTTTTGGCGGATAAGTTGTGCCTGTCTAGGAACCCCAAAATTTATTTAGACGCACATCACGTGACTACTAATATGGCGGTAAGTTTTAAAAAAATGCCATTTATCTGTAAAAATTGAGGTTAGATGACATGATATCCAAAAAGTTATTTGAAAAAGTTGCTTAATTCAATTCTGAGGCTGTATGCAAATTTTTGTAAACATATTAAACAAAATCACGATTTTTTCCAAATATTGTTTCATTTAATTAGATATTTCCATTTTTTTCGTTTTTAGCAGCTCAATTGCAGTGTTATTTCTAGTTTGCTAGTGGTTTAGAATGAAAATGTTTGTAAAATTTTATTTATTACTACTAGATACAGTCCCTTGCAACAACTGTTACACTGAAGTCGTACTTTTCAGTTTTTGCTGTATCAATTACGCAAAAATTGACAAAACTGTTTGAGTATCAACCAAATTTACTGTTATCCGATCTGTAAATCGAAATACTTTTGGGTGTTCTAAATTTAATTTAAAAGCTATATGTGATCTCGGTTTTTATTACAGTTTTAGGCAAAAACAATAAAATACAACTTTTGACAATTATTCAAGTGTACATGCTCCAAAATGTGGTCCAAAAAATATAAACATCTAACCATTTGGCAAGCATTTTAATTTAGACCTGTTGATAAGAATAAATTGAAACACTGCTTGCGAACAAGACAAGCACAAATAACCTAAAAATACATGAAATAAGCTCAAAAATTTTATATTTATTATTTTTCCTGTACAGAGCAATTATTTGACACATTTAGGTCGACCAATCACTTAAATAAAATTTTCGCAAAACATAATTCTAACAAGAGAAAGAACATAGTAAAAAGTTATTGCATTAACATTTTCAAGTAAAAATTGTAGGCATAACATCTTTAAGTGTAGTTTTTATGAATTTAGTTTGTATATAAGTGGAGCTTATAAACATGACCCTTGCAAGCATAGAGGCTGCATATTTTTCATTCAAGGAGAATGTGATTTAAAATGTTTCATACCTTTTTAAATATTTCTTGATATACTGAATCTGTGGAAATGACGTCGAGTCCTTTGTCGCGATGCCAACCAATGTGAGAAACATGGCGAAATTCAGAAGGATTTCCAATATCAGCCTTTGTTAAATTTCTTCTTCTTTTCTTTTTTAATGCTTGAATTATTCTGTTACTGGACCATATAAACATAAGAATCTTTAATTATCTTACCTTGTTCAGGATTTAGTGATTTCTGATCTGCATATTGCGAAGAATCTGGATTATTTGATATTAGAGAGTCATTTCTCCTCGGTACATTTTTGTAATCTGTAGTTAACAAAAACATTTGTACTTCATAATAATTCTAATATCTATGCAAGTACCTGCTTTACGTCTTCTTGCTAATTTATCTGTGATAATTTGTTTCGCTTCATCTGCTTCAAGAGTTGAAGCAAAATTAAATGCATATATACATTTCTAAAAATACAAAGGATATTATAGAGTGGTAATCATATTTCACAAGCATTTACATCTCCTTCAAACGAGTGCAAAAATTGACACCTGCAATCGTAATCTATGTGAGTGTATGTTTCTTGTTCCCATATCATACAATTTCTTTTTAAACAGAAAATACGAAAGAAATATGTTTTCCTGACATTATCTCTTACAAAACACAATACTCCTGTGTCTTTTTTTATCCATTGCAAGTGCTTTGGAGGTTGTGTGTGATATAGCTGCACCACCGCTGTTACCATAGTCTAGAACATAAGAAACAATTACATCGAACACTGAAATGTGTAATATATTTTAAATACCTTGCATCTTGAACCAACTAATCTAAAAATTTGTTGGTTTTCTTCTGGGGAAAGTAAAAGTGATGGCTTATTTTCTATTTGCTTTCGAGGCCTCTGTGCCATGACTTCTGTTATATTTCCTTAGATGGTAGTGGCATTAACATGTATTATTAATCACAGTCATTTTTGTCTCATTAATCATATCCATATCTTTTATTCTTTCCATGAAGAATAAGTCTCAAACCTATGTATGTAACACCAACTGAGTCACATCACATTTGACACATTTTTAAAGTCATTTGTGGACAGGACGACAACATTGGAATTTAAGCTAGAAAGAATACAGTCATCGATTCGTCGTGAATGGTAAATGTACGCGTTGGTTGATAATTCCATAAATATTTAAAAAATGATTTAAATGCAGCGAAGGTCAATTATTGTTCTGTTAGGTATTTTATGGTTATACAAAATAAATAAAGCAAATATGTCGGTTAAAATAAAATTTTAATATTCTGTCATTTCTTCTGTGATCTACAAACACATGTTAGGCGGTTGATCAATATACAATACATATTTTATACATTATAAAAGAATTTCGTCAATTCGTCTGTGTATAGTATACAGTATTGAGCATACTATGTACAGAGAGATGGAAGGAGGATTATCGGCAAGAGATAAGGTAGATAAGTTGGGAGTTGCAACCGATGTTGAACTCTATCGACTCTATCCCATGTGCATCCTGTGGTGCATCCTATATAGATTAATTTAACAGTTCACTTGGTATAAAATACAGCTCTGTGAATATGTATTAGGCCAGTGGCGGCCACGGGACCATAATTGGCACCACCATTGCAAATTACAAATTAACCATTCAAAAGCTTTTATTTTCTGTAAAAATGCCGATAAATACAACGAATGTTGCGACTCCTATGATTTGATGTGACGAAACACGCTTTGTATTTATTTATACACACAAACGGTGAGCCACATCCAGATTGGCTCCGATTTCAGACGGTTTGTGGGTAAAATAAAAAAAAAATCAATACATACGGAAGGAATAAATTTCAGATAAATAACATGAGTTCGTTTATTAAATAACAATTACGTTTTAATATAGACAGTTTGAATTTTACAATATAATTATTTAGCCATAAAATGCGTCGAGTAATATTTTTTTTTTAATTCCCACGTATTTCTAATATCGGCATTCTATGCTTAATAATGTCATATGCAACATTTCATAGTGAAAAATTATTACTGGTTATTCGAATTTAAATAAAAATACATACTGAAATATATTAAAACAATTGCCGTCTTAGAGCCTTTTTACACGTACGAGAATTTTTACATAAATCATAATAAAAATGATCCCGAAAATTTTTGTGAGAATTTTCCTAAGAAATTTTGTCGCGACACTTTCAGGTCGTTTTACACAGGAATAAGGTTACTTCCATTTGGACTTCTAAGTTGTAACCTAAATCTAAACAATTATGATCCATATTTTGCTGGTTTATCGGTTAACTGCTATTTATTTAGGATTTCTATGATAACCATAATCAAATAACAATTTAATTCAACAAATGCGCCTGCTTATAATAACAAATATTATGAAAATTTCGGTTAAAATTTATTCCTGTGTAAAACGACCTGAAAGTGTCGCAACAAAATTTCGTAGGAAAATTCTCACCAAAATTTTCGGGATAATTTTTGTTATGATTTATGTAAAAATTCTCGTACGTGTAAAACTGCTCTTACATGAAGTTTAAACTAAACAAGCTATCACAAGATGGCGGCGGGTATATACAAAATTTCTAACTCAAAATTCGATGAATAATTCAAAATAAAAATTCTTATAAGTAGATATTTTGAATTTTAGATTAAAACTTAAATATTCAATACCTTTGTTTTTTATGGTCATATTGGTGCAGAATCTATTTTTTATGGAAAAAAGGACATTCATCGCGGTCCGACAGGCAGGTCCGGCTTACCGTCGGATAGGGGCCTCGTCAAAGGGTACCGCAAATGATGGAGAAAGGCTTGGACAGAAACGTTCTTCGAAAATATATACTAAATTAATTTCACGGTATAACAACAGTAATACACTTAAAATTAAAATGTTAACTTTAAAAATCATATTAGTTTTCATTATTTATTTATGCGATAGTTTTTTTTTTATATAATTGTTACAACATTAAAAATTTTAAAGTGCAATTTGTTTTACACCTGAAACACTTGTGAAAATATTTATCAAATTAAAAGATTGGAAGTAGAACGGCGTTTGCTACTAATCTTTCATAAAGGTGTATTTGTCCTAGCAAACGTTTCTGAACAAAAAAGCGAACCAACAATTCATAAATAAGGTAGATTGAGGTTGAATATATAGACCACCAATTGGGACTGGATTAACACTGGATTTTATCAATCGTCTTGGTATTCTTGCTGGTAGCGGACGGGATGAAAAAATTGTTTGAATTTTAAATATTTTATTAACGTGACGTTTCGGGTATATAAAAGTATATGTAGCCTTTTTCTAACTGTAAAGAAAATGTAAAGTTAACAATTGTGTCTAAATTTAGGTTGATAAAGTTTGATTTAAGAATGAAAAAGATTTTAAAATTAATTAGACATGTAAAATCAAAATTTCTCTTTAAATTTGTGCGACATTGTTGACATCGTTGTTAAAGTTAAATGTGAAATGATGCACGATATATAGAGAATATTTGCGTATTATTATTTTTATGAAATGAATGGTTTTTGTGTGTGTGCTGTGACGTTTTTCTGTTACAAAAAAAAAAAAAAAAAAAAAAACGTCGGGGTTTAAAAGAAATAAATTGGCGATATATTTAAATTAACTTGATTTATATACATACTTAAGAACTACTTAAAATCTATTAAATAAGATCAAATAAATACTACGAATTAAATCACTCACTAATGACTATTAAAAACGCTTATTAATTAAATCACTTAATTACTAATATCTTAATAATAATAATAATAATAATTCATGGCTTAGCATCCCCCAACAGCTTTCGCCAATTACACGGGGCATCGGCGGCCATGAGTTATTATTATGCTTGCGCCCGCCGTGGAGCGACTTAAGATGTTCGTTTCTCAGCATTCATTTATGTAAACGATTTATTTGCACCGATATTTATTTCTCACGTACTAATTCGCTCGTATCTATCTGCACTGGCTGACCGCTTATTTCGCACGATTCAATCCGCGGGTTGTAACTGCATACTAGGAACTATATTCCAGTGTATTGGTAAATTTCTTCGAGCATATTCCTTACAACTTTCCAGTTCAAGCCATCCAATCCACAGCCTATTTTTGGCACCTTGATCTTATTGATCCCCAGCTCCAACAGTTGCTCTCTTAAACTTATCAAGCTGTCCCACATCGTCCGGTAGGTTGGCTTGCCAACTGAGGCTTCTTTGGTCACCAAATAGAATAAAGGCCATTTCTTTCCTGGCAAGTGCAGAGCATTGCCCACCTCAGAGTTCTGGCTTCGGAGATCTTGGACACCCCCAAATTTCTTCTTGAATACGGTGGCTATCCCCTTGCCCATTCTTAAATCTTGGGCAACACAATGTGCTAACGCGCACTCTTCAGGAGCCAAAAACAAATACTCCTGAATCTCCGTTGTTACACCGTGACGCATTTTGCCGCCATTCCCATATTTGCCCATAAACTCCTCCTAGCTGAGTTCTTCTGGGAGTTTACAAACTCGGACAATCTGCTCGCCCTCCTGATTGTCCCCAAGAAAAGGACCTAGACAATTAAAATGCACCACTCTTGCCTTACCATTGGGTTCCTTTCTGATGCGGTAGATGACGTCATTTCGTCCCACGATCATTGCAGCTTAGGTGAGTGGCCTCGAAGTCGCTGAGGATTGAACAGCCAAACCAGGTCTCCAGGCTGATATCCGCCTTCATTCACTCTGATGTCGTAGTGTTCCTTCCTTCGGTCACTTGCTTCATGGATATTCGCCCTCACTCGATTGTGAATATCATCCATTCGCCTCCGCAAGTTCGAAACGTAGTCATCTCCAACTACCTCTTCATTCGGTTTAAAGTCGAACTTAAGATCGCATGGTAGGCGCAGCTATCGTCCGAAAAGCACACTAGATGGGCTATGGCCGGTGGTTTCGTGGACTGATGCTCTGTACGCCAGCAAGAACCGATGTAGTTGCTGGTCCTAATTTTGTTGGTGGTATGCGACAACTTTTGATAGATACTTGATAACTGTCCTGTTCGTGCGCTCCACCATGCCATCTGATTGCGGGTGCAATGCAGTTGTACGGGTCTTGCGAATACCCAATATTTTGCACACCTCCTGAAACACCGCTGATTCAAAATTACGTCCCTTGCAGACTCTCTATCCATCTGGCAACCTGCCCTTCCGGATTCTTCAAGCGTAGCAACCACATCAATGCCGCATGGCCGGTTCTTAACAAGCACTTCCTGTCATAGAGATATTTATGAAAGTGCTCTAGACTTAACTACGGCCAACAGCTCTCTCCTGGTCACATAATAATTGCGTACCGGTTTCGACAGCACTTTGCTGAAGTAACCGAACACTTTTTCGTGGCCATCTTGCACTTGGGATAACACGCCTCCGATGCCCATGTTGTTAGCATCAGAATCCAAAATCAATTTTCCTTCAGCCTGTGGATAGCTCAAGATGAGCTCAGTGGTCAGCATCCGTTTCAGTTCTTCAAAGGCATCCTGGCAGCTCTTCTCCCAAACGTAGTGTCTGCCCTCTTCAGTTAGTCTCGTGAGAGGCTTGGCGATGTTAGCAAATCCTGGAACGAACCGTCGGTAATAAGTGCATAGCCCAAAGAAAACTTCTTATTTCATGCTTAACCGACACTCCATCCTTTGATACTACGTGGCCGAGGTAGTGCACTTGCTTTGCACAGGTTGCACTTTTTGGGGTTAAGCTTCAGATTTGCTCCTTGCAATAGCTGAAGTACTTGTTCCAATTTCTTCAAATAGGCTCCGGCTTGTATCACTGCCTTAGCGACCAGTATTTCACTACCTTGACCGTCATTCGCTCCCGGTTCCAGCATTAAAATTTGCCCTTTGGGAATGTCTCCACTCACCCTCGCTTCCACAATAGTTTCACTGTGGCTCGCCACAGTTACATCTTCTGTCAATACTACGCATGCCGACATTTTCTTGCTGCGTTTGAGAATAACTTCTTCTGTGCCAACCTCCAATACTCCTGCTTGCAAGTCGAGTTTGAAACCAAATTCTGTCATTATGTCCATTCCGAGAATTACGTCTTGTTCTGTATCTGCAACTATTACACGATACTGGATTGCAGTAGCACTAATACGGAAGTGGGCCATCGTTTCCCCCAACACGTTGACAGATTATCCAGTTGCCGTGCACGTAGCGCCCACTGCTTCCGGCCGAAGAATTGTTGCGCCAGTATCTAACAGTATCTCTCGGTTTTCCATCGTCAGCATCGTCTTCCTGGTTGCCTGATTTGCATGGATTTCATTTTCCGTCATTAATTTCGTCATAATTCCTTCTGATGGCTCTTTTTCCTCGTGAATCCCTAGAACCTTGACCGATTGCTTCACGGCTTCATAATCTAATGCTTGAGCTAAAGCCTGGTTCAACGTTTGCGGACGAGCGAGCTTTATTGCCTGTTGAGTATCCCTATCAAGCAGGCCATCCAGGAATTTCCCCACAGCGAGGCTCTCACACACATCTTCAGGTCCCGTTGGGTACGCATTCTTAGCCAGACGAACAATGTCAGCTTCATACTCCTGTAGAGTCTCGTTAGACCTCTGGCAGCGATTCTTCAACTGCGAGCGTTATGCTTGCTGCAGATGTTTATTACCGAAACGCATCTCCAGATGATTAAGTAGCGTTTGGTAATTTTGTCGCTCCGATGAAGGAATAGCCTGGAGTTCCTTCAAAGCATCGCCGCGCAGAGCTACTGATAGCATGGCTGCTTTGGTAGCTTCCGTCCAGCCATAAAGCGTAGCCGTTGTATCCAGCAGCGTCATATAATCTTCCAAGGGCGTCTTTCCATCGAAGGTAGGCAGGGCACATTTACCTTGAACCGTACAGATGGGCACTATATTTCTTGGTTCTGACTGCTTCTGTATTGGAACAATTTCCAATTTCTTCCGTCTTCGGTATAGCTCCAAAATAAATTTGTTCTTCTATCACCTTCGTGCGACCGTCCAATTCTGCTTGCAATTTTTCTTCGATTCTTTTCAGCTCTTCTTCCATATTCTTGATTTTCTCATTAACCTGCGTAGAATTTTCAACCAATTTTCCCATTAGTTCCTGTTTTAAATTCAGAGAATTTTCTATAACTTTCTCTTCTATGTTTTCAATTTTTTCTTCCAGTTTTCTAGAATTTTCTGTAACTTTCTCTTCTAAGTTGCGAGAATTTTCTATAAGTTCCTTTTTTAAGTTTTCTTCCAGTTTCGCTAGAAGTTCGCTATTATCACCAGACACGTGAAACAAATATGTCTCGGGATCTTCAC
This sequence comes from Protaetia brevitarsis, assembly GCA_004143645.1. Lineage (NCBI taxonomy): Eukaryota > Metazoa > Arthropoda > Insecta > Coleoptera > Scarabaeidae > Protaetia > Protaetia brevitarsis. Next base: position 2,267,855 of record RXPK01000297.1, read on the forward strand.
CAGCTGCTTCTATTGCTCTTCTCAATCTCAACTGAAGCTCGGCTTTCTTCCCGCTTGTATCTTCATCCCTTTCTTCTAATTCCCGTTTTATGTCTACCACTTTCAAGTTCAAGTTCATTAGTTTTCGCTGCCATTGTCTCGATTATGCACTATTAGTCCACTAATTCAGTTTATATTCACGAATATATCGCCAAATACCCCACACCTGACACAAATTGTGACGTTTTTCTATTATAAAAAAAACGTTGTCGGGGTTTAAAAGAAATAAACCGGCGATATATTTACATTAAATTGATTTATTTACACACTTAAGAACTACTTAAAATCTATTAAGTAAGATCAAATAAATACTACGAATTAAATCACCTACAGATTACTATTAAAAACGCTTATTAATTAAATCACTTAATTACTAATGTCTTAATTTATGTAAACGATTTATTTGCACTCATATTTATTTCTCACGTACTAATTCGCTCGTATTTATCTCCACTGGGTGACCGCTTATTTCGCACGATTGAACTGGTTTCGACTGACTGACTCCGGCCAATAACGTTGCCTTATTTATATTTCCCGCTGGCCGACTAGACTCTTCCGGAAATATCTAGTGCGTGCTTCTAGATTGAGAAGAATAATCACGAATCTTCTGCTGTAAACTTCTCCTAGACCCCTCACCACAAACTGCACTAAACTGGACGTACGTTTCGATAGCAAAGCTATCATCATCAGCAGATACACTGAACTAAATAACTGCACTAAAACTACCCTAATTTATACCTAAAAAAGGTCTGGTACTATCACGGTATGGCTGACTGCTTTTTGTTACGAATCTTACGTAGTTCCTTGTTCCGCTACGCGAACGCCATTCAGGAGCGCCGTTACAATATATATTGTTGACAAAGTTTCGTCCCATATCAGAGGCAGCTCTTCTTAAGGAACCACGGGGCCATTGTAAATCACAAATTAATCGTTAAAAATCTTTTATTTTCTGTAAAAATTCTTCGCTTTAAAATGGTTTCTAAATTTGTCTACATTAAATGGTGTCGATATTATTTTAGTTAGCAATAAACGAGCTAATAAGTTACTGCAAGCTGAGCTAAACTAATTCAAAACTTTGTAAAATTAATAAAATGGGGGAGGAGGAAGATAGTTCGTCCGAGATTGGCCCCACCATTCAATATTGTCACGAGCCGCCACTGTTCTATACAATGATGTAAAATAGAACAGTAACATAATGTTTACAGTGATATGTATTAGCAAATGAAAAGATGTACGTCAGATTCATTATATTATGGTAAAATAAATTGCTGACAGGTTGGGCATCTTTTGTCGATTGTTTATTGATGTTTTTTTTTATTTGAATTGATTCTAATATACAACGTGCTTTATAATTTTTTCTTTTACTAAGGATTTGGCTTGGTCAAAGTTGAAACTATGTTTCCCGCAATTATATTATCACCACTTTCACTTTTCTGTTGCTTTATAAAAGTATATATATATTTTGAATTTGTAATTTGTAATTATAAGCTTTTTGATAAATATTAGTTAGTTGCATAAACAAGTGAACCTGACAACACTCAAAAATACGTCATTAACTTACGATGATGAATGACGTTTGCTAGATTAATAGGCCTAATATTTCTATTCTATGCTAATGCCAACTATTTGAAATATTCAAAGATTTAATTGCTAATTTATGAATATCACTCAAAAATGAATGATGTGAATGCAGTGTTGTCACATAGTTAAATTTATTTGTAATAGAATTTTATTAAAAAGGTAATAGATTGACTTATGTGCTCCTTTTTTTTTTCTACCGCATTGGAAATTTATAAACGTGTAACTAAAAAAAAGTGCTTTCAAATTACATTATAAAAATTGAAAGAATTATTAGTATTAGCATATACAATATAAATACTAGTATTATATTTGATGATGTTTTGTTCGTAGCCGTTAATTATGTATAGTTATTCCTTTTTTTTTTTTTTTTTCCTTCGTGAGGGTAGCGGCTAATTTTTATGATGACTTAAAAAGTTAAACAAATCATTTTTTTAACGTTTCGACAATCTTTATTTTTCTTGTCTTCCTCAGAACAGTATATTTTATAATTTAACTTGTTTTATTATTATTTTTTTTTTTTTTAAATTATATATCTAGGGACAAATCAAGTTTGATTTAAAATAGTTGTTGTTAACATTGTAAAATTGTTTTAAAAATGTAACTATTAAATATGTTTTTTAAAATGTTTGTGAATGTCCCTAGATATATAATTTAAAAAAAAAAATAATAATAATAAAACAAGTTAAATTATAAAATATACTGTTCTGAGGAAGACAAGAAAAATAAAGATTGTCGAAACGTTAAAAAAATGATTTGTTTAACTTTTTAAGTCATCATAAAAATTAGCCGCTACCCTAACGAAGAAAAAAAAAAAAAGGAATACTAGTATTATATTTGGTAATAGTGGGTATATAATACTACACGATGGCATTATACTATCCTTAAGACGACTCAAAAAAATGTAATAGATTTTCACAAAAAGTATTACGGTGATAGATCTAATATAATTGTAATAGACATGGGCACACTGGTACGTGAATTACATCACCCGTAGCCTTAAGTGTTATCTGAAGTATGAAATATGTATCTAAAAATTGTACTGTTTATAGTGGTTTATAGTTAAAAAAACGGTGGTTGTGGTAAGTAGTGTGTTCCGTTTCGTAACGGAAAGGTTACGATTTACATTAATCGACCACATTTAATAACACAAAAAGATAGATAAATTGCGGATATGATTTTTAGGATGTTGAAATTGCGTCAATACACCATAGACGAAATGTTAAGCGAGGTGTATTTGCGTCGTTGTGTAGCAAAATGTTATATGTTAAACTTACTACAAGAATCTGTTAATTCCAATCTAGATAGAGAATATCTATTTAACCGTAGTTGTAATGAAGAATCCACAAGAGGGCAAGTAACTGTATAAGTGCGAGGATATAATATAATAATATTATATAATATATATATATAATATCAGCCTTGCTAACTTTTTGTATGTTTTTAAATACCCAAGTACATTTCCGCATTTATCTTATTTGAAAAAAAAATACCCCTCATCAGTGTGGGTAACATGTATATGTATTTTTTAAATTTGAAATTTGGGATTTCTCACTGTGCCGGCAGATGGCGTGAGATATAAGATCACACTACACTACAGGCCCTATAATCGTATTCCCCGCCATGAGTGGTTAGGTAATGCTAGTTTTATGCGGCGGAAATAGATGATTTAACGGCATTTAGGGCAGTTTATCAATTGAACTATAGGCATTCTTGCAAAGAAATATTTAAAAATGTTGATGATCTTATCTTTCCGTCTCTATATATTAGAATCTGCAGTGTTTTTCAGAAACCATTATTGTGAGTTTTTTTGTAAATATGAACTACCCCAGTAAACTAAATTCAAATTTTCCGCAATTATATTTAGTAACTTCAACTTAAAGGTATTCAAATAGTTATTAATCTAATATAAAATCCTAGGTAATTTCATGCTTGAACGTGGAAGTTACTGAAAATAATTGCGGGAAATTTGAATTTGGTTTACTGGGACCGTATATGTATGAACTTGAGCACGATCGTGATACAAGAGCAAAAACTAATAATCAGCTTTTACCACCTCAGACTCAGTTGACAAAAGTGCAGAAGCAAGTTGTTTGGAGGTGCATTAAAATATATGGACACTTGCTAGAGATATTAAAACGAATGCTTGCACTTCAATTTAAACGAGAAAAAGAAAAACAATATTTGATTAAGAAAATTTTTTATACGGTATATGATTTTTTTAAATATGCCGTGTGTAGTATTACATTTTGTATACATATTCTTTGTTTGTTTGTTCTTCCTGTCTTTTTTGATTGCTTGTTTTATTTTCTCATATATTTATATTTTTTGACGTGTTCTACGCTGTTGCACAATGGAATAAATGATATTATTGTTATTACTAATACAAATTATTATACATCTGCGTCTTCCTCATTTTCATTTATTAACAGGTTTCTTTTATTTATAACATGCACTTGCATGAGCTTTAAATTTCTTTATAAAGTGTAAATCCATATAATGTATAACCTACGGATTATATATGTAAATAAAACATAGTAAAGCGCTCGTTCTATTGCATTTTTTTAGAAGTCGCACGCTTGTATAAGACGTAATGTAAAATCATCACGGATTATATGAACGAAAATACGGTCCTATACCTCTTTATTTACTGTCTTATTTACCAGACTATTCAAAATAGTTTGCAAAAGTACATCCGTGCATAAAGAATATTTTCTAGACAGATGCATTACATATTTCTATCGTCTTACTACTAAAGAGCATAAAACAAGAACATAACGCATATATGAGAAAAAAATTAAAAATACACGTCTTGCAATATCTGTACAAACGAAACGAATAAAAATATTATTCTGAAAACCAAGTTAGCCGTTTAGATTTTTATTATTTAAGGCAAAAACATCTTGATAATTGATGATCGTTGTTCATATTTTGTGATTCGATTCATAAACAAACAAAAAAACAAATTCTCCTACAGGCCGTGTCTTTGCGTTATTTTCTTAAGTTATTTTCTCAATACTAGATGTCAATATCATTACGAAATCGTAATTTATTATCTAATTTTTTCATGCCGCCGGCTAGATCGCCAGCATTTTAGGGGTAATTCTTGCCGTGAAATCGTAAAAATCATTTGTTCCCAATCTCCGGGCTTCTTTGCTACCCTCGAATTTCCACTCCTTCGAGCGAGCAGAGCAGGGAATTTTCTTGAGCAGGTGATTTCAGAGACAAAGGAGTTATACAGGAATAAAAGAACGAAATCGAGAGCGGGAACCTATAATGGCGCTACTGATATACTCTGTATGGCATATAAATACGAAAATAATAATAAAATTAATTTTTTTACCGATTTTAACACAAATCACCAAAAGACAACGTACAAAAATAAAGGAAGGTAGCAAATCAAGGTTTGCTCATGTTAGGTTATTCCACCATTCAAAATCTACGAGCTCCCAATCCTAATCCCGAGCAGAAAAATCTACACTAAAGCATATCAGAGTTAATGTAAGAACGGCCCAAGAGTTTGCTCTATTTGCTCTAATGGAAATAAAAGAACACTTCAGAGCTAAAAAAGCAAATCGAGTGGAGATTCGAACGTGGCATATATATACATCCTCCAGTGGCGGCTGGTGGTCGGAAGCGTAGGGTGTTCACAAAATTAACATGTAAATTTTTAACTAAAATCCAATCATTTTTTTCGTACATGTTCTTCTTAAATTTTCTTGTAAAGTCTCTAAATTTGCCCTTTGTAGTTTGCATTAAATTAAGTTCTGGTTTTGATCTGCCCATTCTTTTAACTTGAATTTTTTGTTCATAACTAAACGAATTAAAATTGTCTTTCAAATATTGCACAGTAAAACTGTTCGCATCCATAGTTCTTATTTATATATTGTTTAGTGTTTACTTACAATACTACTTTGTTTTGTGCGCATTTAATTATCTTTTTTACGTACTATATATATTCTTTTTTGTTTGTCGGCTGCCCCAAAGCGTATTAGTTGTCGGATTTTTTAACGACGCGGTGTAGTTTTTAACTGCGGCTGCGCTGCTACCAACTTATTTTTGTTTTTCTAAAAAAATCAATTAATTATTATCTGTATCTTTGAGGGAAATGTACGTTTTTTGGGAACAGTTAAATCTGGAATCTGCCGTATCCCTCCTCACCTCCGCTACGTGCTTTATGCGGCTAGGCATTGGATAAAATCAACGTAGTCCCGCCTACTCGGCGCACATGCTCCGTCGTCGGTCGCTTGCTTGCGATGTATGTACACACATATGTATAGAAGGGAACGTCGCGTCGTTTATTCGTTTCGCTGCGTTATATTTCACAAATATATTAAGATCGAGTAATAGATTTTATTAGTTTGTAATCGAGGATTTGTTTAGGGGGTTAACGTAACGTTAACCGTCACTGACATCCTCCTTGACCTCCTTGCTATATCTTTCTTGCGGATCCGACCAGAAACACTCATTTTGCAATACTTCAAAGCAGCATTAGTATTGAAATGACGGTGTTTTATATTTTCTTTGGAAAAACAAAATGATTTTCTTACTATACTTTTCTTTATATGCTTTTAGTATGAGCTATAATTTATAATAATAATAACAAATCCCACGCTTCCAGGAGACTAATTGCGAGGAAATTCTTTGTTATCAGTGTTATCAGCTTTGCAAAATATAATTTGCATTCAATATCGTCAGTATTATTCCTTATTATTACTATTATCAAATGTGTGCCAACGATTGCGAGTACCTTCGAAATTTTTTTGACAGAGGAACTGTTGACACGATTACGATGTTTCTCTACTTTTAAAATTGTTTGTATTAAGGCGGAATGCCACGGCGCGTGACTCGGCGAATTACGAGCTAGATTCGCCGATCCACGAGCCATGGGAACTGCCGGGTTCGTTATTTATAGCTCGGCTTGAAGAGGTTTGTGTTTTCCCGATTGTTGTCGGTAAATTTGACGCGAGTCAAAGCAACGCGCGCATCTCCGGCCTCGGCTCGTATAATTTCGACCCGATCCAACGGCCATCGGCGAGTATGGTGCAATTAAATTTCAGTAGCGGCTTGTAGCTATGGAGGTTAAGAGCTATTTATTTTAAAAATGGAATGGTCAAACGACATAGTTCTTGAATTTTTGTCAGCATACGAAGGAGAGCCGGCGATTTGGAATCCGCGAGATCGAAGTCACAAAAACAGAAACTGCAACACGTCTCCGTCGATCGTTCATGGTAATTACTTTTTAACCAAACTCTCCGCCGTCACTGGAGAAACTAAAACCATGATTTGCCAAGCCAACACGAATCCACACTATGAACTCACACACCTCGTGGGAATGCCTATCTACTTGCCACACTCTGTCGCGAACCAAGCATGGGCAAGCTTCGACGAACCCAAGCCACGAGCCATGTTCGCCGAGTCACGCGCCGTGGGATTCCGCCTTTAGGTGATATTGTAGAAGCTATGCTTTTCTTCAATAGATGACGCTAACTTCACTATATTATTTAATTACTTATATGATTGTGAAATTAAGAAAAAAAAAATCAATTACATATAATACGAACATACACGAATCGGTATGCTATTTCGTAATAATCATGAAATATTAATCACATAACTTTTAAGTAGGTACATTGGTGACCACATAAATGTTTCCAACCTGAAACCGAAAATTCCGATATTTTCAACGTTAACAGTGTAGACGGCTACCAGATGTTTATTATTGGAAGAAGAGAAACAAGCAAATTAAAGTGGGTAATAAATGAAGGATAAAAAAAAGAAAATACTTTTTAGTAAGAAAGATAAAAATACTTGTAACTGTGGCATTGACGACACTGCATATTTCAAAACACCTCGGCACAAACTCCACGCTATTGAAACATGCATTCAGTTTAGTGGATATTGTGATGAGGTGTTTTGAAGTGTGTATAATATTACTATAGCAAGAAAATTTCATTGGTAATCGGGGTTGTAGGAGTAACACTAAGTTAAACATAAAAAAGTGCCTATTTTAGAACAAAAATATGTAAATATTTAGCAGATAGGTTGAATGTTGTCATTTCGAACTCAAGTGATATAATAAAATTCTAAATGATTTCAATTGCTGCACAACAGAAGTTAGATTTATATTAGGAGTTGCTATTACTACAGATCCAACATAAAATAATGTACACTTAACTAAAGTAATAATAATAATAATAACTCAGCACTACTGGCCTTGAAGGCCCTTGGCTAGAGTGCCGGAACACACCGAGCCACTGAGAAGCGTTGTCCGAATGGTGACCCAACAACAACGGTACCGCATATTGCTGCTTGACTTTCAAGATTGGAAATGATGCACCCTTCCTTCTCAGCCGTACTGCCGGCAACTAAAGTAATACAAATTAAAAAAACAAAACAAAAATGCTAATGAAGAGTAGAAGTAGATAAAATTGCTTAATACCACCAAACTTCCGCTTTTTTGGTCAGTGCCTTTTTCTGAGTGAATTAAAATTTATTTAAGATCAATGTGTCGGTGCAAACAGCACTTAGATGTAATTGAAAAACATTTTTATATCATCTCGAAGCTCTTGCTTAAGAGACGTCTCCACAGGAATGTCCCTTATGCTACAAACATTTAAAGAATTTGTTCCGATGACGTTTCTGAAACGCAAAATTCTTTACTGGGATTTGCTTTGAAAGTGAAGCATATCTGGAAGTTTCATTGACATAATAACACAAGATTGCCTTTCTTTCTGAGTAGGTACGAAATGGCATATCCATTGGATTCTTTTATTTTTGCTATTCTTGCAATTACTTTTTTTAAATTACAGCCCTTCATTAAAGATTAAAATATTCGGAAAGATTGTTTTGGGTATACATATATGAATTTCCAAACGTTCCGCTAGGTTATAGTCCTTGCTGTATCACCGTATACCAAGTTCTTCATAAATGCTTGCTTTTTTTAGTATTATATTGATATTACACAATATATATACGTCAGAAAATTTGCATTTATCAATAATTCTCGAAATAAACATAAAAATAATGTTAGTTACTTCACCAAGGTGTGTTTCAAGGATTTAGCATGGAATTGAGATTGCTGATAAAAAATAAACTTCCTTATTCACCAAATATTTTCAACATAAATCTGTGTCGTCGTCAGGGTGACTGACTACACTAGAGAGCAACAAAAATACATGTGTCATCATAACTGAATAATTTAAAAGATAATAGTAAGAACAATTATAATAATTTTCAAGAAATCGGTGTTACTACATACTAATATTAGTTTTGGTGAAACGCAGAGATAAATAATTTAATATTATTAGTACCTACATAATAATATTAACAAAATTCCTTTTAATTAAAATTTATTATACCTATAAAGATGAAAGAATACATAAAATAACATATAAAGCATCAAATATGAATATATTGAAAACATATATAGACATACAGGTGAGTTTTTATATGACAAAGTTCATTTATTAAATACATGTTAGCGGAATTAAAATTTTGATAATTGGAATATATATATTGTTGCAACAGCTATATAATTTGAATAGTTTTCCGATTATTTTCAATTCTTTTTAAAAAATAGCGGAATGGCATTTACGGATTTGCCTGATATTTTTTCAAACGGTATAAGTTTGAGTATTCGACTTCTGTTGTGTTACAGTATAAAGTTCTCTGCATCTTAAAACCAAACTAGAATTTATAATTTTCATACTGTGTGATCGTGGTTGAACTAGGAAAACTTTAATTTCTAAAAACTTGTTTATTCTAAATGGAACAGCCTGTATTTTTTTGTGGAATTTTACACTGCTAAATGATCTTTAAAAAAATTATAAAGTATTTTCTATACCCATCATTTATAGTGTATGAGATAATTAACGTTTTATGAAAAATAACATAAAATTACTCAAATGGTTTCTTTTTGGCAGCTTTTCCCCAAATTTTCTGATTCTACTTTAAAATAAATTTTATTCGTAAATTGGTCCGCATAGTTTATCATTTGCATAGGACTTTCAAATAATTTTAAAGTATTTTGTTTTTACCATAGTAAAAGTTAATTGTATAATACATATAATAATAACACATACAACAACTTATTCATTGTATGTATGTGTTGATGTACAGTGAAGAGAATCTTAATCAATACCGTTTCATAATTCTATTTCTAGCAATACGGAAGGGGCACGTCGTAAACAAATTTGATCAATTATTTCATACCTTTTGTGGGTAATTGATATTTAATTATGTATCTCTAAATGCTCCGTTGTTATTTTTTGTTATTAAATAGTATTTTGACGGTTATAAAGTGATGTTTTATAATATTTTGTTTGTGGAGGTGAAAATGCATTTACGGACGTAGTGCTGGACTCCTTCAAAAGAAGACTACCAGCTAAAAACACCCCCGTCTTCTAGAGACCAGCCTGGAACCTGGAACCCTGGGTCTATATATTTTGGCTGTATAGGGGCCACACACAATCATCTTCGCCGCCTTGTCCGCAGAACGAAGAATTTGAGGCCAAAAACTAGTTTTTGTATCCACTAGTACTCCGAGGTATTTTACCGCGGGGCGCGTCGTGGTCTCCACGCTTCCTACTCGTAAGGTATTATCGTGTTGATTCGCTTTTTGGAGAGGACGACGACCTCGGTTTTATGCAGAGCAAGGGTCAGACCATGTCTCTTCATCCACTGGTCCATCCTTCTCATAGCCTGGTTTAGCTTCAACTGGGCTAGCTCGACATCGCGCGCGGTAATGAGCAGTGTAATGTCGTCGGCACAGTCAACCAGTCTCGCTCCTTCAGGCATCTCCGTTTTTAGCAGCCCATCATACAGGATATTCCAGAAATTTGGTCCTAAGATAGATCTCTGAGCAACCCCGGATGTCACCGATTAATCACGATGACCCTGCGTCGTCTGGTATACGCCCTCCCACAGGTAGCTGTCAATCACTCGTAGAAGATACGGAGGCACCCGGAAAGAGTGCTCTAAAGCGTCCAATATATCAACCCATCTAGCGGAGTTGAACGTATTCCTTACATCCAGGTTTACGAGCAGGACCACACAACGTGAGAAATGCGTGTGATTCTCCGCCCTTGCCACGGTCTCTGAGATCTCCCGTAAAGCATCGATGGTCGATCTTCCCCATCGGAAACCACACTGGTAGGGAGACAAGCCCCGGCATCCGCTACCGCTGTATTTAATCTGGTGCTGACGAGCTTCTCCAACACCTTTCCCGCAGTATAGGGGTCTTCCATCGGAGAGGAAAGCTCCTGCAGTCAGACACGCATTGTATATATCCAGTAGTAGGCGTGGGCAGCACTGGTATATAAGCCTCAAAATTTCGTAGGGCACACCGTCCGGCCCTGGTGCCTTCTTCGAGGGAAGAGACTCCATCGCCATTCTCAGGAATTTCCTTCATTACGGAAAAGCGGAAGGTCAGAAAGGGTCAGAAGGTCCGAAGCCTCTCCTCTCCCTGATAGGGTGGGTGGGGAAGAGCACTCTCACAATGCGTTGCATCTTAGTGGGCTTCAGGCTGACGGGTGACCTAATTGCTCACAATCAAGTGTAGTAACATATATTTCAATTTTTATATTAGACATGGCCTATATAACTTTTGTTGCAGATCAAGATATGTAAATTTGTAATTGCGTGTTTCGAAAAAGGAATTTTGGGACTTGAAGGGATAGATAACCTGTATAACATTACCTACCCATTTCAATCTTTATCTCACTATCAAGTTATCGTTTGTTTTGTTAGAATTTTCTATATATTTTTTTAGGCATGTAAGATATTTATTCTTTTTTGAGTAAATTTGAATTCGTTTTAATAAGTATTTCACTATTTTATGTTTATTGTTTTTGAATTATTTTATGGTTATAACTCTTAATACAATTTTATGCAATAATATTGTGCACTTCATAAACATAACATTTACTTTGAAAAAACTGATAAATACACAGTGTCACAAGACAATTAAAAGAGTTTTTTTTTCAAGAAGAAAGATATATGGTGTAAAACTTAGATGCGTGGTATAAATGATATAAACTAGTAATCGGAATCTGCCAGGAATCTAACAGCTACAAATATACCAGAGATATTTTTGAAAATATATTTGACAAATATTTTTCGTGAGAGGTTTTTGAATATATTTTTGTATGTATATTTGATCTATATTTAGATAAAACTAAATATAGATAAAATATACAATTGAAATGTTTGCTCCATGATTTAAATCAATGTAAGTTTGATATTTTTAAAAATATTTGTAAAATATTCATACGAAAATTGAGATTTTCTTCATACAATCATACAAAGCTATTTAATTTGCCAGAATGAACTAAAATTATTTGTAGAACAGTTAACTTATATATCTGGTTGTTTCGAATGTATAACATCGATAAACAAAAAACTATATGAAACTTTTCTGGAAAATTCTAAATTTGATTAAAGTAAAATATATATCGTTCTGAATTATGAATTACGTTATTGCTTTTGATTTGGTGTGAATGAATGCATATAGTAGTTATCTCGCTGCAATTATTGTAGCTCCTACGTAATATAATTACCTTTTATGTAAACGCAGATATATTAATGGAAGTTACAGCGCTCAACTTAGATACTAACGAAATCAAAATTTAAAATGTATATCATCTAATTTAATCTTTAAACTATCATTTTAAATAGGTACTTAACATGTATGCATATTTTACTCATTTATATTATTAGTCCTACCCATCAAATGTACAAAAGTAAAAATTAAACCTTTACTTTTTTATATGAAATAAATATTTACAGAGATGCAAAGCAAAATATTCTTGCAGAGTTAAGAAAAATATATTGAGAAATCATTTGCTATAAAATATAATTTGTGCTACATAACATATATATTTGTAAAACATATTCCTAATATATTTTATACATATTATGTTAATACAACTAATATTCAAGAAAGATTTCATATTTTCTAAATATTTCTGAAATATTAAATAAATATAGTTGGCTACTGAGGCACACATAAAATGTTCATATTTTGATTGCAAGATCACTGTACACCTTTATACAGATTAATTTAAGAACAAAAGCTTTTAAAACTTTATTAACACTTTGGAACTCATACCTGGCACTGTCTTTTTTTTTGTTACTCTAATTCATATGTTTTGAATGGATGAATGACCGTATACCTGAAAAATTACAGTGTTTTTTTATATTTTTTTCTCTAGCATGTAGATCTGTTTTATTTCTACATAGTGTAGATGACATGTTTGCTTGGAGAGGTCTTGTTAAAGAAGTTCGTCACTGTACATAATCATAATAAAGAAATAATCTAGCAAATCCACGTATCAACAATTTATTTACAATTTATTTTTACAGTAATTTAGTTATTATATAAACTATTCTAAATTTTTAACTACAGTTGATTGAGGTCCTAGAACCAGAGCTTATAAATGAGTAAAGAACATAAATAAAATAAAAGAAATATACCTATAAGCAATAATTCACAGGACCTTCACACTGACAATGGCACCTTGACGTTTTACGCTTAAGTGACAACTTTTCTGTAAGATATATCAATAATATGAATCACATAATATACTAAAGGATTAACCAGGGTTAATCCTTTGTAGTCGCCACATGAGGTGAAATGTTTGCAAATTTAATTATACAAATTTTGAGTTTTGTTATGCATTTTACCACATTTATCTTTCCTGCGATTAACAATATATTTAATACATAATAGGCTAAAAAAATTATTGATATTAACAACGGTGTAAGTAATATGCTCACAATATTCAAATATTTCCGACGGACCGTTGTCGGGCTGTATTTATCAAGTTTATATAATTATTGTCTTGTATCCTTGCTATTAAGCTTAAATTATTCTGATCCAGTTTTTCATAATATATACATCTAAAAATGTGTTGGTTGAGAAAGAGTATTCCAAATCACCGCCTTCTATTGGCCTTCTAGGTTTCCTTTAGATTATGTAGTAAGTGCTAAAATCAATCTAGTTTGCAAACCTACCAAATACGACTACGAAACAAACAACTTTTCCGCCTTTACATATTTACATTGTCACTTATTAATTCTGTTATTTTAATATTGTCAACATCTGCGTCTCGCGATACCTACTAAAGCTAACTCGAAGTCTGGCAGTTTCTCAAGATTGTTTAAGGCTTGTCCTTTGTCAATGCATTGTACGTAAAGTACACATTCATTCACTTAATTAGGCAAGATTAATAAGTTAAATAATATACACGTAATAAATCACTCAATCACTGGAAATCACAATTCGGTTTTCCCCAAATTCGATCGTTTTTAGGACTTTTTTTTTTCTTTTTCCTTCGATATTTCATCAATACGGGCGTGGATCGTACGGTGTCGCATTCAGTCCAACGTATCTATAACAAAAAAAGCATTTATAGAGAACATAATATTACTGAGTGATTAGTGTAACAATTTATATTGTTAAAATAGGTAGGTTCGAAGAAGAGAGAAAATATCGGCTCCTTGCAATGGAAAGGGCCCGATCTTTTCTCTCGCTCGCTTAGGCACGCATCGTTCCGATATTTTTTCTTCAAGGTACATGAAACATTTAATTGAAATTATTATATTTATTTTTGTATTTCTCCATGTGTACTATGTAGTATTTAGTTAATATACAAGATGCAAGATAAACTATAGCAACGGAAATTTAGTATAATTTAGTATAATTTAGAGGTTTAGAATTTGAATGAGAAGAATCGGAACAAACCTGAAATATTATATGAAATATTTGTCAGGTGACAGGTACATTATTTGTGGTTTTCAATTTCTGGGTTTGTACGGGAAAATAGAATTGAAACACATATGGTTCTGATTTTTGATTATACTAGTAAATAGATACAAGGAAAGAGGACGTTATTGCTAGACGAATATTGTTTAAAACAAAAGAAGGATAAATTAAACATCAAAATCAAAAACTATATTTTTAGCTAAAGCCATGTAGATTTGGACACGGCTGAAGGCCAGAGGAAGAGCACTATATGGTGATTTCTTTTCGGGAAATATGAAAATGTATTTTGTATGATCGTAATAAATGGATATTAATAACGTTATAAATAATACCACTGCATTAAATACGCGTTTAATGCAGTGCAGAAAATGCTCCAATACCGGAACAACAGCCCTCGTTTGGTGCATTTCACCTAGTTATGCCAGAACCAAGGAACTGCTAGAACTTGACCGCAAAAATCAACCGTCAAGGTGATTCTGAACTATGAAAACATGCACTTACACAGAATCGGGGTTCTTAGGAATCCTTCAAATTTCAACTTAAAAAATCTGGGCAGTATTTGTAGTGGAAATAATATAACACAAGTGCCAGCAAATACGTAATATCAAAAAAAAAACTCAACTTTTAATTTTACCCTTAAAGGAAAAGTGTGGTAGTTGGCAACACCGTAATAATCAAGGAAACGTGTTCAACAACCATATATTTTTTAAGAATGTGGATTTATGAAACGCAAACTGCACCTACGGTCAGACTTGGTTGATTGTTTAAACACATGCTAGTCCGAGCACATGTTCGTCTTAATGTAGCCTTATGTAATCACCGAAGCGCTTTTAAATGCCTGATTTTCATTATCATTCGGTCTTATCTTTCAGTTGTATAGAGATAGATATTTAGTTTGAAAATGTTAGGGAAATAGTCGAAACTATTTAGAAATGTTAATTAAAAACAACATAGGTAGTATTAGAACTTAGGAATATAGAATTTTACAATAATTAACAACTAAATGTATTTCTGCTAATATTAAGAGGAATTTTCCAAGAAAAAATCCTAACTTTAACAGTTATTTAGGCAGATACATTAATTTGTTAATTTTCTTACTGTAAAAAAGCTTGCAATCTTTTATAGCATAATTGTTAATTATGAT